>CM047749.1:7434449-7784449 GCA_026225825.1 Pistacia integerrima | reverse complement strand
GCAGAATTTCGTTTTCATCGAAACGGCTACTCACACCGCTCCTAATTCCACCAAAAATCCTATTGTGTACAATACCACCGATTTTTTTTTTTTTTTTTAAAACAAGAACAAAAAAAAAAAAATCAACTAGAATCACTCCCCAGCAACGGCGCCAAAATCTAGTGTACTGTCGTAGGCAACCAGAATTAAAATCTAAGAATACATGTAGTAGTGCGAGTAACGATCGTTCCCACGAAGGGTGTCTAGCCTAGTTTTATGCTACGTGAACAAGGATGAGGGGGATTTGAGTATAACGAAACAATTTCAGGAGAAAACAACTAAGGGACAATTCAAATTAAATTATCGAAATCAATCAAAAGAACAAACCTTGGTCTAAGTTAACATCCACCATCGGAATTTTACAACTGATCATCGAAGCAAGTATATATCAATTCATACTTTGAATATTCACCGTTGGAACTATTTTCCTATCTCTTTTTAGTTGCAGTTAGTTAGGAAACAAGCGATCTAATTAATCTTACTACTAAACAGCCCAAGATAAGCTCTAAAGGTTTAATCTAGAAGCAACCTTAAGAACTAGAGAGATCGATGAAGCTAAACAACACAAACACAAGTGGTTGCATTTAATTTAGGTGAGCGTTCTTCTTAAGATTTAATAATTCCTGACGTAACAAATTCTTAAATCTTAGTTACTCACAAATTAGAGGGATCAAACAATTACAGGTTTGATATCTAATTTAGCGATAGATTGCAACAAATAATAAACTTGTAGGCCTCCTAGTAATTAAATGAGACAATCATGAAAATAGGCATAGAAGAACATCCAATACTCAAAGCATATATTGAACACTAAAAACAGATTAGATCTCACAGTTTTATTGATTCCGCAGCCTTCGTTTCCTTCGACCAAGTTATGAAAATTTAGACGCTCATGGCCATCATGAAAACTCAAAAGAGAAATTGAAGAAGAGGGGAAGGAAAGGCATGTGTACTCTTTTTCCAATCTGATCTCTCTCCCCCTCTTCAAAATATCCAATTCAAGTCTTTGAATTCTACTCAATCTCCTAAAAGTATTCTAAGCTTTATCCTAAAATAACATTTATCCAAATCTGATTAATTAAAAATAAAGTAAAGTCCTAATATAACTAGGAAAGTGGTGTTTCCAGCTGTAACTTTCGTGCACCAGATCTTTAAAACTTCCAATAGTAAATTGCATATTTGAATTGCATGATAAGGCAGAATGTTCCAGAACAGTAGCAGTGCATGTGCGTCAACTTGAAGCCCAATTCCAACCTTGATTCAGTGAGTGTCTCTCCAAACTCAAAACATTAAAGTTGTAGATATCTTTCTCAGGGTTCCACAGCATTTTGAAACATCTCAATCGGAGCTTGGATGAGAGAGTTATGCCCATATTACGAAGCAATGTCAAAACTGTCCAAAATCAACTAATTAGTTTCGTTTTGCATTTAACGCCTCCATTTGCATCCTAAATCAAAATAAAATAATAATGAGTATATTTAGGCACCAAATAAGTATAAAAGACTAGATAGTAAGGGGGAAAAATATGACATTTTGCATTCTCATCAATTATGTTAACATCAGTAAAACTTGAATTGCAAAAGCAATATGAAAAAATGGATCTTTCTACCATGATTCTATACCTCCAACATAATGAGAGGTATGAGGTGTTGAAACAACTATTAAGGTGCAAAATGGATAAGGGTGCTGAAGTTGACCCTCATATACTAAAGATGATGTAGGTTTTGGATCATTTACGCAATGGAAATAAAAAAAAAAAAAAAAAAAAAAATTCCAATCACAAAAACCATAAAACCAATGATCCAATTACGGATCTACATCATTTTAATACAAGAAAAATATATAAATAAAGTTAAATGTCATAACAACGTTTGGAGGCTCCTCCGATTGATGTGATTTACTCCCACTCCAAGTTAGGAATGAACTCTCGGTATCCACACAAAGACGGGACAAACATTGTTGACGAACTATTAGGCTAGGTAATTCACTCAACTAAAATAATAAAAATCTGCAGATTCTTGGGAAGAAAAATTATTTCTCTCACAAAAGGGGCTCATGTTTTGGGAGAGGGAGAGAGAGGGTGGCTAGGGTTTATTTTTAATAGAATTAATATTTCATTTTAATTTTAGTTGCACTTAAATAGTGCACACTAAAACCCTATTCCAATTGGATATTGGAATAGATTACCCTTGCAACCAAACATGGCTTTTTCAATTCAAATTTAGAAACCAAATTTGAATTCACATTATCAATATTAATATTGGATAATATCCATTATATTTAAATATATATAAACTAAATATTTAAATATATATAATCTCATTAATTTAATTTCCGCACGAAATTAAATTTAGGCAACAACCTAAGTAAATTTAATTACACTGTGAGATTACCAAAATGCCCTTTCATTATAAATGATGAAACCCTTTTCACGAATTTTATTCTTAATCTGTCTTCTATGTGTGTGACCTAAAGGTTTCTCATCATAATGGCAGTGAATCGTATCACGATTGACAATCAATCAATCGACCCATTAGACATAGACCAAGATTGGCCTCTAGCCAGGCATCATAGCCACCCGATAGATTCAAATTCAGCTAAACTGCTACCTATCAATGATATGGTTATCGTGCAATCCAAAAATCTTTTCATCATCTATTATCTCATCAAAGTCGAGGCATAAAGGTAGTGTCAACCTCGGATAACCTTGATATCTCGATATTTTGTTATTGGACCAATGACCAAAATAGATTGGATCGAGCTACAACTCAATCCCACTGTGGCCACAAATTTAATATCATTGCCATCTACCGAATTACTTAGTGAGATAATTTCTCCTGTACCTAGAAGTGATGAATCCTCTGTCAATCCACCATAGTCTCGATACACTTTTCAATGCAGCTAACCACTACCGTTCTAATAGTCCTAAATAGAACTACGTTGGGCTAGTGTCAAACTACACCAATCAGTGCACAAGGCACTCTAGTGATCGCAAGTCTAAGGACCACATGCACCACCATTCGTTGGAGGATTTGTTCCATAAACACCAGGGTAACCATCTATATGGAATCCTTCGGTGGGCCGATTTGGTGAACTTGCCTACAGCAAGCACCCATGTGTTGCACCAGGTTGTCACCAAACAACCTTGACAAGTGAGATCTATCACTGCCTTTCAACAGGGTCATCCAACACTATGATAGCCTTACTGTATTATTTGTGCCCTAGGTTAGGATAATATTAGGGCTATGGACTTTTCTAGAATGGCCACCATATGTGCTCATAGGATTCTCGCTATCGAGATTTCAAACACTAGATATCCTCGTCGCGATTCTACCATCCTAAGGACATATATCATTTTCTTATACAAATATAATCAGATCACATGATATAGATAAATGCCTTCATTGATAATAAAACATGATTACAAAGAGTCAACTTACAAAATAGGATTGGCTCTCGGGCACCTACTCTAACTATCTCCCACTTGCACTATAGTCAATCATTCATGTATTTAATACCGAATGACATTAAGTGTTTTTCATGCTTCTGCTGCGACAGAGGCTTCGTTAGTGGATCGACGAGATTTTCATTAGTATACACTTTACTAATTTGCCCATCTTTCCTCTCAACCATTTCCCTGATGAGATAAAAATGCCTGAGTATGTGTTTGGACTTCTGGTGAGACCATGGTTCTTTTGCTTGAGCTATTGCTCTATTGTTGTCACAACAGACTTCTATTGGATCAACAAGAGTAGAGACCACACCAAGTTTAGTGATGACCTTCTTGATCCAAACCGCCTCTTTGGCCGCATCGAATAATGCGATATACTTGGCTTCCATTGTAATATCTGCTACAATGCTTTACTTGGAGCTCTTCCAGCTCACTGCACCCCCGTGGAGACACAATGCAAACCCTGATTACGAGCGATAATCATCCTTGTCTGTTTGAAAACTAGCATCATTGTATGCTCTTACAGTGAGCTCATAATCCCCTCCATATACCAAGAACATATCCTTAGTCCTTTTTAGGTACTTAAGGATGTTCTTGACAGCTATCCAGTGACGCTCACCTAGATCTGATTGATATCTACTACAAGTGCTTAACGCACATGAGACATCAATCAGAGTACATAACATGGAATACATGATGGATCCAATTGCTAACACATATGGGATCTTTTTCATTCTATCTCTTTATCGAGTGTTTTAGGACACATATCCTTAGAGAGATAGACACCATGTGACATCGGAAGGAATCCCTTCTTGGACTCTTCCATCTTGAATCTCTTCAGTACCTTGTCAATATATGTACTCTGACTTAGGCCAAGCAACCTACGTGATCTATCACGGTAGATCTTTATTACGAGGATATAGGCTGCTTCTCCTAAGTCCTTCATGGAAAAGCACTTGGATAACCATGTCTTTACCTACTGCAAGTTCGGTATATCATTCCCCATGATAAGTATGTCATCAATATACAACACCAAGAATGCCACTATGCTCCCACTTACTTTCTTATAAAAACAGGGCTCATCTTCGTTCTTGATAAAACCAAATTCTTTTACAGCTTCATCAAAACGAATGTTCTAGCTCCTTGAAGATTGCTTGAGTCCATAAATGGACCTCTGTAACTTGCATACCTTATCAGCTTGTCCATCAAAAATGAAACCATCGGGTTGTGTCATATACACATATTCTTCAAGGTTTTTGTTCAGGAAAGCTGTTTTGACATCCATTTGCCAAATTTCATAGTCATGACATGTAACAATTTCAAACATAAGCTAGATGGATTTAATCATGGAAACTAGCGAAAAGGTTTCTTCCTAATCAATACCACGAATTTGTTTGAAACCGTTGACAACCAGTTGTGCCTTATAAGTATGCACCTTGCCATCCATGTCAGTATTCTTCTTGATCCATAATCTCACTAATTTTAATTTCAATATGAAATTAAATATAGGCAACGACCTCAGCAAATTTAATTGCACTGTGGGATTACCAAAATGCCCTTTCACCTCAATAGATAAAAATATCCTTTCCATCATAAATGACGAAAATACCCTTTCATCACAAATGACGAAAATACCCTTTCTTACCAATTCATCCATCTGTGTGACTTGAAGGCTCCTCATCCTATCGGCAGTGAGTAGTCTCGCGATTGACGCTAATCAATCATCTCCCTAAACACAGACCAAGATTGGCCTTTAGCAAGGCATCATAGCCATCTGATAGATTCAGATTCGGTGAAACAACTTGCCTATCAACAATATGGTTACCGTGCAATTCTATCCTTTCATCATACATTATCTCATCAAGGCCAAGGTACAGAAGTAGTGTCAACTTTGGATATCCTTGATCTCTCGATATTCAGTTATTGGACCAACGACCATAAAAGATTGGATTGAGCTACAACTCAATCCCATTATGGCCACAGATTCAATGTCATTACCATTTACCGAATTACTCAATGAGATAATTTCTCCTATACTCGGGAGTGATGAATCCTTTGTCAATCCATCACAGTCTTGATACACTCCTCGATGTAGTCAATCACTACCGTATTGATAGCTCTAAATAAAACTACGTTGGGCTAGTGTCAAACTACACCAATCAGTGCACTAGGCGCTCTGGTGATCTCAAGTCTAAGGATCACATGCACCACCATTCATTAGAGGATTTATTTCATAGACACTAGGGTTACTATCCATATGAAATCCTTTGGTGGGTCTGTCCAGTGAACTTGCCTATAGCAAGCACCTATGTGTTGCATCAGGTTGTCGGCAAACAATCTTGACAAGTGAGATCAATCACTGCCTTTCAACGGGATCGTTCAACACTATGATAGCCTTACCGTATTATCTGTGTCCTTGGTCAAAATCATACTAGGGCTACGGACATTTCTAAAACGGCCACCATAAATGATCATAAGGTTCTCAGTATCAAGATTTGAAACACTTAATACCCTTGTCACAGTTCTACCATCCTAAGGACATATATCAATACATACAATTATGATTTACACGATATAGTAGAAATTGTCTTTTATTGATTAATAAATATTATTACAAAGAGTCAATTCTACAATAATTGATTAGCTTTAGAGCACATACTCTAACAATATATATATATTAATTGGGTGGTGTAAAAAAGAAAAAAAAAGAAAGAAAGAAAGAAAAAACCTCAAGCACAAACAACACAAAAAATGAAAACAAATCACGAAAAAAATGATTTTACCGAAACGATAATCTCTCATTAACTTCTTCTCTATTAATGAAAATGATTTAATAAACACTAGTATTCTGACAAAGAAACCCTAACAAATAAATAATATGGTTTTGATATGTCAGTAAAGTACAGTGATGAGATTCTATCGCATGCAAATATTCTTGATAGTTTATAACATAAATTAATCAGATGTTTAGTGATTATAACTGACCATCCATCCAACATTATCATATTAAGAGCATTGTAGGGCCATTCTCAGTCCACATATATTAATTGGGTGGTGTAGAAAATTAAAAAAAAAAAAAAAAAATCTCCGAGCACAAGCAACACAAAATATGAAAACAAACCACGAAAAATATAATTTTGCCGAAAAAATATTAATTAGATGACTTAATAATCACAAGTATTCTAAAAAATAAAACCTAACAAATATATCACGTGATTTCGTTATAGCAACAAAGTGAAGTGACGAGATTCCATCACCTGTAAATTTTCTTGATAATCTATAATAGAAATTAATTAGTTGTTTAGTGATAATTACTTACCATCCAACCAACGCTAATCATATTAAGGGCATCATAAGGACCATTCTCAGTCCATATAGTGGCTATGCTATATTGGTCTCTACCGGTTATATTAAGACTATGCACCGAAATTACTGCACTGGCTCCATGATATCTTCTTTGTTCCAATTTTTTCATATACTCATAAATCATCTAGGTCATGCATAATCACAATTCACTAGTAAAATACATTGTATTCATTCAAAAAGTAATTTTCTGAAATATTGCAAAACTATTCTAAACCCATAAGTCTTGGAAAGTATTATAAATTCAATGATAAAACACTATTTATATTAAATCGGTCCTTTGCGGATTTTAATACTTTTCGAAAGTCCTAAATGCTTTTAAACATTGATTGAAAAATAATTTTGTAATTTTTGATAGGAAAAAATTGAACTAAAATTTTTTACTGATATAATAAAGCGTGATGCTAATAAACATACTGATGTAAATATTTTAAAAATATAAACATCCAATTGAAGTAGGAATAAAAAAGAATCAAACATACTGATGCTGGAGGCAGAAACTGCTGTGTGATTAAGAGCTCCTGCCATCGCCAATTCCTCCTTTGTGGTTCCAATTGGGCAAGCTTGGTCTGAAGACCTTGCACTTTCTAGCTCTTTTATCCTTCTTGTTACATAAAATTGTGGCATCTAGGCATATAATATATATATATATATATATATATATATATATATTCAGCAATTGGTTGAATCTCTTGGAGTTATACAAGAAGTCTTGGGATTTACTTTAACCCCACTCACACATTGAGTTACTATGAGTCTACGATTGTGGTGACATCTAATGGAAGAAGTAGATGCAGAGTCGGAGATAGAAATTTTTTTTCTTGGAGGCAAAAAAGTAATCTTCAATGAATAGAGGGATCACAAAAAAGTAAGAAGTTACATTTACAGGGTTCAAAGTGTTAAGTTCAAAACTTGCGGTGGCCAAAGAGAAACTGGATTTATAAAGACTAAATTAATGAATTTTTCTATAAATTTGCTTGGGGATTTACCATATACATTGATTATCTGTGGTAATAAAAGATATTTATTTAGAGTACCATATATATATATATATATATATGTTACAGTCTGTACCATGATTGGGTATTATATATCAAATGTTATTCTATGTGTGGATATAAAACTCTTGATATTAAAGCATCTTTCTTAATTTAATTAATATTGCAAAAGAAATATTATATAATGTTACCTGGATCTTGTGATCTTTGAGCAAAGGATGGTCGAATGCAGGCTGTTTATAGGAGTCTACGCAATCCAGAATGTCACCTCCCTCGAGCTTTGAAAATTGATTAATTATAAAAACTGAATGAAATTTTTAGTATTAAATGTGTAGAACAGAAAAATATTTCCCTTGAAATTGTTAAAAATAAATATTTACTCAAAGTAATTTAAAATAATATGATCAGAGATTTTGTGATTCTTTTTCAACAAAAGTACTACTTAGAGAATAATTTAATAGAAAAATAATCTATTCAAAATGGCTTTTCAGAAATTAGAAAAATGGAAATCCACAGTTAATATTTCTCTAAATAAATGCTTTTACCCGCATGGTTTGAACAGGAGGATTGTTAAGCGCTTTCATCTCTTTTGAAAGACTTAAAGAAACACATAGCAGTATCAATAGTGATGCCATTTTGAAGATCATTGAGCCTCAATTTTTATCTTTTTGTTTTCAAGAATTTAAGTAGTGCTTCTCTCTTACACAGAAAAGTCCTCAATTGTTTTACTCAAATACTAGTTGACATAGTAAATATCTAAAATACTTTGTTGGAAAGATACCTAAAATTTATTATAGCATTAATTATGTAAGGAATTTGCTTATTATAGGAAGAAAAATATTTCTATTTTAACCATTTAAATTAAATTTTTAGTAGTTTTATAGAATTTGAAGGAATCACATTGTATGGGCAAAAAATCGTAATGGGCCTTATCAGGCCCAAACACAAAATAAGCACTATATGGCCCAGTGCCATGACCCAACCCTGGTTAGGCCCACAGTAGGATCCACTCTACAATTCAGCCCATTCCTCAAATTAGGTTACTTAACAAAATGGAAGATTCAACAGTTAAGCCCACTTGGGCTCAAGCCCATCAGCCACGGTTGCTCCAAATAACTCAGAGTACCATTCATATCCTAATTCGTCTACACCCTATTTCATCTACATTCTAATTCATCTAAGATCCCAAATCTTGCATGAATTAGAACTCTTACTTCGACAAAGGCAAGTAAATCAAGATCTTCCTATTTAGTCAAACTCTACCATCATGAACTAGAATTCAAGCTCCTAGGCTCACTATATAAATAGATGTAACGCCCCGCTTGAGGTACGTTGTTACTGTTTCCTCTTTCGCTCTTATTTTGAGTTGGTTTTGGTATTATTGTTTGATTTAGTGTTGTGTTGAATGTTTGCCCTGAAATTGGTTGAAAACGAAGAAGAAATTCGGTGCAGGTGCTTGCGGCGAAGAGAGGTTGAAGCCACGGGGGAAGCTGCTGGACAGTTTCGCCGCGGCGACAGAAGTTTCTTTGCCGCGGCGACAGGCCGAATAAAATGTTGGTTAAGTTTTAGATATTTTCTTCCCTAAGGGCAATTTGACCTTTCTACCCCTAATTAGCAGGAAAAGTGGGGAGTTAATTGTAAGGATTTTTCATAGAGAATGTGTTGATATGGGGGTGAGTTTGTAATGAATCAAAGGATATGGATGGAATTCCCAAAGAAGAATAAGGGCAAAATGGGAATGAGTGTGTTTATATTTCATTAAAAGGAATTAGAATCAAAGAAACCCCTCATTTTCTTCTTCTCAAACGCAACTTCCCATCCTCACTCCTCTCAACTTCTCTTTTCTTTTGATCAAGGTTCTCCAAGGTATTTTTTGAAGGGATTTGGGGTAGAAAAGCAACCTAAGGCTGCCTAAGGTAAGGATTTCTACTTAAGTTGTGTGATTTGGGAGTTTTAACCTATATTGAAGTTTGAGGGTTTTCCTTCTTTTGGTTAAGATTAGAGGAAAAGTCAAGCTAAACAAGTGAAATGAAGAATTTGTGAAGTCTCTCCATAACAAGGTAAGTAAAACCCAACCCAAGTTGAGATTTATGAAATTTCTTGATTAGGGTTTTGATAGACTTGATGTATGTATGTGATGTACATGTAATATGGCATGTATGAAGGATTAAATAGAGATTTCTATGCTTTGTGATTGTTATACCTTGCAAATTTGAGAAATGAGATGTTGGGTTGACAAGGTAGTTTGAGATGGAATTTAAGGGGTGTCATGGATCCCTTTTTGGAAGTGCCTTGTTTGACAGGTTTTATGGCTTTGTGAAGGGGTTTTTCCCCATTTTGGATGGTTAGAGAAAGATTTAGAATCATTGCTATAATAGAGTTTTATAGTGCACATGAGATGTTTGATGAAATGCCTAATAGAGGTTTGAGTGTGAGTATTGAACCTTAATTCTTGCAACATTGCATGTTGGCATTTCATAAGTGCATTGGTAGTGATGAACCATCCGTAGGCACTAATTGTGCATGGAAAAGTGACCTAAGAAAGTGTAAGGAAATGGTTTATGCATTTACCCTATGAGTAGAGAGCTTAGTGGGTAAAACCCTATGAGTAGAGAGCTTAGTGGGTAAAATTACTCTAAGGGTAGAGAGCATTGAAAAATGCTACAATAGAATGAATTAGAAGAGTAGTATAGTTGAGATGATGCTTTGTGGTCATCACCCGACCGTTATGGGAATCGGATTGATGCTTTGTGATCATCATCCGAATAGCCCTTAGAGAGATGGGTCGATGCTTTGTGATCATCACCCGATGAGTAGTAGAAATGGGTAGATGCTTTGTGACCACTACCCGGTTAGTTAAGAGATATGTAGGTTGATGCTTTGTGATCATCATCTAACATTTGGTAGAAGTGGGTTGATGCTTTGTGACCATCACCCAATAGTGACTAGAGACGGGTAAATGCTTGGTGATCGTTACCCAAAATTCATGAGGAATGGGTAGGTGCTAGGTGATCTCCACCCAATAGTTAGAAAGAACCGAGTTGGTGCTTTGTGATCCTCACTCGGTAGTCACTAAGAACGGGTTGGTACTGTGTGAATTCCACCCGATAGCTATAGAGAGTGAGATGGTGCTGTGTGAACGCCATCCGGCCGTACCTCCGATAAGATGAGGCCATGATGTTATTAGGAACAGAAACAGAATCAGAAATAGCATAAGGAAAGAATTAAGAGTTATTTATACGGGGACAGACAGAGAGAGTTTTACTTACGAGCATTATTTTGTGCTCACCCCGTTATTTTCCTTTGTGGATGCGAGTTCTAGGTGATGCAGTCGGAGGGGCGTCGGCAAGCGAAGAGAGATAGCTACACTGTTTCCCCTGTTTTGCCTTTAAAAATGCATTTTTGTAAACAGTACCCTTTATGTATAAAAGACACATGATTTGTAATGAAAAGAAAACTTTGGGGCCAATTTTCTATTGTTATTATGCATGCATTGTACTAGTTTTCAGTAGTTGTTACAATAGAGGTCTGACCTCTCATTATGGATTCAGTGTCAATACCACCTACTTGCTACCAAAGTTCTTACTCCTAAGAACAACCGTCACCTTCGTCGTAGTCCTTGTCTTTGATGAGAATCCGGTAACCTTTCCTTCCCTTAGCCATCTGTAATGCCCACATCAAGGTACGTAGCTTTATTTATGCCCTAATACCCTTAGTTGAATTTTGTTAAAGTTATCTTGGACAAGTGTTAAGGAATTTCTTTAAAATTTTATTAGGGGTAAAATGGTCTTTTCACTCATACTTAGTTGAAAAAATGGGGAGTGAAAAGAAGTAGAATAACATGGAGAAGTTAACAAAAATGAGGGCATTTTTGTAATTGACTAAGGGACATAGATGGAATTTTTAGAAAGTGTAAGGGTAAAATGGGAAACTATATTTATATTATGTAATAAGAGTTCAAGAAGAGAAACCCCAGCCACTCTACCCATAGTTCACGCCACCTTCACCCTAAATTCTCTCAACTTTCTTCACTCAATTTTCAAGGAAATTCGTAGGATTTTAGTTCAATTTTGATAGATTTTCAATCCTAAGCATCCAAAGGTAAGATTCCTGCACCAAGATGTGAGATTAAATTTTAAAGCTTTGAATTCTTATGGTTTTATATGCTTAGGGTTTAAAAGGAAAGGGAATTCTACCAAAGAGAGATTATAGTGTTGGAGTTGCTCAAATTCAAGGTAAGTAAATCCAACTTTAGCTTTGATTGGATAAATACTTGTGTAGAGAAATTTTTATATGTTGTATGTGTGTTGGATGATGAAAGGATTGAAAATTGAGGTTTTTTGATATGTGAATTTCATGGCCATGAGAAGTAATTTATTGTATGTGATGAGAAGTAATTCATTAGTATGTGATGAGAATTGATTTATTAGTATGTGATGAGAAGTGATGTATTTGTATGTGTTGAGTTGATGGGATTTTGGATGAAAAATGAAAGAATGGATGTAGAAAGGTGGAGGATGAAATTCTGCTAGGTTGATTGTTGGCTTTAGGGAGTTGTTTGCTCCAATTTTGGTGACCTGAGAGATATGTGGAAGTGTAACCAATTTAGGGTTTATAGTGCATGTAAGGTGTTTGATGAAATGTCAAAGAAAGTGCATATACATGAGTATGTTGGATTATTACTTTGTTATGGAAATGTTGTTGGTAGAGAATACTAGTTCCATGATGATATCTTTATATACCATAATGCATTCTTACATTTGAGCATTTGCATTTAGAAAGAATAGCAAAGAATGAGCATATTTACATGCACATATACATGTATGAGAACATTAAAGAATAAAGAGAAAGAAAGAAAAGCAATTAAATGTAGAATTATTGTTTTAAGAAATATAATTAAAGAACAAATCAAATCTGAAATTTTACTTAAAGAAATATAAAAAGAGAAGAGAAGAGAAGGTTGTTATGATGGGGAGCCCGTGAGTGACAAAGAAGAATAACCCTGCATGCACGCCGCCTTTAGTAAGCGGCCTCAGAATAAGAAGGAAGAATTTATACAGTCCGTAAGAGGTGCATATGGATGAGGACTGTACCTAAGAAGGAATTTGAGAATACACTCACATGGCCAGGGTTCCGAATCCATGCCTCAACTGAGTCTGATTGGCAAAGAAAGAATAGAAAAGAAAAGAAAGAAAAGAAAAGAAAAGAAAAAATAGAAAAGAAAGAAAGAAAGAAAGAATAGAAAAGAAGAGAAACAGAAAAGAGAAAATTGAAACAGAAGATTAAAAAAGTGAAAAAGAAAGAAAAACAAAAAAGAAAATGCATTGCATAGAAAAGTTTATGCATCTGTGCATATGCATCATGCCATTTCTACTATCCCGAGTTAGTTTCCCTATTTGTGCTTACATATCTATAAGTGAGAAACTAGAATTGTAGAAAATAGAGAAGAAGAGAGAAGCTTGGTGTAAGGAAAGAAAATTCAGAATCTAAGTAATGGAGAAAGAATAGAAGTGTTGTGGGTTTACTTATTGAGCAATTAGTGTTCACCCCGTTGATTTCACTGTTTTTGCAGGTAGTAGATGAGATGCAGTCGAATGGGATTTCAAGTAGCGGAAGAGAAAGGCAACACTGTCGGACTGTATTTTTGAGTTTATTTTTGTGACTATGGTACTTGATGTTGAGATTTGTATATAAAAATAATGATATTTTTGGGCACACTACCTTATACATATATCCATATATGTTTTTTCTATGATATATTTAGTGAGTTTTTATTTTATACCTCCCAAGTATACTAGCTAGAAAGAATATTACACCCTCACTACATTGCCCTTTTCAGCCTCGCTGACTTGAGGATTGGAGTGCCTACGATAGACATCACACCAGTGTCCCCTGTGAGGTTCGTGCTTACTTCTTTGTGTGTGTAGGTACAACAGATCATCAATGGCCTTAACCTCACAAGATTTGTCCGTTCCGTAACTATAGATTTTTACCGTCTACACACATTACTTAAAGAATCATAAATGCTTCTTTGTCTTGACAACAATATTTTCTATAGAAAATCCTACCATAATTAGTTATCTATAAACTTACTTAAAACATAATTTATCTATGTTTTTATAATAATAAATTTCTCTCATCCCACCAAGGTTTCTTTAAAAAAAAAAAAAAGCCTATTATTTTAAATATGATATATTTTTTATGGGATATATTGTATGGACGAAGAATTGATTGAAATTATACATATCGAATGAGGTTTGGAATGTTATCATTATAAATTAGATATACTTATTTTTTGTTCTAGGTTTTCATTTTAATTCATTCAGTGATGATATGTTCAATGTATGAACTAAAATGAGTATTTTTTTTTTTTTTTTTTTTTAACTTTAAGCTATGTATATGTCCTCTTCTAACCCTTCCAAAATAAATATGATTTTCAAGTCTAATTGACATTCGGCTGGTGAAATAGGAGGATTAAGAATATTATCAACTATTTATCTCAATTTTAGATTCCATACGGTATTAATTGATTAGTGTCACATTATGATTATTTAGGACAAAAGTTAAAAAAAAAATATATTATTAATTATTCTTACAAGACTATAAACTAAATTTTTTTTCCAGAAATTCTTTGAACTACGTCTTGAATGATTCCAAGAAAAATATTGATGACCATTAGAATATTGGTTGAGTAATTTTTGGATAGAGTGATCGTTAATGAAAAAGGCAAATAAAAGAAAATAGTTCGTACTATGCAACGGACATTCACTTATCCTACTAAACTTAGAAATGTTATGGTCAAAACAAATCAATACAACGTGTCAATCCAACTTGTCACTAGAGAATTTTCGGGCTTTTCTTCAAAACAATAATTATATAATTAGTGAAGGGCAAGTTACATGCACGATATTTTGCAGACACTCCTGCTTATAGATAAGATGTGTAATTATTTTTTTATACCTACATAGAAACAAATCTAAGAATACCCAAAAAGAAAGAAAAAAAAACATAAGTCCTTTTAACAAGTTTATCTTGTTAGTTACTCTTCTTTTGCCATACTTGATTTTGTGCAATGCCAAAATAACTATTAATATAACTACTTTTTAACTACAAAGGCCACCCTTTCTAACTTTTCATTGTTGATCAAACGATGACCTTGGAGTAAAATTGCTCGATTTTGAAAACTCTTGGAATTTTCAACTCAATAAGCAATTCTTCGGATTAGTTGTATTTAGATGCGATTTATGGTGGCCTGACCAAAATCATACCTTCATCATCTATGATTCTGGTAGAGATTCATGCGAGTACTATGATTGGTGATAATCCCAAATTATATAGTGATTTTGTTGTAGGTTTTAATAAGAATTAGATTACTTTTCATTCATTATTATGGAAAAAGAATTACGTAATTCACTTTATTCCGTTTTTTAGGTTCTAACGTCTTTATGAAGTAAAAACGGTGATTTTGAGCTTTTCAATGCAGAAATAGGCCTGAATTTAGAAGATATGAGAGTTTCGCAGCCGAATGGACACAGTCTTAAAGAACTAATCAGAGCTAAGGTTGAAAACAAGATGAATTGGGCTCAAAGTCAAGAGAGGGCAGTTTCGTAAATAGAATCCAATTAAAAAAGCTTTCGCCACGGTGAAAAAGCTTCTAGAATTACAGGTTTGGTGTTTTCTCCACGGCAAAGAAAAAGTTTTCCCACGGCGAAATTGCGATTCTATTAAAACTCTGCATTTTGTGTGTTAGGGTTTTAATCCAAAAGTGAAGTGAGTATAAAAAGGAAAGAAAATGAGGAAAAAGGGGACGAAGTTGTTCTTGGGAGAGCAACTTTAGAGAAAGGAAGGAGATTGAAGAATTGGGTTCCATCTAGAGAAGATTTTCTTACTCTTTAGCTTGTTGATTTTATCATTGTTGTTTTTATTCATTTCTAAGTATAAACTAAGTTGTTTAGCTAGGGTTTGATGTAATCTAAATACAATGATTCCATTTATATAATTGATTTACTTTGGGCTTTAATTTTATGATTGAGTATTTATCTCTTTGCTTAATGTCCTTGAATGCTTGATCACCATTCAATTGATTTGATGATTTACCATGAATCTGAGAGGTAATTTGTGATGAATGATTCATGGGATAGATACCATAGGTTAAGCGAAAACTAGAGATAAATAAAGATGAATGATTCATGGGGTAGATACCATAGGTTAAGCGAAAACTAGAGATAAATAAACGCGGTCTATGAGATCTAGGAAGAATTCCATAAAGCTTAAGAGACCTTGAATTATTAAACTTCAATTTTTGGGTGCAGAAGGTTAATAGGAATAGGTGGGGTGGTATAACCCGATAAGTAATACTACACACACAACATTTTTATACAACATTTCTCATACAACATGATATGGCAAAAGATGATTGGGTGAAAGTTTATTTTTAATTTAAAATCAGCCAATCATCTTTTGCCACATCATGTTGTATGAGAAATGTTGTATGTGTAGTATTATGCTAACTTGAGAAGGAGTACTAAACAAAATAGGGAATTTGATCTTCAATCAAAGAAACCAGAATTTGGGTAATAGATTTTTATAAATGGAATTGGCATGTTTAGATGAAATCAATACCCTAGCAATTGTGACCATTTTTTAATTAAGATTAGTATTGGGCTTTGTTTTATTTTCATTTATATTCTCTTGCATTTCTTTAAATTTTGTTTTAGTTATTAATTCCTTCATCAATCACATCTTTGTTGCTTCTATTAGGACTAGAACTAGAGAAATTAGTACTTAGTAACTCTATCCTCGTGAGAATGATACTCTTCTCATCATTTTATTACTTCTTGCGATTAGTGCACTTCCTAATATGCATATGAAATCAAGCATCAAGATTTTGGCGTTGTTGCCGGTAATTGTTTGTTATTAATATTGATAGTATCTAGGAAGTGCTAAATTGAAGTTTTGGTTTCATTTAGTAGTTACTATGTTACTTAAATTTAATTTGGAATTCTTGTGTTTTGGGTGCAAGTGAAAATTGTGGCAGATCAAAGGACTTTAAGAGAAGTTGTAGAGCCAATGGTTAATGGTTGTGGTCCAAGCATTACAAGACCACCAATTCAAGCCAATAATTTTAAGATCAAGCGAACGATCACTCAAATGATCCAGCAATCAGTTTAGTTTGAGGGTAATACATGTGAAGATCCAAATTTGCACATAGCTAACTTTTTGGAGATATGTGATACATTCAAGCACAATGGAGTGATGGATGATGCTATTCGGTTAAGGCTATTTCCTTTTTCACTAAGGAAAAAAGTTAAAGGATGGTTAATGTCACTACCGGCGAGAACTATCACAACTTGAGATGAGCTAGCGCAAACGTTCCTTGCAAAGTATTTTCCACCATGCAAGTTGGCCAAGATGAGAAATGATATAACATCTTTTGTACAAAGCGATATTGAATCCTTGTATGAGGCATGGGAAAGGTATAAGGAGTTATTAAGAAAGTGTCCACACCACAGTTTGCCTATTTGGATGCAAGTGTAAATCTTCTACAATGGGTTGCTACCTAATGCTCAAACCATGGTAGATGCCGCATCAAGAGGAGCATTGAACAATAAAACTCCAGAAGTTGCTTATGAGTTGCTTGAAGTTTTGCTAGCAACAATTATCAAAGACCCAGTGATCAAGCAATGCTAAAGAAAAATATGGGTTTGAATGAAATTGATGCTTTCGCCACTCTTTTTGCTCAAATTTCAATGCTTTAGAAGCAATTGGGAGGTATGAATGTGAATTCAATTCAATCTCCTATACTAATGTGTCAATTTTGTGCAAGAAATCATGCGAGTATTGAATGTCAAATGGGAAATCCATTCTCTCCGTCAACAAGTGAACAACTAAATTACCAGTTCACAAAGGTCACAGAACAACCCATTCTTCAATACATATAATCTGGGATGAAGAAACCATCCAAATTTCTCATGGAATAATCAGGGAGCAACCATATCGATAGCTCATTATTAGAAACTAGAGAAAACATCGATTTTGAAGGAGATGTTTGGGAAACTCATGCAAGAAACTACCAATTTCATGAGTGAGACAAGAACCAGTTTCAAAAATCAAAAATTGTCCATTTAGAACTTAGAGATACAAGTGGGCAACTTGTTTGAACAATTAAAGCAACAAGCTCAGAGTTCATTGTCACGTAAGAAGGTGACCAATCCAAAAGAGCATGTAAAGGCAATTACATTGATAAGTGGCATAGTTTTGGAACAACCGCACAAAGATAAACAGAAAGAGGTGGAAGAATCAGATGAAGAAGTTGATGAAGAAATAGTAGTTGAAGAAAAAGTTGCATTAGCACCGAAGGAAGAGTTGAGGAAAGAAAAGGCACTAAGAAGAAAGAAGGCTGAAAAGCTACCTTATCCTAAGGTTCCACCAGAGCTTGCACATCATACACCAACAGTTCCACTTCCTTAGAGGCTTAAGAAGCAAAATTAGGATAAGCATTTCTTTAAGTTTCTTGATGTTTTTAAGAAATTGCATATTAACATTCCTTTTGCAAATGCATTGTAGCAGATGCCAAGCTATGCAAAATTCTTGAAGGAGATCTTATCAAACAGGAGGAAATTGGAAAAAGATGAAACAATAATGCTCATAGAGGAGTGCAGTGCAATTCTACAGAGGAGTGTAGTGCAATTCTTGAGAGGAAATTGCCACCAAAACTCAAAGTTCCAAGGAGTTTTACTATCTCTTGTACTATAGGAGATATCAATTTTGATAGAGTTTTGTGTGATTTGGGTGCTAGCATTAATCTAATGTCATTGTCTATCTTTAGGAGACTTAGGATTGGTGAAGTGAAGCCAACTGTGGTTTCTCTTCAATTGGAGGATCGATCAATCAAACATCCAAAGGGAATTGTTGAAGATGTGTTGGTTAAGGTGGACAGGTTCATTTTTCCTGCTGATTTTGTTGTGTTAGATATGAAGGAAGATAAAGAGATAACACTTATTTTGGGAAGACCATTCCTTGCAACCAAAAGAACTCTGATAGATATACCGTAAGGAAAATTGATTATGAGAGTCCAAGATGAGGATATAACATTCAATTTGTGTTTGAAGCAATGAAGTTTCCACATGAGGTAGATTCTTGCTTTGGAATTTATGTTGTGGACAATTAGGTAAAGGAGTCATTTTGAGAAGAAAGTCCTCAACTACCTCTTGAAGCATGATCACCAAATCTAAGACTACTGGAGAGGATAAACCAAAGATGAGAGAGTGTGTAAGATATTTAGAAGCTCTATAACTAGTAAATGGTCTTCATAGTTACAAGTTTGAAGATTTGAATGTGAGTGTTAAAGAAGTGAAAGAAAAACTAGAAGAGGTTCCTAAATTTGAACTCAAGCCATTGCCCCTCAACTTGAACTATGTCTACCTTAGTGAATCAAATTCTTTTCTTATGATTATTAATGCCAATTTGGGTAAGGAAGAAGAAGAGAAATTGATTTGTGTGTTGAGTGATCATAAATCAGCCATTGGATGGACCATTTTGGATATCAAGGGAATTAGTCCTTCTTTTTGCATGCAGATACTCATGGAGGATAATTTCAAGCCTAAGGCACAACCACAACGTAGATTGAATCCTTCTATGAAGGAAAAGGTAAGAAAAGAAGTGGTGAAGCTATTGGATGCCACAATTATTTATCCTATCTTAGATAGCTCATAGGTAAGTTTGGTATAAGTGGTTCCCAAGAAAAGAGGTGTGACAGTTGTGAAAAATGAAAATGATGAGCTCATTCAAGGCTAGGGCAATGACGGGATGGAGAGCATGCATAGACTATAGGAAGTTGAATGAAGCAATGAGGAAAGATCACTTCCCATTACCTTTCATTGACCAAAAGTCAGAAAGGTTGGCGAGTCATGCATATTATTGCTTCCTTGATGGTTATTTAGGATATAACCAGATTCCAATCGCCCTAGAAGACCAAGAAAAGACCACTTTTACATGTCCTTATGGTACTTTTGCTTATAGTAGAATGCCATTTGGTTTATGTAATGCACCTACCACATTCCAGCGTTGTATGATGGCCATTTTTATTGATATGGTGGAAAGCTTCATTGAGGTCTTCATGGATGACTTTTTAGTATTTGGTTTTTCCTTTGTTAACTATTTTTCTAATTTATCTCTTATTTTGCAGCGTTGTCAAGAAACTAACCTTGTGTTTGAATTGGGAGAAATGCCATTTCATGGTGCTACTTGGCATGTCAACTTGGCATCAAGGGTTCTTTTAACATGACATACCAATAAAAGAAGAAGTTCTTTTTGGACTTGAAATCCTAATTCTGGGTAGAGCCATTTTTATTTAAACATTGCGCTGATCAAATGATTTGATGATGTGTCTTAGAAGAGGAGATGGAAAGTGTGTTGCGTCATTGTCATGAATGTGAAGTGGGTGGCCATTTTGGAGGAACACAGACTGTCACAAAAGTTCTTCAATCAAGATTTTTCTGGCATTCCCTCTTTAAAGATGCTTTTCATTTTGTTAGTAAATGTGATCAGTGTCAAAGAGATGGAAATATCTCAAAAAGGAATGAAATGCCTCTAAGCAATATACTTGTTGTTGAATTATTTAATGTTTGGGGTATTAACTTTATGGGACCCTTTCCTAATTCATTTTCTAACAAATATATTTTGGTTGTTGTAGATTACGTGTCCAAGTGGAAGTAGTTACCTTTCCAACTAATGATGCTCGTGTGGTAGTGAATTTTCTACGTAAGAACATTTTCTCTTGCTTTGGAGTACCACGAGCCATCATAAATTATAAGGGAACTCACTTTTGCAATCACCAATTCAAGCATTGTTGAGAAAGTATAGAGTGACTCACCGAGTAGCTATATCTTACCATCCTCAAACTAGTGGTCAAGTGGAGGTTTCAAATAGAGAATTGAAGAGGATACTTGAAAAAACAGTAAGTTCATCAAGAAAAGATTGGTCAAGAAAATTGGATGATACACTATGGGCTTACTGGATAGCTTTCAAAACACTCATTGGAATGTCCCCTTTTTGGTTTATGTATGGGAAAACATGTCACTTACCGATGGAATTGGAACATAAAGCATATTGGGCATTGAAAACGTTGCACTTAGATATGCAAGCGGCCGGAGAGAAAAGAATGCTTCAACTCAATGAAATGGATGAATTTTGCCACCATGCTTATGAGAATGCAAAAATCTACAAGGAAAGGACAAAAGGTGGCATGAGAATCATATTGTGAAGTTGACTTTTGAATAAAGGTGGAAAATTAACCCGCCCGTGGTGGGTTAAGCCAAATTGCGGGCCCGACCCACCAACAAGAACCCGGCCCACCTCTTTGGCCAGAAAGGTTGGCCCAGCGTAGCCTGCCAACCCTAACTCGGCGGATTTTTGTGCGGAACACATTGACCTGGAATTTTTTTTCTTTTGTGTAATTTTTTTTAGCTAACTTTTCAAATATCAATAATTCAATTAAATTAATTTTTTTTTGTTAACATTTCAAATATTAATTCAATTTTAATACGATTAAATTATAATATAAAAAAAATTAGATTTATTCTTTATCAAAAAATAAAATAAGAAATAAGAAATTACAACAAGTATTGCCTTGTTAAAAACCTTACCAAGAAAAACCCAATTGGGATAAAAACTTGATAAGGAAAAAAGAGTGCAATAATTGACAGTTAATTTACAAATTACAAAGTTACAATTTACAAAACAACTAATTTAAGGGTTGATAGGACCTCCATCATTTATATCATCTAAATTACAAAATTGAAATGATTCTATTAAAGTATCATCGACAATCTCGTATTGATCCTGATCGACTGTTCCCAATCTTGAAGACATGTCAGGACTTCAATCAATTTTGGTGAAAGTTTAGTCCTCATGTCATTTAAAATTCTTCCACTTGCACTAAATGTTTGTTCGGATGAGACAATTGAGACAAGAATAGAGAAAACATCCAGGGCAAGTCTTGATAATACTGGAAAAATATATTTTCTGGTTTTCCAATATTCTAAGACATCAAAGTTGGCTCTTTGTTATGGATCTGCTGGTAGCACATTGGGGGTTTCCAAATATTGGTGAAACTCACTACTCTGTATCTACATGGAGGAGAGTATATTCGTTGTTGATGCTTCTGAAGAGAAGGCTATGCTTTGGGTTCGGGTCCTCTTCGGCCTATTAAGTGCACTCCAAGAGTCGAAGTCTTCATTTGTGTCTTCTGATGCTACTTCCTCGAGTATTTTGCCTCTTCGCTGGTTCCCATACCTGTTTTCGTATTGCAAATATACCTCTGTAAGACACTGTCTTATCTCTCCTAGTTGATTGGCATATGCTTCGTCTCGTAAATTTTCACTTAACGTGTCTAAACCATTTTCTAAACCCGTTAATTAATTCTAGGATCAAATATGGCAGCTAAACAAAAAAGAAAAGGAATGAGTTTCCAATATTTTTTAAATTTTAATTCAATTGCCTCCATTGGTCTTGCTAAAATTTCATCGTTTCTGTTTTTTTTTTTTTAAATAAATCTGAAATTTTTATAATTGTATTTATTACCAATGGACTAGGAGGATAATACACACCAGAAAGTTTTAAAGTGGATTGATAAAAAATTTTAAGAAAAGAATGAATTTTTTTAGCTATATGCCAATCACTGTCTACCAAATAATGAGGACCCCTATTATTTACTACAAAATAACTAATTAAATTTGCATAAGGTAAACATGAATCAAGTATTAAATAAGTACTATTGAATTTAACAGGTATGTCTAATACAAAAGTTCTAGGAGACATATTTGATTTTATACAAGCATCTTGAAATTCAGCATTTCTTCTATTATTACTAGTAATCCAAGCTAAAGAATCCCTAATTCTATCAATATTATTTCTAACTTTTTTCATACTACTTTTCACAATTGAATTAATAATGTGACATGTACAACATTGGTGAAAAAACTTCAAATTGTCATGAAAGGGAAAATTGCTTTTGAAAAAATTATATAGCTCTATTGTTAGCACTTGCATTATCTAAAGTTAAACTTATCAATTTGTGAACAATATCATAATCTTCTAAAATTTCAATAATTTTTATAAATTTTTTGACCACTATGATCCACATCCATTAATCTAAATCCCAATAAAGATTTATTTAATTTACATTTTTTATCAAAATAATGACTAGTCACACAAATATAATCTTGTTTAGCTCTACCACTACAAATATCGGCGGTTAGAGCCACACTAACATGACAACTATGTATTTTATTTCTTAATTCTAATTTCATTTTCCAAAGTCAATTTTATTAAATCATTTCTAGAGCGGTTTTAGAATAACTTTTAAATCTTGGAAAAAATGAATTTTTAATAAATCTTTCAAAATATTTATCTTCAGGCATATTAATAGGTTGATCAACTGCAGCAATATATAAAGCTAATTGTTCCCTATATACATCATAATTATAACACCAAGTAGTATCCATATTAGTTATTTGAGTTTGATTGGTTTCTCTATTTCTATGTTGATTCATATGCTTACTAGTATGTCTTTTTAAAGTACTAGTATCATTACCTGCATCAGCTTCATAAATATTTCCACAATACTTACATCTTGCTTCCTTCACTTGAACTCCATTTTATGTCTCGTAAAACTTTTTGAATTCACCCAAATGTTTGATGTGTGCCTATCGTCGGTTACGACTTGTAACGCCCCGCTTGAGGTACGTTGTTATTGTTTCCTCTTTCGCCCTTATTTGAGTTGGTTTTTGGTAATATTGTTCGATTTAGTGTTGTGTTGAATGTTTGCCCTGAAATTGGTTGAAAACAGAAGAAATTCAGTCTGCCGTGCTTCGCCGGGGCGAAGAAGAATCTTCGCCGCGGCGAAGAGAGGTTGAAGCCACGGGGAAGCTGCTGGACAGTTTCGCCGCGGCGACAGAAGTTTCTTCGCCGCGGCGACAGGCCGAATAAAATGTTGGTTAAGTTTTAGATATTTTCTTCCCTAAGGGCAATTTGACCTTTCTACCCCTAATTAGCAGGAAAAGTGGGGAGTAAATTGTAAGAAATTTTCATGGAGAATATGTTGTTATAGGGGTGAGTTTGTAATGAATCAAAGGATATAGATGGAATTCCCAAAGAAGAGTAAGGGCAAAATTGGGAATGCTTTGGGATATATTTCTTTAAAAGGAATTAGAATCAAGAAACCCCTCATTCTTTTCTTCTCAAACGCAACTTCCCATCCTCACTCCTCTCAACTTCTCTTCTCTTTTGATCAAGGTATTCCAAGGGGTTTTGAAGTGATTTGGGGTGGAAAAGTAATCTAAGGCTTCCTAAGGTAAGGATTTCTCCTTAAGTTGTGTGATTTGGGAGTTTTAACCCATATTGAAGTTTGAGGGTTTTCATTCTTTTGGTTAAGATTAGAGGAAAAGTCAAGCTAAACAAGTGAAAGGAAGAGTTGGTGAAGTCTCTCCATAACAAGGTAAGTAAAACCCAACCCAAGTTGAGATTTATGAAATTTCTTGATTAGGGTTTTGATAGACTTGATGTATGTATGTGATGTACATGTAATATGGCATGTATGAAGGATTAAATAGAGATTTCTATGCTTTGTGAATGTTTATACCTTGCAAATTTGAGAAATGAGATGTTGGATTGGCAAGGTAGTTGAGATGGATTGGAAGGGGTGTTATGGAACCCTTTTTGGAAGTGTTTTCTTTGACAGGTTTTATGGCTTTGTGAAGGGGTTTTTCCCCATTTTGGATGGTTAAGAAAAGTTTTAGAATCATGGCTATGATAGAGTTTTATAGTGCACATGAGTTGTTTGATGAAATGCCTAATAGAGGTTTGAGTATGAGTAATGAACCTTAATTCTTGCAACATTGCATGTTGGCATTTCATAAGTGCATTAGTAGTGATGAACCATCCATAGGCACTAATTGTGCATTGAAAAGTGACCTAAGAAAGTGTAGGAAAATGGTTTATGCAATTACCCTATGAGTAGAGAGCTTAGTGGGTAAAATTACTCTAAGGGTAGAGAGCATTGAAAAAATGCTACAATAGAATGAATTAGAAGAGTAGTATAGTTGGGATGATGCTTTGTGATCATCACCCGACCGTTATGGGAATCGGATTGATGCTTTGTGATCATCATCCGAATAGCCTTAGAGAGATGGGTCGATGCTTTGTGATCGTCACCCGATGAGTAGTAGAAATGGGTAGATGCTTTGTGACCACTACCCGGTTAGTAACAAATAAGTAGGTTGATGCTTTGTGATCATCATCCGACATTTAGTAGAAGTGGGTTGATGCCCCAATAGTGACTAGAGACGGGTAAATGCTTGGTGATCGTTACCCAAAATTCATGAGGAACGGGTAGGTGCTAGGTGATCTCCACCCGATAGTTAGAAAGAACCGAGTTGGTGCTTTGTGATCCTCACTCGATAGTCACTAAGAACGGGTTGGTGCGTGTGAATTCCACCCGATAGCTATAGAGAGTGAGATGGTGCTGTGTGAACGCCATCCGGCCGTACCTCCGGTAAGATGAGGTCATGATGTTATTAGAAACAGAAATAGAATCAGAAATAGTATAAGGAAAGAATTAAGAGTTATTCATACGGGGACAGAGAGAGAGAGTTTTACTTAGCATTATTTTGTGCTCACCCCGTTATTTTCCTTTGTGGATGCGGGATCTAGGTGATGCGGTCGGAGGGGCGTCGGCAAGCGAAGAGAGATAGCTACACTGTTTCCCCTATTTTGTCTTTTAAAATTACATTTTTGTAAACAGTACTCTTTGTGTATAAAAGACACATGATTTGTAATGAAAAAGAAAAGCTTTGGGCCCAATTTTCTATGGTTATTATGCATGCATTGTACTAGTTTTCAGTAGGTGTTACATTTTTGGTATTAGAGCAAAGATTTTGGGATTGAACAGTGTACTATTCTCATCGCCACGACGTCCTCTAACCGACTATGTGAGTAATTCTTTCCTTATAGCAATTGTTCCTTGAGTTTATTAGTGTGATCATTTTGTAGATGAGGCGTAGTTATCGGAGTCGCGGTAAAGGTGTGGTGAATGAAGGAGAACCTTCTAACCCACCAGAGTCTACGCCCCCTCCCTTGGATGAAGCTAGAATCCGGGGAATTATTCAGCAAGTTATGGCAGAAACTCAAGGGAGAGTTGTACCCCCTATTCAGGTACCGCCGGTTATACATGTCGAAAGAGGACAAACGGTACCTCCCCCAGAGCAGAACAGAGTTGAACCGATTTACGGTCTCTCTAGCCAGCATCAACCCTCAGAGTTTAAGGGTACTACAGATCCAGTGATAGCAGAAGAGTGGCTTGGGTCAGTAGAACGAGCCACAGGTTTATTTCCCATGTCGGACCGGGAGAAGATCCGGTATGCGAGTTTCTTGTTTCGGAGTGATGCCCGAATTTGGTGGGAATTAATGGAAGAAACTCGTGACGCGACAGTAATGACGTGGGAAGAGTTCAGCAAGAGTTTGAGGTGAGTATAGAGCAGAGGACCAAGTTCATGAGAAGGTCCAAGAATTTATCAGTTTACAGCAAGGGACTAGCGCTATGAAAAAGTACTCATTGAAGTTCAACGCTCTTGCAAGGTTTGCACCGGGAATAGTTAGCACTCCGGCCTTGAGAAGGGATAAGTTTGTACATGGATTGAAGCCGAAGATAGCCCGGGATATAATGACAAGCTCCAACCCTCCTCGAAATTATAGTAAGGCTTTGAGGCGGGCGATGAAGGCGGAGATTTTTGAGAATAAAATCTTCCCCATAGGATCCTCGACAGGAGGACCGAAGGAGCTACCCTCCGCTCCTCATAGAGAGAAACATGAGGATGTAAAGGGTAAAGACATGAAGAATCAGAAGAAGAAGTTCCAATATAGACATAATAGAAAAGAGTGGAAGAATAAGCGACCTCGGACGGAAGGGTTTCCTCCTTGCCCTAAATGCGGGAAGAATCACCCGGGAGAGTGTCTGAGGGATCAGAGAGTGTGCTATAGGTGCCGGCAGCCAGGGCACATGATGAGAGATTGTAAAGCTCCTCTTCCACCAACCACTCAGGGTTCAGGGGGCACTGCGAATGCCAGAGTTTTTACTGTGGCACAAGGGGAAGCAGAGGCGTCCCATCGGCCAGTTATCGGGTGATTATTATTTCATGCCCTTTATATGCTTTAATTGATTCAGGTGCTACCCATTCGTTTATATCTTATGGGATGCTTGAGAGATTAGGTTTGAAACCTACTAGAACGACACAACCCATTAAGATAGAACTACCCGATGGGGTTAGTGTTGTGACTCAAGAGATTTTGTTAAGAGAGTCCTTAGTGATCCAGGGTAGAGAGTTAATCGTTGACTTAATAGTTTTCGATATGCCCGATTTTGATGTGATTCTGGGCATGGACTTCCTAGGGAGATATGGAGTAGAGATTGACTGTCGGAAAAAGAAGGTAAGGTTTAACCTTGATAGTGGAGATAAGTTTAGTTTTGGAGAAGGCCATCGTTGAGCATCTTTGATTAGTAATGTGAAAGCCAGGAAGATGTTGAAAAAGGGGTGTTCGGGTTATATTGCCCATGTAGTACAGAGTGGTGATGTTCCACAGTTAGAGATACAAAGGGTGCCAGTGGTTCGAGACTTTCTAGATGTGTTTTCGGAAGAGTTACCGGATTTGCCTCCAGAGAGAGAGGTAGAATTTAGTATCGAACTAGCACCAGGGACAGCACCAATATCTAAAGCCCCTTATCGAATGGCCCCAGCTGAGCTCCAAGAATTAAAGAAGCAACTCCAAGAGCTTTTAGATAAAGGCTTTATCCGACCAAGTCATTCCCCTTGGGGAGCTCCAATCCTGTTTGTGAAAAAGAAGGATGGATCACTAAGGATGTGTATCGATTATAGAGAGCTGAATAAAGTTATAGTGAAGAATAAGTACCCGCTACCCCGGATAGATGACCTTTTTGATCAGTTGAAAGGAGCGGCAGTGTTCTCCAAAATTGATTTGAGGTCCGGGTATCATCAGTGCAGTGGTTGAGCAAGATGTGGCTAAGGACGCCTTTCGTACAAGATATGGGCATTATGAATTTGTAGTGATGCCTTTTGGCTTGACTAATGCCCCAGGAGTTTTTATGGACTTGATGAACAGGGTATTCCATGAGTATTTGGATCAGTTCATTGTTGTCTTCATCGACGACATTCTGATTTACTCAAAGTCAAGAGAAGAGCATGAGAGACACTTGAGATTAGTATTGCAACGACTGAGAGAAAAGAAGTTGTGTGCTAAATTTTCCAAGTGTGAGTTTTGGCTTAACCAAGTGATATTCTTGGGTCATACCGTATCGAAGGAAGGGATTTCGGTAGATCCGAGTAAAGTGCAGGCAATCCTGGAATGGCAGAAGCCGAGAACAGTGAAAGAAATCAGGAGTTTCTTAGGCTTAGCAGGTTACTACCGGCGATTTGTAGCAGGATTCGCCCAGTTGGCTAAACCGTTGACACTCTTACCAAAGCAGAAAACTCCTTTTGTCTGGTCAACAGCATGTGAAGAAAGCTTTCAAGAGTTGAAGAAGAGGTTAACATCAGCTCTTGTACTAGTGTTACCACAGGAGAGTGTAGATTATGACATTTATACAGACGCCTCTTTCTGAGGGGACTTGGTCTTGTGTTGATGCGATTAGGTAGAGTGACAGCTTATGCTTCTCGTCAATTGAAAGAGTACGAGACCAGATACCCTACGCATGACTTAGAATTAGCAGCTGTGGTCTTTGCCTTAAAGATTTGGAGGCACTACCTTTATGGTGTGAAGAGTAATATCTACACCGATCATAAGAGTCTAAAGTACTTCTTCACTCAAAAGGAGTTGAATATGAGGCAGAGAAGGTGGTTAGAGTTGGTCAAGGATTATGATTGTGAGATCAAGTATCAACCGGGGAAAGCCAATGTAGTAGCCGATGCTTTGAGTAGAAAAGCCCATGTTTTTCGGCTTACTAGGCAGAAAGAGTTAATAGAAGAATTGTCTAAGGAGCAGATTGAAGTGGTTCCGGGAAGATTGGCCAACCTAGAGGTACAGTCCTCTTTACTAGAGGAAATTAGAGAAAAGCAAATGGCGATGAGTGTTGTCGAAACTTGATTCGGCAAGTGCGTGAGGGCAAGACATCAGAGTTCTTTGTGCGAGATGGTGTCCTCTATTTTAGAAATCGGTTGTGCATTCCTCCAAATGAGGAGTTGAAACAGAAAATTCTTATGGAGGCTCATGACACACCGTACACCGCTCATCCGGGAGCAACCAAGATGTATCAGGATATCAAGAAAGGCTATTGGTGGTCAGGTATGAAGAAAGACATTGCAGAGTTTGTGGCTAAATGCCTAACTGTCAGCGGGTGAAAGCAGAACACCAACGGCCGTCAGGGTTGCTTCAACCATTGAGTATCCCAGAGTGGAAATGGGAGAGCATTTCGATGGATTTCATCACGGGTCTCCCCAGAGTACAGAGAGGGTGTAATGCCATATGGGTGATTGTGGATAGGTTAACCAAGTCAGCCCATTTCCTCCCAGTAAAGGACAGTACCACTACAGATCAGTTGGCTCAGATTTACCTCAAGGAGATAGTCAGATTGCATGGTGTGCCCAAGACTATAGTATCAGATAGAGATTCCAGATTTGTTTCAGTCTTCTAGACAAGTTTATAGAGGAGTTTGGGTACCCGTTTAGCATTCAGTACTGCCTATCATCCTCAGACAGATGGTCAGACCGAGAGAACAAATCAGGTGCTCGAGGATATGTTGAGAGCCTGTTGCATGGATTATAGAGTATCCTGGCATGAGATGTTACCCTTAGTGGAATTTGCCTACAACAACAGCTATCAGTCTACAATTAGAATGGCGCCTTACGAGGCTTTGTATGGTAGACGGTGTAGGTCTCCACTTCATTGGGATGAAGTAGGAGAAAGAGATGAGTTGAGTACCGCTCTTGGGCCAGAGATGACTCAGAAGCTAGTAGAAGATGTGAAGTTAGTCAGAAATAGAATGAAACAAGCCCAAGATTGGCAGAAGAGTTATGCCGACTTGAAGAGGAAAGAGGTAGAATTCCAAGTGGGCGATAAAGTATTTCTGAAAGTTTCCCCTTACAAGCGAGTAATGCGCTTTGGAAGCAAAGGGAAGCTAGCACCGAGGTATGTAGGTCCTTTTGAGGTCTTGCAACGTGTGGGAAAGGTGGCCTATAGATTGGCACTACCACCTAGCATGGACAGGGTGCATGATGTCTTCCATGTCTCGATGCTACGAAAGTATGTAAGTGATCCCCTCCACATCCTGAGCGTAGAAGGACGTTGAAGTAACAGAGAATCTAGTATATGAAGAACGTCCAGTTCAGATCTTAGATCGAAGGGTCAAAGAACTTCGGAACAAGAGTGTTCCGCTAGTGAAGGTCCTTTGGAGGAATCACAAAGTGGAAGAGGCCACTTGGGAAGTAGAGCGGGACATGCAGGATCGTTTCCCAAAGTTATTTGCATGAATTTCGGGGACGAAATTCTTTTAAGGGGGGGAGAATTGTAACGCCCCGCTTGAGGTACGTTGTTATTGTTTCCTCTTTCGCCCTTATTTGAGTTGGTTTTTGGTAATATTGTTCGATTTAGTGTTGTGTTGAATGTTTGCCCTGAAATTGGTTGAAAACAGAAGAAATTCATCTGAGTGCTAGCAGGAAGAAGAATCTTCGCCGCGGTGAAGAGAGGTTGAAGCCACGGGGAAGGCTGTTGGGACGTTTCGCCGCGGCTGACAAGTTTCTTCGCGGCGGCTGAGCCGAATAAAATGTTGGTTAAGTTTTAGATATTTTCTTCCCTAAGGGCAATTTGACCTTTCTACCCCTAATTAGCAGGAAAAGTGGGGAGTAAATTGTAAGGAATTTTCATGGAGAATATGTTGTTATAGGGGTGAGTTTGTAATGAATCAAAGGATATAGATGGAATTCCCAAAGAAGAGTAAGGGCAAAATTGGGAATGCTTTGGGATATATTTCTTTAAAAGGAATTAGAATCAAGAAACCCCTCATTCTCTTCTTCTCAAACGCAACTTCCCATCCTCACTCCTCTCAACTTCTCTTCTCTTTTGATCAAGGTATTCCAAGGGGTTTTGAAGTGATTTGGGGTGGAAAAGTAATCTAAGGCTTCCTAAGGTAAGGATTTCTCCTTAAGTTGTGTGATTTGGGAGTTTTAACCCTTATTGAAGTTTGAGGGTTTTCATTCTTTTGGTTAAGATTAGAGGAAAAGTCAAGCTAAACAAGTGAAAGGAAGAGTTGGTGAAGTCTCTCCATAACAAGGTAAGTAAAACCCAACCCAAGTTGAGATTTATGAAATTTCTTGATTAGGGTTTTGATAGACTTGATGTATGTATGTGATGTACATGTAATATGGCATGTATGAAGGATTAAATAGAGATTTCTATGCTTTGTGAATGTTTATACCTTGCAAATTTGAGAAATGAGATGTTGGATTGGCAAGGTAGTTGAGATGGATTGGAAGGGGTGTTATGGAACCCTTTTTGGAAGTGTTTTCTTTGACAGGTTTTATGGCTTTGTGAAGGGGTTTTTCCCCATTTTGGATGGTTAAGAAAAGTTTTAGAATCATGGCTATGATAGAGTTTTATAGTGCACATGAGTTGTTTGATGAAATGCCTAATAGAGGTTTGAGTATGAGTAATGAACCTTAATTCTTGCAACATTGCATGTTGGCATTTCATAAGTGCATTAGTAGTGATGAACCATCCATAGGCACTAATTGTGCATTGAAAAGTGACCTAAGAAAGTGTAGGAAAATGGTTTATGCAATTACCCTATGAGTAGAGAGCTTAGTGGGTAAAATTACTCTAAGGGTAGAGAGCATTGAAAAATGCTACAATAGAATGAATTAGAAGAGTAGTATAGTTGGGATGATGCTTTGTGATCATCACCCGACCGTTATGGGAATCGGATTGATGCTTTGTGATCATCATCCGAATAGCCTTAGAGAGATGGGTCGATGCTTTGTGATCGTCACCCGATGAGTAGTAGAAATGGGTAGATGCTTTGTGACCACTACCCGGTTAGTAACAAATAAGTAGGTTGATGCTTTGTGATCATCATCCGACATTTAGTAGAAGTGGGTTGATGCCCCAATAGTGACTAGAGACGGGTAAATGCTTGGTGATCGTTACCCAAAATTCATGAGGAACGGGTAGGTGCTAGGTGATCTCCACCCGATAGTTAGAAAGAACCGAGTTGGTGCTTTGTGATCCTCACTCGATAGTCACTAAGAACGGGTTGGTACTGTGTGAATTCCACCCGATAGCTATAGAGAGTGAGATGGTGCTGTGTGAACGCCATCCGGCCGTACCTCCGGTAAGATGAGGTCATGATGTTATTAGAAACAGAAATAGAATCAGAAATAGTATAAGGAAAGAATTAAGAGTTATTCATACGGGGACAGAGAGAGAGAGTTTTACTTACTGAGCATTATTTTGTGCTCACCCCGTTATTTTCCTTTGTGGATGCAGGATCTAGGTGATGCAGTCGGAGGGGCGTCGGCAAGCGAAGAGAGATAGCTACACTGTTTCCCCTATTTTGTCTTTTAAAATTACATTTTTGTAAACTGTACTCTTTGTGTATAAAAGACACATGATTTGTAATGAAAAAGAAAAGCTTTGGGCCCAATTTTCTATGGTTATTATGCATGCATTGTACTAGTTTTCAGTAGGTGTTACACGACTACAGTTGATGAACCCGCTTTTGCTTGAGATGGAGTTGGACAAGGATGACTTCTAGAACCATCGGGAGCTGTAGCAGCATGGGGAGGAAGGGGGGAATATTATGCGATGTATCATATTTTGAGAATGGGAAAGCAGGATTGGTTGAATCTTCTGCCTTTACGTTAGTAAATTCAGAGGGACTAGGATAATTTTTTTCATCATCGAAATTGATGGGATGGAAATATATATCCATTCTAGTTAAAAAAAAAAAAAAAAATGGATATAAAAGAAATAAAGAATTAAAGAAGAAGAATTGGAATTTGGAAATATGAATTGAAAATTGCAAAAACTAATAAAAATTAAGTGAAAGCAAATTAACAACAAAGAGATTGAGAGATTTCAATAGAGAAAATGAGAGAATGAGAGAATTTGGGATGTGAGGAAATATGAGAGTTTAGGCCCTATTTATAAAAAAAATGGGAAAAGAAAATGACCAAAATGACCTCTCTAACTATTATAAAACGGCTACATTTCAAGGATGAAATGGGTTTTTGCAAAAAAAATATATTTAATTTAATTTAACTTTATTTGTCCAACCCGCAGGTCAACCCAATGGGTTGAAAACCCCCAACCATGGATGGGTTTTTTAAAAGAAAAAATAACCTATCGGGTTGTCGAGTTGGCCTATGAAGGCCTAATCTGCCCAACAAAGTATACCCGACTAGGTTAGGATTGACCCGCCTAACTAGGTTGATTTGTTCCATAACAAATCATGAGTAAGACTATTCCCTGGAAAACTTAGATCACGATGTTCAAGGCTATTCATAATCACTCGAGTTTATCCATACGGAGTTCTTGAAGTCTATCATGAGAAAAAGGGCACTTTCAAGTTTAATGGGCAAAGGTTAAAATCTTACATCAATGGGAGGTTTGATCATGAAAGACCTCCATTGTGCTTAGAAATTCGGAGTGAAACCCAAAAAGTCGAGCTTTTCTTGTGAGACAACCCAAGTGCTTTAAGTTAATCTTGTGTTTGTCAGCTATTTTGAATGTTTTGGAATAGTAATAAGTTGTTTTAGTTTTGTGGTTACAGGAAATGAATGAAGTGAAGGGAAATTGGAACTTCCAGTTTCGCTCCGGCAAGAATCTTTTCCCGCCGCATCGAAACTCTTCTCGTTTCAAAAGGGAGTTAAAGAATTGCCAGTTTCGCCGCGGCAAATTTTTTTTCTCGTCGTGGCAAAACTGGGATTATAAAAGACAATTTTTATTTCACTTTCTCAAATGCACGACATCCAACCCATCTCAACCCTAAACTCTCCAACTCAACTTTCAATTTTCACCACTTTTTGCTAAAGATTTGCAAGTTTTACACCCTTTCAACACTTCTAATCATGTTTCAAGCTTGAATTGCAGGATTTAACACACTTTTTGAAAAGAATTTTGCAAACCGGTTTCGAAGTTTGGGGATTTTCCGAGTTTTGTTGGATTTGATTCAAATCAAGGTGCTTCTAAGCTTGCATTAGGCGTGGGTAAGTGTTTAGTTGCTTTCATTCTCTTTATGGTTGAAGATAATACAAATTTTTGAAAGTTTGGATGCAACTTTGCTTCTCTTTGTTGATTTTTGTGATTGTTGATAAGAATGTTGATTGTGGGAGTGTTTTCTTGTACTTATCTTAGTGGAAAGTAAGTTTTTGAAGCTTTGATGACTACATTAAGTGATTTATGAAGTTGATTTGTGAAGGAATTAAACTAATTGTAGAATTTGTATGTGATTTTGATTGATTTGGTTTGTGGTGGTGTGTTGTTGAGCTTTGATAAGTGTTTTTTAGGAGTCATCGTCCTTGACATTGAGGAATTGTGTTGATTGTTGTGGAGTTGAAGTTGAATGATTTTGTCTAATCGTTGGAAGTAGTGTGATCTTAATTGAGTGCTTTGTGTTTGAAGAAGAGTTATTTTGACTAAGGAGTGTCTTTTGAGTGAGTTGAAATGACTCCCAAAAAGGAGTTGAAATTGGAAGATACTTTAGACAAAGGAAAAGGCATCTTTGATCACGACTTTGGACCAATGTTCTGAAAACCGGACCGGACAGTGACCCGTTCAAGGGTCCGGTTTCTGGTTTGACCGGTTTGACCGGTTGGATCGGTCGGTTGGACCGTAATTTATAAAATTACATTTTAGTCCCTAAAGGTTTAAAATTCATCAAAAACACCCCTAATACTCCCTTAAGGTTTGAAATCTATCTAAAACACCCCTGTCATGCGAAGATTCTGGTGAGTGGTGATGGCAGCGACGATCGACGGCCAATCGAAGCTGGAATCTTGGGGCTTTTGATGTGTAGGTGCCGGCGACTCTGATGATGGTGCCAAGGAGTTCCATCGGCGCCGGAAATCGCCGGAATCAACAAAAGAACTCTGACGGTCGCGTGAAGTTTAGGTGGACTTAACGGAGGCGACGATGGTCGGACGACGGCCACCGCCCGAAAATGGCGTGGGTTTTGTAGTGGAGATGCGTCAAGTCTAATGGCGGTGATTTCTCCCTCGATCGGTGCCGGAATCCGGCGGGATTCAACTGTGATTGGACCGCGATTCGGCACTATTCCGGCGGTCCAACCGCGGTCCAATCCGGTTTAAATGCAATTAGCGGTTTTTTACGTATTCCGGACCGGAAATGCCGCCGGTCACCGGTCGAACCGGTCCGACCGGACGGTCCGGTCCGGTTTTCAGAACCTTGCTTTGGACCTTTAGCTTTAACAGTAAAGGAAAGCTCTTCAAGGAAGACAAAAGGCTTTGTTGAAGAAAGGGTAATTGATTTCGGTGACGCTAACTTACAAGGAATTACTGATCGAATCAAGGATTTGGGTTGGAAGAAATTTTGTAAAGAACCTGAATTGGTAGCTCTAGAGTCATTGGTGTTGGAATTCTATGCTACCATCCCCAAGAGCAAGAACGGAAAAGTTAGAATTAGGGGAGTTGAAGTACTTTTGGATGCAAACACGATTAATACATTCTACGGAATAGACAAAATAAAAAATGATAAATATCAAGCATATCTAAAGAATGTAGACTTCGATAAGGTACTAAATAGGTTGGCTGATGATCAGTCAACTCCAAGTCATAAACCAAAAATTACAGCATCACAAATCAAAGAAAAAAAACAAATGAAGAATCAAGATCCAAGATTTCTACCTGTTTGCCGCATACCTGAAAAATGGTTTGACCAAAAGCAAAAACATGTGCCAGAAATTTGTATAAACCAGAAATTAACCAATCATCAGAACCCATGCTTATACATTTAACAAAATCCAATACATTGGTTTACTTGAAATAAACAAAAAAGAACATTGAACAAGTACGATTCTTTACACACCACAAAAAGGCCCACATGCAAGTTTATTGGAAATACACAAAAAAGCACCGACATTGCTGCTGAACAAACCACGAAAAGCCCACATGCTTCAGTATCTAGCAATCCTACAATTATATAACACAAGCCATGTTAGTTATCAATAAATAGAATGAAAATAATAAAATAGTCAACAATTTTGATAATTACTATTTTTTTGCCTTCAATCTTTTTTATCATTTTCTTGCTGTCGCTTTTTCTTCTCTTCTACTTAATGAACAATTTGTTAAACCTTCGGTTGCTTTCTTTGGAATGGAGGATGATCTTTGCTGCGAACAGCCCATGGAGTAAGAATATTACTGCTCCCCTCTTTGGAAGTATCATCAACACCTTCACAATTCGTTCCCCTCTTTGGAAGTACCATCAACACCTTCACAATTCGTTCTATTATTAGCTGACATGTTTAGTCTTTTGTCAACCTCGCCAACACTTTCATTTAACATCAATTTGTTCTTCATATCATTAATCATTTCTATCACCATATTACGATCATCTTCATTGTTTGATGTCAAATCGTTGCCAAATCGCACACAAGCCGCTCGAGCTTGAGCTTGGCTCACCTACACGGCTACACCCCTAGATTTGCCCTTTCAGTAGGTTGTTAGAATGGTCCAGCCAATAAAGATTAGATAGATTACCGATGGAAGGCAGGATCGGTCGACTGAATATATTGGAACTTAAAGATCTGTATGAAGTAGCAATGAGAAGATCTTGTTAATTTTCCTAGCTGGCACAAACATAGAACTGCAATCTTCAATGATACAAGAAGTGAGAATTCTTACAGAAAGGCCATCTGCCATATAGATCCAATAGACTTAGGAATTGACCATGTAAAGGGCAACCCGATAGTAATCTGGTATGAAAAATAAGCAGAACATGATTTTTATGAGGATTCTAACAGTGGAAGTTTGCTGTCAACTAATGCTTTGACAAAGAATATATTTCTTTACAAGTATGATAGTTTCTTCAAATTCCCAATGGATGCTGGAAGATTTCCTTTAAGTTTGTTGTAGGATAAATCCCTAAGTAAAGATTTCATTATCAAATATATGACAACGGCATCAAAGAGTCATAGAATTTAAAAGCACTAAAATGCAGGTTAAGATAGATGACTTACAGAACATGAAGTTCTTATAAATTTGAGATATCTTTAGACAAAGTACCCCTCAATCTGAAACTTGATAATGTTCTGAAGTGGAAAATAGAGAGCTTGAAAAGGTAGAATAATCAACCTTCCATTAGCATTAACATGTTAAAAAGAAGCATTAAAGAACTTACACGAGTTCACACGCGAATTGACACAGCCAATTCCTTCCCAATAGTCTCCACAAGGATCTGAACCCACCAAATTAGGTGGTATGTTAAACCGGACCTTATAGAAAGAATTTACAATAGCAACCGCATCAGAAATCAGGAATGAATAGTAATGAATGAGTGTTTGAAGAGTAACAAAAATTTTCCATGAGTCAGCTGATGAAAAGTAAATCATCTTACGTAAATATCCTGTGATATGATATAGATAAGAGGATGTGAAGAAGCTACAAAATTTCAGAATAACTGCACAACAGTTTCTCTTCACTAACCAAATAACAAAAGCAAGTGTTATATCTAGCATTGCTAGTTGAAACAGGTAAACTTTATCTAACCTTTGAGCGCTTATTCTGGCTAATAAATCTCACAGTTTCATGAACAACCCCTGAATTAAAAAGCACACACGAGTATACACAGAAACAAGCGTACAAAAGACATGATAATTAAAATATACATACAATCTTTCTCATCAGACTTCAAGTCCATTTTTATTAGACTTATAGCATAGTTAACAGCTTATTAATGGCAAATGGCTAGCACTAGACCTTGTCCTTCAAGGTTTAAATAGGTAACACCATTTTATTAGATAAAGGGGTCTTACCCAAGTCCATTCGGCAGACCATATTTCTCTTGACAGCAATGTTGTTGTGTCAACTGCATTCTTTGTACAGTGACAAAGATAGAGCATTTGAGCAGCTGGATGAAGCTTTTGCAGTTTCATATTCCAATGCTATCAAATAATGCTCTCTTGATAAGGATACTGCTCTGAAAAAGTGAACCACTCAATTATCATGAAAACTTCAAATTGGCTTTTGGACAGGAAATGAAGGAAGCAGGTTCAAACATTCACGATAGTTTTTGTCCTTCATTATTAACTGCATGACTAAGGACATTGTATGTTTATTTGGCCTAACATTTGTCTCTGCCATCTTATAAAGGAGTTCAACGACTTTTAATAACTCATTATTCTTGAGGAAACTGAACATAAGGGGAGTAAATGTGAATATATTTGGAGTACAACCTTTTTCCTCAATATGTGACAATAACTCATTCGCCTTTTCTAGCTGTCCAGTTTTACAAAGCCCATTGATCAAAATGCTATATGTTACAGTGTTCGGCACTATGTTTTCATGAAGAGAAAATTTCTGAAATAGCTCCCAAACAATTTTGAGTCTCCCTGTTTTACACAATCCATCAATGAGGGAATTCAAGCTTTCAACACCAACTGCAAACTTATTATCTACTAAACTATTAAACACTTCCACTGCTTCCAAAACACAACCATTCTTGCGAAGACCATCAATGAAAATGTTATATGTCTTGGAATTAGGAAAAGCACGGTTAAGTTGCATCTCACCAACTAAATTCCGTGCATCTTTTACATTACCTTTAAGAAAAAGGATGGTTAACAAAGTGTTTTATGTAATCACATTAGGCCTAATTCCTTCAAAACTCATCTTTCGATAAAGATGAAGAGCTTTGTTGACTTCTTTATTCATGCAATACCAATTAATTAAAGTATTGTAGCAAACAACATTAGGTCTATACCCCTTTCTACTTATAGAGTCAAACAACTCCTTTGCATCACCAATTCTATCTTCCAAGCAATAACCATTCATTAGAATGTTGTTAGTATAAAGGTCGGGATTCACACCTCTTTGAATCATCAATTCCAACAACCTATTTGCTTCGTCCAATTTCCCTTTTTTGCAAAATTCACGTATGACCACAATAAAAGTCACCATAGAAGGCCGCACACCTTGATCCATCATCAACATAAATAAACTTTTACCCTCCTCCCAATCACCCACACAACACAAACCATGGATTAGAGTGGTGTAAGTGATCACACTAGGCCTACAACCAACAACAACCATTTTCTTAAACAACTCCCTTGACTCCACAATCTTTTTCTCTACACATAGACCTTTAATAAAGTCACAGCATTAGGGCTAGAACCCTTCCTCAAAATCCCCCCAAAACTACAAAACTATCCAAAACCTTTTTGATATTAGACATGCAATTAATCAAAATGTTCAAACTCATTAAATCTGGAGACAACCCAATTGAATTCAACCCCTTATAAAGCGAAATCACTTCATAATAATGCTTCTTCTTTGCAAGTGCACCAAACAATATGTTGAAGGATGACATTGGAGAATTGGGTTGGTAATCATGTAATCCAAAAAGTAAAGAGCTTCATTGAATGTGAAGTTACTTGATCGACAATTTTCTCCAAGGAATTTAGTAAGTGAGATTTGTTTAGGGGTTTTTTTTTTTGAAAGAATATAAAAGTTCATTTTTGGAGCTTGAAGTTGTGAGGTTCTGCAAGGGAGTTAATAAATATGTGTAAAGACTTCTTTCTACTATCATATTCATACAATATATTAATAAAAACACAAGTATACTTATCAAAATAGTTGGGCCCAAAAATTTTCTTTACTTAATATATACATTCTTTACATAGTACAATATCATTTGTACAAAAAGACTCTCAAAACAGTGGACAGTGTAACCAAGTTTCCCCGCTTGCCGATCTCCATCCGACCACGTCCTCACCTATGTCTTGCAAAAACATAGAAAACAACGGGGTGAGCACAAAGATGCTCAGTAAGTAAATCCTCTACTCCATTATCCCCGTGTATCACTTTTCAATTTTTTTTTTTCCTTACTCTTGTCACTTTCTCTTATTCAATCTCTCTTGTTCTTTCTCTGTTTCTAGCTCTCACTGTTCTTTTCTTTCTTTCTATTCTCATCACCCATGAGGGATATCATGATAACATGCATGGATGAGATGCATATGCACTAATGCAAAGCAATGCATTTTCTCTCTTTTCTTTTCTTTCTATTCTTTTCTTATTCTTTTCTCATGTTTTCTCATTCTTATTCTTTCTCTTATTCTTTGCCGATCGGTCTTGGTTGATGCATGGATTCGGAACCCTTGGCCATGTGAGTGTACTCTCTCTCGTGTATAGCTCTCATCCGCATGTATTCTTATGGGCTATACGAATTCTTTTTCTCATTCTCATTCCGCTCTCTCATGGCGGAGACCGCTCTCTCATAGCGGTTTACATGCGGGTAATTCTACACTCACGAGTTTCCCATCGCACAACCTATTCTTTTTTCTCTTCTTTAGCACTTTTTTTTTTTTTTATTCATTTTATTCTCTAGTGCTAATTCTTTCTTTCTCTTTATTCTAAGAGAATTAGTTCTTTTCTTTATCTTTGTTCTTAGAGTGTTTCTTTCTCATTACTCATATTTCTTTCTTTCTTTGATGATTACACATATAAACATATGCATATGGATGGCTCATGCCTAGAATCTTTCTTATATGCACCCATGAAATGCAAATATGCTATGTTGCATAAAGTAAGGTTCTCTACTTCTACTCATGCTTCTCTTAGGCATTTCATCAAACAATATGTGTGCATACCTAAACTCTACTCTAACTATAATTCTACTTCTTTCTTAACCATCCAAAAATTGGAGTTCAACTCCTTCAAATCATCACACATCCTGCAAAGAAAACACACTTCAAATATTCCTCTCAAATTCTTCTAATTCTATCCATACTTTTACCAAATTTTATCAACACAATCCACCCTTCTCATGGTGGAAATCTCTCCATAAATCAACATTAAACTCATTCATAAATCCATCAACTCATTTCAAACATAAAAATTCAAGCATTAATCATATACAAATCTCTATACATCATTCAATCATGCAAATCACAACTTAGGTGGATTTACTTGCCTTATACTCAAGTAGAATCCACTTAAGCTCTCTACTCTTGATGGCTTGATGCTTTCTCTTAAACCTTCAACACAAACTTAGTAAGGATCCTACTCTTACACCAATAAAATTCACATCTAGAGTAAAGATTCTTACCTTTAAGAGCTTAGGATCAACTTGTATCAACTTCTAGTCAAAAGCCCTCCAAAAATCCTTGGAAAAATTGAATGAAAGCTTGAGAGAATTGAAGGATGGAAGAGGCGGTGGAAAAGAAAGAATGAAAGGGTTTCTAAAGCTAAACCCTTAATATCTCATATTTTCTCCACTCTTTCCCATTTTACCCTTACTCTTTCTTAGGAATTCCAACTTTGCCCTTTAATTCTTTGCAAATGTACCCCCATTCAAACTATTCTCCATGCAATTTTCTTGCATTTCACTCCCCACTGTTCCTGCTAATTAGGGGTAGAATGGTCATTGTGCCCCTATGGAAAATCCTCTAGAAATTTCATTAAACTTTTCAACTGGCCCGTCGCCGTGGCGAAGAACTTTTCGTCGCACCGGCGAACAATTACAAAACCGACTCGCAAATCACAAAGCCGACGTCGCCATGGCGAAGACTGAATTTCAAAAATTCACCAAGTCTCAACCAACATCAGGGCAAACACTTAACCAAATCAACTCATCAATCCAGCTAAGGGCCAACCAACTGAAAATAACAACATGCAAGCTCAAATGAGAACAAATCAATAAACATTCAAGCAATACAATACAATTTAACTACGTACCTCAAGTGGGGCACTACAATATGAAACATTACCTTTTAGAGATGGAATTTGAGAGAATGATGATGAATGAAATGGGGTTCTCAAAGCTGTAAGTTGCTGGTGGGGTTTACGCAGCGGAAAACAAAAATAAAGTCCCCAACAACAACATTGAACCCAAGAACCTTATACTCGATTTATGTTATTTACATATGAAATAATATTGAATATAAAATTTCCTGATTTCATACTAGCGTTTGGAGGCTCCTTCAATCGTTATGAATCTCTCTCACTCTAAGATAAGAGTGAACTCTCGGTATCCACACGAAGATAAGATTGCAATTGACTTGCGGTCTCAAGTGCTAGCAAGACATACAAGCAAAAAGGATGCAGAATTTTTCTTCAAGAAAAATTCTCTTCTCCACTAAGTGAAAAAACGTGAGAGAGAGTGAGGTGAGTGGCTTGGATTCAATTAATGTGTTCTCTCCTTTTATTTTAATTTTAAGTTGCCTTTTATATGCAACAAAAATTAAAACCCTAATCTAGTTAGGAATAAATTTATTCCATGACTAGAATAGTAAATCCTCATTACCAAATAAGGTAATAATCTACATGGCATCTTATTCAAATTCAAATATGAATTTCATATTCATATATTATCTTTATTAATATCATCAAATATTAATATTGAATATATATTTAAATTCAAATATGAATTTCATATTTCATATATATTATCCTCACTAATATTAATATCATGAAATATTAATATTAAATAATATATATAATATTTAAATATATGAATATATTTAAATACATCATCTCACTAATTTTAATTTCAATATGAATTTAAAAATAGGCAACGACCTCAACAAATTTAATTGCACTGTGAGATTACCAAAATGTCATTTCATCTCAAAAGACGAAAATATACTTTCCATCATAAATGATCAAAATACCTTTTCATCACAAATGATGAAAATACCCTTAATCTGTCTTCTATGTGTGTGACCTGAAGGCTCCTCATCATATCGGTAGTGAGTAGTCTCACGATTGACACCAATTAATTGTTTGACTAAACACAGACCAAGATTGGCATCTAGCAAGGCATCATGACCATCCGATAGATTCGGATTCAGCAAAACAGCTTGCCTATCAACGATTTGGTTACCATACAATCCAATCCTTTCATCATCTGTTATCTCATCGAGGTTGAGGTACAAAAGTAGTGTCAACCTCAGTTATCTTCGATATCTTTGTATTCAGTTACTGGATCAATGACCGGAATAATAAATTAGATTAAGCAACAACTAAATCCCATTGTGGCCATAACTTTAGTGTCATTGTCATTCACTAAATTACGCTGTGAGATAACTTCTCCCGTAGCCGGGAGTGAGGAATCATTTGTCGATCCACCATAGTCTTAATACACTTCTCGATGTAGTCAATCACTACCGTATTGATAGCTCTGAATAGAACTACGTTGGGTTAGTGTCAAACTACACTAATCGGTGCACAAGGTGCTCCGGTGATCTCAAGTCTAAGGATCACATGCACCACCATTCGTTAGAGAATTTATTCCATAGACACTGGGGTTATCATCCATATGGAATCCTCTGGTGGGTCTGTCTAGTAAACTTGCCTACAACAAGCACCCATGTGTCGCACTAGGTCGTTGACAAACAACCTTGACAAGTGAGATTAGTCACTGTCTTTCGACAGGGTCGTTCAACACTATGATAACTTTACCGTATTATCTGTGTCCTTGATCATAATAATATTAGGGCTACATATATTTCTAGAATAGCCACCATATGTGATCATATGGTTCTCACTATCAAGATTTGAAACACTTGATACCTTCGTCACGATTCTACCATCCTAGGGACATATATCAATACACACAATTATGATTTACATGATATAGAAGAAAATTACCTTTTATTTATTAATAAACATTATTACAAAGAATCTATTCTACAATAATTAATTGGCTCTGGGGCACCTACTCTAACAATCTGCCACTTCTTGTAACACCCACATAAAGGTACATAATTTTATTTATGCCCTAATACCTTTAATTAGATTTCTTTGAAGTTACCTTAGACAAATGTGAAGAAAATTCCTTAAAACTTCATTAGGGTTAAAATGGTATTTTCACTCATAATTAGATGAAAAAGTGGGAAGTAAAAGGAAGCAAAATAATGTGAAGAAGATAATAAAAATAAGGGTATTTTAGTAATTGACTAAAGGACATAGATGGAATTTCATAGAAAGTGCAAGAGTAAAATGGGAATACATGCTTATATTTTTTGATATAAGGCTTCATTTGAAGAAACCCTAACATACCTTCAGCCTTGTTCACGCCACCTTCACCCCTTTTTCTCTCAATTTTCTTCACTAAATTTCAAAGGGAAATCATAGGATTTGGCTTGGGTTTTTTGAGATTTTCAATCCTAACGCATCCTAAGGTAAGATTCTTGCAAAAGAAGTGTGATTAAACTTTAAAGTTTTAAATTCTTATGGTTTTTATATGAACTAGGTCCAAGAGGAAGGGAGTTTTTAGCAAAAGGAAGTGATCTCACACATTCAAAGTAAGTAAACTTAATTTTAGCCTTGATTTGAGTAAGACTTGTGTTGAATGAATTTTTGCATGTTTATATATGATGGTATGAGAGAATTATTGGCTGTTTTTTATGTTTAATGATGCATAATTTCCAGGCATGAGAAGTAGTGCATGGTTATGTGATGATTTGGTGAAGTTGTGGAAGAACTTGTGTTGAAATTTTTGAAGTGTAGAGAAGTGTTGAAATTAGCCAGGTTTGATACTAAAGTTAGTGAGTTTTTGGCTCACAATTTGGTGGAATTAGTGAGATGTGAAAGTGTAGCCAACATGGTAGTTGCATGTGCATATGAAGTGTTTGATAAAAAATTCAAAGAGAAAATGCATGCATGAGTTGGCTAAACCCTAATGAAGAAATGGTTAGAGAAAGGCAAGAATTGAAATACGAAGATTATGTTGGGGCTTAACCAAGTGTAAATGTTAGTATTCAAGAGTGCATATTGTTATGCCAAAATTTAATATATCACTTGGTCATGTTGTTCCATGAGAGAAATGGCCCTTAGTGCTTGGTTCTAGTTACTTGAACTTTACTACTTCTTGAAATGCACATGGAAGTGTTAGAGAAGAATTGCAAGTTAAAGTGTTACTTTGATATGGAAATTGTGATAGTAGAGGATGGTAGAATATGTCATGACATACCACTATGCCATAATGAATTTTCAAGTTTGTATATGTGAACTTGGAAAGCATATTAAAGAATGGGCTTGATCATGCATATATTGTGCACATGATTAGATATATAGCCTTGATTTAGTAAATGAGAATATGAAAGAATATCTTAGCAAAGAATGAGAAAGAAAAGAATATGACTAGTAATTTTCTTTTAAGCTAACATGCAAGTATGTATATTTTCTTATTTACTAAAGAATGCAAGTATAGAATTTCCATAGCTTGGAAATTCATGTTGAAATGTATATAGTATCTCTTTCTATTCTCTTTCCAATTCATGTTGAAATGTATATAGTATCTCTTTCTATTCTCTTTCCAATTCATGTTGAAATGTATATAGTATCTCTTTCTATTCTCTTTCTATAGCATGCTATGTTATAAGGTTTTTGCGATGGGGAACCTGTGAGTGACAGGGATGCCCACATACACGCTGCCCCGAGCGAGCGGCATTTGCAAAGAGATGCAATATTTGTACAGTTTGTTAGTAGTGTATGTGGATGAGGACTGTACCCAGCAAAGCATACCTACATGCACGCCGCCATGAACGAGCGGGCACAACAGAGAGATACAGTATTTGCACAGTTCGTTAGCAGTGCATGCAAATGAGGACTGTACTCACTCATATGGCCAGGGTTCCAAATCCATGCATCAACCTAGTCTGATCGGCAAACTAGAATAGAAGAAAGAAAAGAAAGTTCTTTTCTCAGGAAAGTGTATTATTCTACATATGTATTATGCTACTTACATGATTCAGTATTTCTTATGTGCTTGACAATGTACAATTTTATCTATTGTCTTTGCACGTTGATAAGTAGCAAATTAGAATATCAGAAAAGAATCCAGAATATCAGAAAAGAATGAAGAATATTATCAAAGAACAAAGTGAGAAAAGGAAATCAGAACATGAGTAACCGAGAAAACACAGTAGTGCAGTTTGGTTTACTTACTAAGCAATTAGTGCTCACTCCATTATTTTACTGTTTTGCAGTTATTAGATGATTTATGACTGGGTGGGACGTCAAGAAGCAAAGGAGTTTGGCGACATTGTCTAAGACTACCTTGTACTTATTAAAGTATAACAGCTATTTTGTGCATATATTTAAATGAATTAAAATTGGAATTTTTGGATTTTACATTATGTATATATGTTTATAAAAGTTATTTACTGGATTTTATCAAATATTTCTCAAAGAATTACTAGCTATACAGTATATTACATTTTTGGCATCAAAGCATCGATTTTGGGAACTTGACAGTGTGCCTCTCCTGCCGCATTGACGTACCGTGGCCAATCGTTGTAAGTTATTTCCTTTTTCTTACTTGTATTAGCTAACTATTGGTATTGATGCTATGTGTTTTAGATGAGACGGACGACTCGATCCGGTAATAAGAATGCATCGAGTACAGGTGAGCTATCCAACCCGTCCGGATCTACTCCCCTTGTCCTCAATGAAGTGAGGATTCGTAACATTATTCAGCAAGTATTGGTAGAGAGCCAGGGGAGACCTATAACGGAGAGAGTTGAGACCCCAGTTGTAGTACTGACCACTGGAGAAGAGAGAGAAAGGTCGGTACCTCCGATAGTATAGAGTCGTCTTGAGCCTATTTATGGGTTACCTAGTTAGCATCAGCCGTTAGAATTTAGGGGTACGACTAATCTATCAGTGGTAGAAGAATGGATTAGATATGTGGAGCATACAACAACACTTTTTCCTATGACAGATTGGGAGAAGATTCAATATGCGAGTTTCTTGTGTAAGAGTGATGCCCGGATATGGTGGGAGCTGATGAAGGAGACTCATGATGTAGCCACTATGACATGGGGAGATTTCAGACGACTTTTTGAGGCAGAATATAGGACAGCTGACATAATGCATGAAAAGATACATGAATTTATTAGCCTACGACAGGGAATCAGTTCAGTGAAAGAATACTCCCTTAGATTTAATTATTTGGCAAGGTTTGCACCAGGTACAGTAAGCATACCGAAATTGATGATGAATAAGTTTGTGCATGGGCTGAATCCAGAAATAGCTGGAGATGTGATGGCGGGTGCGCAGCCCCCTCAGACTTACAGTGAGGCTTTGGAGCGAGCTTTACGAGTTGAAGTATTTGTGAATAAGTTAACTCCATTTACTCCATCAGCAGCAATGCCCAATATTCCACCTCCTACTCCATAGAGAGACAGATTTGATGCCCCCAGCAATAGATAAGGGAAGAATAAGAAAAGATTTCAGTCAAAGAGGAACAGGAAGGATGGGAAGAATAAACGGCCAAGGACTAGTGAGTTTCCCCAATGTCAGAAATGTGGGAAACATCATCCGGGAGAGTGTCTCAAGGGTGTGTGTTTTAAATGCCGACAGCTCAAACATATGATGAAAGACTCTAAGGCCCCTCCTGCACCCACAACGCAGACATCCAAAGGTACTAATGCTCAGGTATTTATAGTTACATAGAGTGAAGCCGAGGCCAGCCCATCTGCAGTTACTGGTAAGTTATTATTTCATTCAGTTCCCCTTTATGCATTCGTTGATTTTGGAGCCACACACTCATTATTACACATGGGATTATAGAGAGTTTGGGTTCGAAACCTATTATAGTAGATCAACCCATTAAGATATAATTTCTAGATGGTGATAGTGTGGTAACTCGGGAGATGCTTTCAAGGGAGTCCGTAGTGATCCATGGAAGGATGTTAACAGTGGATTTGATTGTATTTGATATGCCTGACTTTGATGTTATTTTGGGCATGGATTTTCTAGGGAGATATGGAGTAGAGATTGATTGCCGAAAGAAGAAAGCAAAGTTTAATCTTGATGACGGTGATAAGTTCAGTTTCGGAAAGGGCCATCAGCTTAGTATGTTAATCAACAGTGTAAAAGCCAGAAAAATGTTAATGGTGTGCTGTCGTAGGCAACCAAGATTAAAACCTAAAAACACATGTAGTAGTGTGAGTAAGGATCATTCCCACAAAGAGTGTCTAGCCGAGTTTTATGTTACGTGAACAAAGCTGCGGGGGTTTGAGTAAAACAGAAACAATTTCAGGAAAAAAAAACAATTTAAATTAAATTATCAATTAGAATAACAAACCTTGGTCTAAGTCAACATCCACCATCAAAATTTTACAACTGATCATCAATGCAAAAATAAATCAATTCATACTTTGAATATTCACCGTTGGAACTATTTCCCTATCTCTCCTTAGTTGTAGTTAATTAGGAAACAAGCGATCTAATTAATCTTAGCGATCTAATTAATCTTACTACTAAATAACCTAAGACAAGCGCTAAAGGTTTAATCTAGTGGCAGCCTTAAGAACTAGAGAGATCGATGAAGATGAACAACACAAACACAAGCGGTTATATTTAATTCAGTCGAATGTTCTCCTTAAGATTTAACAATTCCTGACGCAACAAATTCTTAACTCTTATTTACTCACAAATTAGAAGGATCAAACAATTACGGATTTGATATCTAATTAAGCAATAGATTGCAACAAATAATAAACTAGTAGGTCTCATAGTAATTAAATGAAACAATCATGAAAATAGGCACAAAAGAACATCCAATACTCAAAGCATATATTGAACACTAAAAACATATTAGATCTCACAGTTTTATTGATTCTGAGGCCTCCGTTTCCTTCGACGAAGTTATAAATGTTTTAGCCGCTCATGGCCATAATCAAAACTCAAAAGAGAAATTGCAGAAGAGAAGAAGGAGAGGCGTGTGTAATCCCCCTAATCTGATCTCTCTCCCTTTTAAAAATATCCAATTCAAGTCTTTGAATTCTACTCAATCTCCTAAAAATATTCTAATATCCTAAAATAACATTTATCCTAATCTGATTAATTAAAAATAAAATAAAGTCTTTAATATAAAATAGGAAAGTGGTGTTTCTAGCTGTAACTTGCGTGCACTAGGTCTTCAAAACTCCCAATAATAAACTGCCTATTTGACTTGCATGACAAGGCGAAATGTTCCAAAACGTCGGCAATGCAGGTGCATCAACTTCAAGCCCGATTAAAACCTTGATGCAGAGATTATCTCTCCAAACTCAAAACATGGAAGTTGTAGATCTCTTTCTTAGGGTTCCACACCATTTTGAATCATCTCAATCGAAGCTCGAATGAGAGAGTTATGCTCAAATTACAAAGCGATGTTGAAAATGTCTTAATTCACCTAATTTGTTCCGTTTTGCATTTAACGCCTCCATTTGCATCCTAAATCAAAATAGAATAATAATGAGTACATTTAAGCAACAAATAAGTAAAAAAGACAAGACATTAGGGGGGGTTAAATATGACATTTTGCATTCTCATCAGTTAAGAAAATGGTGCTCCGGGTATATTGCCCATGTGGTGCAAAGCCATGATGTCCCTTGATCAGAGATCCAGAATGTGCCAATAGTTCGAGAGTTTCCAGATGTATTTTCGGATGATTTTCCAGGTTTACCTCTAGAAAGAGAAATGGAGTTTAACATTGAGTTGGCACTAGGGATAGCACCGATTTCTAAAGCCCCTTATTATATGGCCCCTGTCGAGCTCTAGGAATTGAAAAGGCAGCTCTAAGAACTCTTAGACAAGGGTTTTATTCGACCCAAGTGCTCCAATTCTATTTGTGAAAAAGAAAGATGGGTCGCTACGGATGTGCATAGATTACAGAGAGTTGAATAAAATGACAGTAAAGAATAAATACCCGTTACTTAGCATAAATGATTTATTTGATCAACTAAAAGGAGCAGCAATGTTTTCAAAGATTGATCTGAGGTTGGGTTATCATCAAGTAAGAGTTGCAGAGCAAGATATTGCCAAGACTACATTTTGGACCAGGTATGGGCATTATGAGTTTGTAGTGATGCCTTTCAGGTTAACCAATGCCCCAATAGTCTTTATGGATTTAATGAACCAGGTGTTTCATGACTCTCTTGATCGATTTATAGTGGTATTTATTGATGACATCCTGGTTTATTCTAAGACAAGAGAAGAGCATGAAGAACATCTGAGATTTATGCTACAACGATTGAGAGATAAGAAGTTGTATGCCAAATTTTCTAAATGTGAGTTCTGGCTGGATCAAGTTTTTTTTTTTGGGCCACACTGTCTCAAAAGAAGGTGTGTCGGTAGATCCCAGTAAGGTAAAGGCAATCCTAGAGTGGCATAGTCCAAAGTCAGTGAAAGAGGTTATAAGTTTCTTGGGCCTTGCAAGTTATTACAGATGGTTTGTAGCAGGATTTGCCCAATTGGCTAAGCCATTACAAGTCTTACCAAATAGGGAACTCCTTTCATATGGTCAGATGCGTGTGAAGAGAGTTTCCTAGAGTTAAAAGAAAGACTCACCACAGCTCTTATTCTAGTGTTACCACATGAGGGTGTAGACTATGATATTTATACAGATGCCTTACTTCAAGTACTTGGTGCTGTGTTGATGTAGTTGGGTAGGGTAATAACTTATGCTTCTCGACAATTGAAAGAGTATGAGACAAGATACCCTACGCATGATTTAGAGTTAGCAGCCGTAGTCTTTGCATTAAAGATATGGAGGCGTTACTTGTATGGGGCAAAGAGTAATATTTATACTGATCATAAAAGTTTGAAGTATTTCTTCACCCAAAAGGAGTTGAATATGAGACAAAGGAGATGGTTGGAGTTAGTAAAAGATTATGATTGTGAAATCAAGTATCAATCTAGAAAAGCCAATGTGGTAGCTAATGCCTTGAGTAGGAAGACCTTTTTGTCTCAGCTCACAGTGCAGAAAGAACTATTGAAAGAATTTCTCAAGAGCAGATAGAGATGATACCAGGAAGAATTGTCAGCTTCGAAATTCAATCTACTTTATTGGAAGAGATTAAAGAAAAGCAAGTTGTCGACGAGTGGTGTCAAAAAATGAGTCAACAAGTATTGGAGGGCAAGATATCAGAGTATTAGATTTTCTTCCAGTAAAAGACAATACCACCTCAGATCAGTTGGCCCAAATCTACATCAGAGAGATAATTAGATTGATGGGGTGCCCAAGATAATAGTATCAGATAGAGATTCCAAATTTGTTTCAGCTTTCTAGACTAGTCTATAGAGAAAATTGGGTACCGGGTTAGTATTTAGTACAGCTTACCACCCACAGACAAATGGCCAAATTGAAAGAACTAATCAGGTGCTTGTGGACATGCTGAGAGCGTTGTATGGATGATAAAATGACCTAGCATGAGATGCTCCCATTGATAGAGTTTGCTTATAACAACAGTTATCAGTCTACAATTAAGATGGCTCCTTATGAAGCTCTATATGGTAGACGATGTAGATCCCCACTACACTAGGATGAAGTAGGAGAGAAAGATGCTTTGAATGCAGCTCTTTGACCGGAGATAACTCAGAAAATGATGGAAGGCATTAAGTTGATCAAGAACAGAATGAAGCAAGTTCAAGACAGACAAAAGAGCTATGCGGATTTAAAGAGAAATGATGTAGAATTTGAAGTGGGTGATAAAGTGTTTATTAAGATTTCCCTCTACAAGCGGGTAATGCGGTTTGGTGGTAAAGGAAAACTTGCCCTAGATACATTGGCCCCTTTGAAGTATTGCAACGAGTAGGAAAAGTAGCCTACCAGTTAGCGGTACCACCAAATATGGATAGAGTGCATAATGTTTTTCATGTATCAATGCTTCGAAGGTATGTCAGCAATCCCTCCACATATTGAAAGCAGAAGAAGTGGAATTAGAAGAGAATCTTGTTTATGAGGAGCGCCCAGTTCAGATACTGTACAGAAAAGTTAAGGAGCTCCGAAATAAGAGTTTTCCATTAGTAAAAGTTCTATGGAGGAATCATACAGTAGAAGAAGCTACATGGGAAGTAGAGCAAGATGTACATAACCGCTACCTTGAGTTGTTCAGTTGAATTTCGAGGACGAAATTCTTTTACAGGGGGAGAATTGTAACACCTACATCAAGGTACATAATTTTATTTATGCCCTAATACCCTTAGTTGGATTTCTTTGAAGTTACCTTAGACAAATGTGAAGAAAATTCCCTAAAACTTCATTAGGGGTAAAATGGTCTTTTCACTCATAATTAGATGAAAAAGTGGGAAGTGAAAGGAAGCAAAATAGTGTGAAGAAGATAATAAAAATGAGGGTATTTTAGTAATTAACTAAAGGACATATATGGAATTTTATAGAAAGTGCAAGGGTAAAATGGGAATACATGCTTATATCTTTTGATATAAGGCTTCATTTGAAGAAACCCTAACATACCTTCAGCCCTTGTTCACACCACCTTCACCCCTTTTTCTGTCAATTTTCTTCATGAAATTTCAAAGGGAAATAATAGGATTTGGCTTGGATTTTTTGAGATTTTCAATCCTAAAGCATCCTAAGGTAAGATTCTTGCAAAATGAGTGTGATTAAACTTTAAAGTTTTAAATTCTTATGGTTTTTATATGATCTAGGTCCAAGAAGAAGGGAGGTTTTAGCAAAAGGAAGTGATCTTACACATTCAAGGTAAGTAAACTTAATTTTAGCCTTGATTTGAGCAAGACTTGTGTTGAATGAATTTTTGCATGTTTGTATATGATGGTATGAGAGAATTATTGGCTGTTTTTTATGTTTAATGATGCATAATTTCCAGGCATGAGAAGTAGTATATGGTTATGTGATGATTTGGTGAAGTTGTGGAAGAACTTGTGTTGAAATTTTTGTAGTGTTGAAATTAGCCAGGTTTGATATTAAAGTTAGTGAGTTTTTGGCTCACAATTTGGTGGAATTAGAGAGATGTGGAAGTGTAGCCAACATGGTAGTTGCATGTGCATATGAAGTGTTTGATAAAAAATTCAAAGAGAAAATGCATGCATGAGTTGGCTAAACCCTAATGAAGAAAGGGTTAGAGAAAGGCAAGAATTGAAGTACAAAGATTATGTTTGGGCTTAACCAAGTGTAAATGTTAGTATTCAAGAGTGCATATTGTTATGCCAAAATTTAATATATCACTTGGTCATGTTGTTCCATGAGAGAAATGGCCCTTAGTGCTTGATTCTAGTTACTTGAACCTTTACTACTTCTTGAAATGCACATGGAAGTGTTAGAGAAGAATTGCAAGTTAAAGTGTTACTTTGATATGGAAATTGTGATAGTAGAGGATGGTAGAATATGTCATGACATACCATTATGCCATAATGAATTTTCAAGTTTGTATATGTGAACTTGGAAAGCATATTAAAGAATGGGCTTGATCATGCATATATTGTGCACGTGATTAGATATATAGCCTTGATTTAGTAAATGAGAATATGAAAGAATATGTTAGCAAAGAATGAGAAAGAAAGAAAAGAATATGGCTAGTAATTTTCTTTTAAGCTAACATGCAAGTATGTATATTTTCTCATTTACTAAAGAATGCAAGTGTAGAATTTCCATAGCTTGGAAATTCATGTTGAAATGTGTATAGTATCTCTTTCTATTCTCTTTCTACAGCATGCTATGTTATAAGGTTTTTGCAATGGTGAACCTGTGAGTGATAGAGATGCCCACATACACGCCGCTACGAGCGAGCGGCATCTGTAGAGAGATACAATATTTGTATAATCTGTTAGTAGTGTATGTGGATGAGGATTGTACCCAGTAGAGCATACCTACATGCACGCCGCCACGAGCGAGTGGCCACAGCAGAGAGATACAGTATTTGTATAGTCCATCAACAGTGTATGTAGATGAGGACTGTACCCACTGACATGGCCAGGGTTCCAAATCCATGCATCAATCTAGTTCGTTCGGCAAACCAGAATGGAAGAAAGAAAAGAAAGAGAAAAAGAAAAGAAAAGAAAGAGATACAACATAAGAGACAAAAAACAAAAAACAAAAAGAAAGTTTTTTTTTTTCTAAGGAAAGTGTATTATTCTGCATACGTATTATGCTACTTACATGATTCAGTATTTCTTATGTGCTCGACGATGTACAATTTTATTTATTGTCTTTTGTTGTTGATTTTCGCAAGTGTACGAAATCGTGCAAGTAATAAAGTGTAAAATTACGGATATCGAACCCAAGGGAATTACTATTATCAATTACCAATTAAACTATCTTATTAGTATTTGATCAATCAGATTTTCAGAATGATTCAATGAAAAATAAAACAACTTATAAACAAAACAAAAACAGACTTTTATTAACACTTTAGTAGGAAATCAATATGACTAAACCTAGGGCATAGATTTCACACCAATTTAATCCTATGCATTGACAATTATCGTTAACCTAATTAAGCTTATTCTAAAGACCAAACTCCCTAATATTTCGCTAACTTTCTCTCGAACAATTAACAAATTAACTCCTAATTACTAACCTGAATTATCTCTAATCAGATTTAAGCAATTGGAGATCATTAAGTTCTATGGAATTTACTAGAGCCTCATAGATCGCGGTAACCTATCTCTAGCGTTCGCTCAATCTATGGTTTTATTACCTTAGACTAATTAGGTTTCATCTCTCGATCTCAACCTAACCCATAAAATCATTCAACTCTAGGGCCCTTAAGAATTGAAAGCTTTAAGCGCAATAATAAAACTTAAAACAAAACTTAATAGAAATTAGTAACAAATAATTCAATGCATATTCATAAAATTGGGTTACATCTTAGCCCTAGAAAATAAAATTAGTTCATACTTTCAATAATAAAAACCATTGTATTCATAAACATGAGTATAAGAAAGAGTAGAAAAACTTCTCTAATTGATGACTCAAAATTGCAGAAATTTCCAATCTCCAAAGAGCAGCTGAACTTCTCCCCCTTTCTCTCCACCAAAAAATCAGCTAAAGACATCTATTTATACACCTAGGGTTTTAGGGTTATGATTCCCACTATCCTAATCACTTTAGAACTCTTAAAACAGGAAATACACGTCATAAATTTAATCTAAAAAAACCCAGATTCGCAGTTGTGCCACGGCACTGTGCCTAGGCATAGTTGATTCTGCCCCAAAACGTGAAATCTTGACAAGATGGTGGTTTTTGAGCATGATAACGTTCGAATCTTGCCAAGTGGTACATATGAATTGTAGCCCTTTGAATCATCTTTCCAACGGTTCAAGATTCATCTCAATCAAAAATCTACAGCTCAAGTTATTGTCGAATTACTGGCGCATGTTCAAAATTGGAGCGTTTTCTAGGATTTTCACTTTAACTTCAAATCGCCCTAACTTCTTCGTTTCAGCTCCAAATCACAAACCATTTGATTCTTGTTGTCCCACATTCCATCATTGATATAACCTTCATCTGAATATCATCTTCAAGAAACTGAAAACACTCGAAACATACCCGTGATCCCATAAAAGACATTTATGAAATAATAAAGTTAAATTTCACAAATTAAAAACATTTTTCCACAAATAATCCAATTGAATCACTAACAAAATATGTATTTTCAAGCTTTTATCATCTTTGCACGTTGATAAGTAGCAAATTAGAATATCAGAAAAGAATGAAGTATATTATCAAAGAATAAAGTGAGAAAAGGAAATCAGAACATGAGTAACGGAGAAAACACAGTAGTGCAGTTTGGTTTACTTACTGAGCAATTAGTGCTCACTCCATTATTTTACTATTTTTCAGTTACTAGATGATTTACGACTGGGTGGGACGTCAAGAAGCGGCGGAGTTTAGCAGCACTGTCCAAGACTACCTTGTACTTATTAAAGTATAACAGCTATTTTTTGTATATATTTAAATGAATTAAAATTAGAATTTTTGGATTTTACATTATGTATATATGTTTATAAAAGTTATTTACTAGATTTTATCATATATTTCTCAAAGAATTACTAGCTATACAGTATATTACACTTGCACTATAGCCAATCATTCATGTATTTAACATCGAATGACCCTAAGTGCCCATCAAGCTTCTGTTGCAACAAAAACTTTAACTATGTGTTAGTAGGTATTCTGCAAATCCGCACATCCCCTTTCTGTTCGATTTCTTTGATCAAATTGAATCAACTAAGTAAGTGTTTGGATTACTGGTGAGACCGTGGATCTTTAGCCATAGCAATGGCTCAATTATTATCGCAGTAGATCTTTACTGGATCAGTAATGCTTGGAACCACATTAAGTTTAGTAATGAACTTCTTGATCACAACCGCCTCCAGGACTGCATTAGATAATGTGATATACTTAGCATTAATTGTAGAATCCGCTACAACACTTTGTTTTGAGTTTTTCTAGCTTACTACAGCTTTATTGAGACAAAATATAAATCCGGATTGCAAGTGAAAATCATCTTTATCCATTTGGAAACTAGCATCACTGTATCTCCTTACAGTGAGCTTATCTTCCCCTCCATAGACCAAGAACATATCCTTAGTCCTTTTTCAAGTACTTAAGGATGTTCTTGACACCCATCCAGTGTCGCTCACTAGAATCTAATTGATATCTTCTACAAGTGCTTAATGCACATAAGACATCAATCTGAGTACACAACATCACATCGCTCACTTGGATCCGATTGATATCTTCTGCACGTGTTTAATGCACATGAGACATCAATCCGAGCATACAATATGGCGTACATGATGGATCTAATTACTAACGCATATGAGATCCTCTTCATTCTATCTCTCTCATCGTGTGTTTTAGGACACATATCCTTAGAGAGATAGGTACCATGTGGCATTGGAAGAAATCCCTTCTTGGATTCTTCCATATTGAATCTCTTCAGTGCCTTGTGTATGTATGTACTTTGACTTAAGCTATGCAACCTATATGTTCTATCATGATAGATCTTTATTCCGAGGATGTAAGCTGTTTCTCCTAAGTCCTTCATGGAGAAGGACTTGGATAACCAAGTCTTTACTGACTGCAAGTTTGGTATATCATTCCCGATAAGAAGTATGTTGTCGACATACAACACCAAGAATGCCACTGCGTTCCTACTTACTTTCGTAAACACAAGGCTCATATTCATTCTTGATAAAATCGAATTCTTTTACAGCTTCATCAAAACAAATGTTTCAGCTCCTTGAAGCTTGCTTGAGTCCATAAATGGACCTTTGCAACTTGCATACCTTATCAGCTTATCCGTCAAGAATGAAACCATCGGGTTGTGTCGTATACACATCCTCTTCAAGGTTTTCGTTCAAGATAGCCATTTTGACATCCATTTGCCAAATTTCACAATCGTGATATGCAATAATCGCAAGCATAATCCGGATAGACTTAATCATGGAAACCAGCAAAAAGGTTTCTTCATAGGTAATACCATGAATTTGTTTGAAACCTTTGGCAACCAGTCATGGCTTATAGGTATACACCTTGCCATCTATGTCAGTCTTCTTCTTGAAGACCCATTTACATCCTATGGGTTTTACCTCTTAAGATGGATCCACCAAAAATAATAACTGGTTTTGGTACATAGAGTCCATCTCGATTTCATGGCTTCAAGCCATTTAATGGAATTTGAATCCAATATAGCATCTTCATAAGTCATGGATTTGTTGTCTTGTTAGACCAGTACATTGCCATGTTAAGTCACGAGAAAAGTATCTCTCTGGGGCTCATGACGTACTCTTCTAGACCTACGTTGCTCCTTTGCTACTTGAGGTGGTTCACTTTGATCCATGGATTGTGGAGTGACCTCCTCACGATGTTCAACCACTTCCTATGGCACATCCTCCCGTCCTTTGACTACTGCATTTTGTGATTCTAGAACTTCATTAAGTTATACTTTTCTCCCACTAGTACTTCTTAGGAGAAATTCCTTTTAAGAAGACACTAGTACGAGTGACAAAAATTTTGCGCTCTTCAGGGTGGTAGAAATAGTATCCTTTGGTCTCCTTAAGATACCCCACAAATATATATTTGTTAGATTTTGGGCCCAGCTTGTTCGAAGTCAATTTCTTGACATAAAATTCGCAACCCCAAATCTTTAGATAAGACAAGTTGGGCTTTTGCCCACTCCATTGTTCATATGGAGTCTTATCACAAACTTTGATGGCACACAGGTCAGTATGTGAGTCATATTCTTTAGGGCATAACCTTAGAATGATGTGGGCAAATCACTAAAATTCATTATGGACCTAACCATTTCAGGTAAGGTCCTATTCCTCCTTTGTAACGCCCCACTTGAGGTACGTAGCTAAGTTATGGTGTATTGCTTGAATATTTATTGTTTTGCTTTTGTTTGGGTTGATATATTGTTAATATTGGTTGGTTGGCCCTTAGTTGAATTTTTGTTATAGTTATTTTGAGAAAAATATGAAGAAAATCCCTTAAACTTTCATTAGGCGTAAAATAGTCTTTTCACTCAAAATCAGTTGAAATTTTGGGGAGTGGAAAAAGATAGAATTTCATGGAGAATGTAATAAAAATGAGGGCATTATTGTACTTGACTAAGGGACATAGATGGAATTTCCAAGAAAGAGCAAGGGCAAAATGGGAAGACATGTGTTAATTGTGAGTTAATAAGGGTTTGGGTCTAGAAAACCCTTCATTCTTCTTCTCACCACTTCCTCTCAACTCTTTTTTTCAATATTTCAAGAATTTTAGAGAGCTTTTTGAGTAGTTTGGGATAGAAACTTAATCTAAAGCACACTACGGTAAGGATTTTTGCTTTAGATGTGAAGTTTTGCTTATATATATATATATATATATATATATATATATATATATATATATATATATATATTGAAGTCTTAGGGTTTTATTGTTTAAAGGTGTACAGAAGAGACAAGCTATCAAAGGAAAGGAAAAGTGTTAGTGAAATCTCTCCATTATAAGGTAAGTAAATCCAACCAAGTTGAGTTTTGAATAAGCTTTTGAGTAGAGATTTAGAGATTGAGTAGAGATGTATGCATGTATAAATATGTATTATGCTTTTTGAGGAATTGAGTTGAGATGAGTAGCGAATTGGTGGTTGTTGGATACACTTCATGTATGAGAAGTGTTTTAATGTGTATTGAGAAATGGAAATTGAGATGAAGTTTGAGAGATGTTGTGTAAATCTATTTGAAAGTGCTTTTCTTGACAGGGATTATGATTATATGAGGGAGTTTTCTCCCATTTTGGATGGCTAGAGAATGAAGTAGAGTAGTAATTATAGTAGAGTGTTTATATGCACATGAGTTGCTTGATAAAATGCCTAAGTGAAAACATGTTACTAAACTGCCCTATCACAGCCGTGACTTTCTAAGTGATTTTTGGGCATCTTACGGATTGAACTGGGTTTAGACCAAAACATAAAAGTTATAGCCCTATCTCTAATATTTAAAACAAGACAAAAATCGTAGCAATCCAATGTGTATAACTCAATTTATGCCTTCTTGAGTGTGACATGCACAGAATGACTGTCTTTGATGCAACATTGCATTTGTGCTTTTCATGAATGCATTAATGAGCATGAATCATCCATATGCATTAATTATGCATTAGAGAAAGAGTAGAAAAAGAGTAGAGAACTTTGAGTGTGAGCTTTATTAAGAGAAAAGAGAGAAAATGAGAATAGAGTAGGTTGTGCGATGGGGAACCCGTGAGTAATGGGTAGAGTATTCCCGCATGTACGCCACATTGAGAGAGCGGCATGAGTATGAGAGAGAGAAGTGATGTAGCCTATGAGAGTGCATGCGGATGAGGGCTATACCCGAGAGTACCTGAGAGAGAGTTTATACGCTCACATGGCCAAGGGTTCCGAATCTATGCATAACCAAGTCTGAACGGATAGAATGAGTAGAAGTCACGGAGAGCTGGAGCGAGTCCCGGCCGTGCCTCCGATAAGATGAGGTCGTGACTTACAAAAGAGAGTTAGTAAAAAGAGTTAAGAGAAAGAGGAAATAGAGAGAAGTATAAAAGAAAGGGTAAATGAGAATTGTAAAGAAAGAATTAGAGAGAGAATTACGGGGATAGATGAGTAGAGGATTTACTTACTGAGCATTAGTTGTGCTCACCCCGTTGTTTCCTATGTTTTTGCAGGATCTAGGTGAGGATACAGTTGGATGGGCATCGACAAGCGAAGGGAAATGGCTACATTGTCTACCTTGTTTTTGATGCTTTTGTACATGATACAACTTTTTGTATAAATATGTATATGTTTAATAAAAGAAAAATTTGGGCCCAACTTTTTATGCTATCTTACATGTATTTTTACTATGTATATTTTAAACGAATATGAGTAGAATGGAGTTGTTACATTTTTGGTATCAGAGCCGAGATTTTGGGATTTCACAGAGTACCATTCTCATCGCCACGACGTCCGATAGCCGACTGTGTAAGTTAATTCTTTCCTTATGTTAAGTGTTCTCTTGAATTGATCAAGTATGGTTGTTTTGTAGATGAGACGTAGTAACAGGAGGAAGGGTAAGGGTGTGATGAACAAGGGAGAATCCTCTAACCCACCAGAACCAACTCCCCCTACCCTTGATGAGACAATGATTCGGACCATTGTACAGCAGGTACTAGCGGAGAGTTAGGGAAGAGTTGTTCAGGAGAGAACCGAGACTCCCAGTAGAGTACCGCCCACAAGACAAGAGCGAGAAAGGTCGGTACCTCAGACAGTATAGACTCAGGTTGATCTTATTCAGTGGCTTGTAAGCCAGCACCAGCCGCCAGAGTTTAGGGGTACTAGGGACCTACTAGAGGCAGAGGAGTGGTTTAAGTCAGTAGAGCGGACGGCAGCACTGTTTCCCATGAATGATAGAGAGAGGATCAGATATGCCAGTTTCTTATTTTGGGGAGATGCCTGAATTTGGTGGGAATTAATGGAGGAAACTCATGACATGGCCTCGATGACTTGGGAGGAATTCAGGAGATTGTTTGAGGCCGAGTATCAAACAGAAGATCGAGTACATGAGAAAGTCCAAGAGTTCATTAACTTGAAGCAGGGGTCTAGTACTGTTAAGGAGTATTCAGTAAGATTCAACTCCCTTGCTCGCTTTGCACCCGGAATAGTGTATACTCCGGTGTTAAGGAGAGATAAGTTTGTACAAGGGTTGAGATCAGATATTGCCCGAGATGTAATGACAGGAGCCAAGCCTCCTCATACCTACAGTGAGGCTTTGACAAGGGCTTTAAGGGCCGAGATTTATGTAAATAAGCATATTGCAGAAGGGTTATCTTCAGCGGTACCCCGTGAACCATCCCTTTACTTTACGAGAGGGAGATAGTAGATACAAAAAAGAACAGAGAAGTAAGGGCCAAGAAGAAGTTCCAACCAAGGAAGAATAGAGGAGATTGGCAGAATAAACGACCCAGGATAGAAGGGTTTCCTCCTTGTGCTAAATGCGGGAGGAACCATTCAGGAGAGTGTTTGAGGGACAGAAATGTATGTTACAGGTACCGAGAGCCAAGGCATCTGAAGAAGGATTGTAAAGCTCCTCTTCTACCGGCAGCTCAGACTTCTAGAGGTACCACTGCTAGAGTATTTATAGTAGCACAAGGTGAGGTCGAGGCCGATCCATCGTAATGCTAGGTGGATTGTTATTCCATCTTTGTTTCCTTATATGCTTTAATTGATTCTGGGGCTACCCATTCTTTTATATCTTATGGGATGATAGAGAGATTTGGTTTGAAACCTATTAGAGTGAGTCAACCCATTAAGATAGAGTTATCTTATGGGGTGAGTGTGTTGGCTTAGGAGATGTTGTTAGAAGAGTCTGTAGTGATCCATGGATGAGAGTTAGCAGTTGATTTAATAGTTTTTGATATGCCCGACTTTGATGTGATATTGAGCATGGATTTCCTAGGGAGATATGGAGTAGAAATTGATTGTCGGAAGAAGAAAGCGAGATTTAATCTTGATAGTGGAGATAAATTTAGTTTTGGAGAGGGCCACCAGTTGAGCATGTTGATTAGTAATATGAAGGCTAGAAAGATGTTGAGAAAGGGGTGTTCTGGATATATTGCCCATGTAGTACAAAGTGGTGATGTTCCACAGTCAGATATTCAGAGGGTGCCGATAGTTCGAGAATTTTTAGATGTGTTTCCAGAAGACTTACCAGGTTTGCCACCGGAAAGAGAGGTTGAGTTTAGTATCAAACTAGCACCAGGAATAGCACCCATATCTAAAGCCCCTTACCGAATGGCCCCAGCTGAGCTTTAGGAATTAAAGAAGCAACTCCAAGAGCTTTTAGATAAAGGCTTTATCCGACAGAGTCATTCTCCCTGGCGAGCTCTAATCCTGTTTGTAAAGAAGAAGGACGGATCACTACGGATGTGTATTGATTACAGAGAGCTGAATAAGATGACAGTGAAGAATAAGTACCCGCTACCTCGAATAGATGATTTGTTTGATCAGTTGAGAAGGGAGCAGCAGTATTCTCAAGATTGATTTGAGGTCAGGGTATCATCAGGTAAGAGTGGCCGAGCAGGATATAGCTAAGACTGCTTTTCGTACAAGGTATGGGCATTATGAGTTTGTAGTGATGCCGTTTGGCTTGAATAATGCCCTAGTGGTTTTCATGGATTTGATGAACAAAGTATTCCATGACTGTTTGGATCAGTTTATAGTGGTGTTCATTGATGATATTGTGGTTTATTCCAAATCGAGAGAAGAGCATGAGGAACATTTGAGAATAGTGCTGCAACGGTTGAGAGAAAAGCAATTGTATGCTAAATTTTCTAAGTGTGAGTTTTGGCTCGACCAAGTAATATTTCTGGGCCATACAGTGTCTAAGGAAGGGATTTCAGTAGATCCGAGTAAGGTGAAGGCAATCCTTGAATGGCAGAGGCCGAAGACAGTAAAAGAGGTCAGAAGTTTCTTAGGAAGACGATTTGTTGAAGGGTTCGCCCAGTTGGCTAAATCATTGACAGCTCTTACCAAACAGAAAACTCCTTTTATCTGGTCAGAAGCGTGTGAGGAATGTTTCCAAGAGTTGAAGAAGAGGTTAACGTCAGCTCTAGTGTTAGTGCTACCACATGAGGGTGTAGATTACGACATTTATACAAATGCCTCTTTTCAAGGACTTGGGGCAGTGTTAATGCAGTTAGGTAAGGTGATAGCATATGCCTCTCAGCAACTGAAAGAGTATGAGACAAGATACCCTACGCATGATTTAGAGTTGGCAGTCGTGGTCTTTGCCTTAAAGATTTGGAGGCATTGCCTTTATGGTGCCAAGAGTAATATCTACACCGATCATAAGAGTTTAAAGTACTTCTTCACTCAGAAGGAGCTGAATATGAGACAGAAAAGATGGTTAGAGCTGGTTAAGGATTATGAATGTGAGATCAAGTACCAACCGGGGAAAGCCAATGTAGTGGCCGATGCCCTGAGTAGAAAAGCCTATTTATCCCGACTCACCAAGCAGAAAGAACTAATAGAAGAGTTATGTAGAGAACAGATCGAAGTGATTCCGAGAAGGATTGCCAGATTAGAGATCCAGTCTACTTTATTGGAGGAAGTTAAAGAAAAGCAAGTGGCCGATGAGTGGTGTCAGAGATTAGTGCAGCAAGTGCTTGAAGGCAAGACAACGGAGTTCCACTTAGTTGATGGTGTCCTCTATTTCAGAAATCGGTTGTGCATTCCTCCGAACGACGAGTTGAGAAAAAGAATTCTTTTAGAGGCTCATGACACACCGTACACTACCGCTGCTGCTTCTTATTGCTGCCGTGCGCAGCAGCACACAACAACAACATGCCACCCTACAAGGCAGCATCCTCCTCTAATCGGAATCAAGTTTAATTTGATTTCAATCCCCAAAAAGAGATACAAAAAATCATATTAGCAACACATCAACTGTAATAGATTTTTAACACAAAAAATCAGTTTTTACACATCATGCAATAACATAATCGCTACATATTGAAATCAATTCAACCAAACATCGAATAACAACGTAAAAGGTATAAGGAAGGCTCTGATACCACTATAAGTTGTTGGTGGGATTTATGCAGTGGAGAACGAAAATAAAGTCCCCAACAACAACATTGAACCCAAGAACCTTATACCCGATTTACGTTATTTACATATGAAATAATATTGAATATAAAACTTCCTGATTTCATACAAGTGTTTGGAGGCTCCTTCAATTGATACGAATCACTCCCACTCTAAGATAAGAGTGAACTCTCGGTATCCACACGAAGACAGGATGGTGATCGACTTGCGGTCTCAAGTACTAACGAAAACGTGAGAGAGAGTGAGGTGAGTGGCTTGGATTTAATTAATGTGTTCTCTCCTTTTATTTTAATTTTAAGTTGCCTTTTATATGCAACAAAAATTAAAATCTTAATCTAGTTAGGAATAAATTTATTCCATGACTAGAGTAGTAAATCTTCATTACCAAACAAGGTAATAATCCACATGGCATCTTATTCAAATTCAAATATGAATTTCATATTCATATATTATCTTTATTAATATCATCAAATATTAATATTGAATATATATTTAAATTCAAATATGAACTTCATATTTCATATATATTATGTCCACAAATATTACTATTGTAATGTACTCTCTAGCTAGTAATTCTTTAAGAAAAATATAACAAAATCCACCAAATAACTTTTATAAACATATATACATAATGTAAAATCTGAAAATTCTAATTTTAATTCATTTAAATATATACACAAAATAGTTGTTATACTTTAATAAGTACAAGGTGGTCTTGGACAGTGCTGCCAAACTCCTTCGCTTCTTGACGTCCCACCTGGACGTAAATCATCTAGTACCTGCAAAATGGTAAAATAACGGAGTGAGCACTAATTGCTCAATAAGTAAACCATACTGCACGACTGTTCTTCCTCTATTACTCATGTTTTAATCTTCCTTCTCTCACTTTAATCTTTGCTAATATTCTTCATTCCTTTCTGATATTCTGCATTCTTTTATGATATTCTGCATTCTTTTATGATATTTTGATTTGCTACTTATCAACGTGCAAAGACAATGAATAAAAATGTACATTATCAAGCACATAAGAAATACTGAATCATGTAAGTTGCATAATACATATGCAGAATAATACACTTTCCTAAGAAAAGAACCTTATTTTCTTTTCTGTTATCTGTCTCTCATGCGGTATCTCTTTCTTTTCTTCTCTGTTTCTCTTTCTTTTCTTTCTTCTGTTTTGATTTGCCGATCGGACTACGTTGATGCATGGATTTGGAACCCTGGCCATGTGAGTGGGTACAATCCTCATCTACATGCATTGTTGACAGACTGTACAAATACTATATCTCTCTACTGTGGCTGCTCACTCATGGCGGCGTGCATGTAGATATGCTCTGCTGGGTATAGTCCTCATCCACATACACTACTGACGGATTGTACAAATACTATATCTCTCTATTGTGGCCACTCGCTCGTGGCGGCGTGTATGTGGGCATCTCTGTCACTCACAGGTTCCCCATCGCAAAAACCTTATAACATAGCATGTTGTAGAAAGAGAATAGAAAGAGATACTATACACATTTCAACATGAATTTCCAAGCTAGGAAATTCTACACTTGCATTCTTTAGTAAATGAGAAAATATACATACTTGCATGTTAGCATAAAAGAAAATTACTAGCCATTTTCTTTTTCTTTCTTTCTCTTTCTTTGCTAACATATTCTTTCATATTCTCATTTACTAAATCAAGGCTATGTATATATAATCATGTGCACGATACATGCATGATCAAGCCCATTCTTTAATATGCTTTCCAAGTTCACATATACAAACTTGCAAATTCATTATGGCATAATGGTATGTCATGACATATTCTACAATTCTCTACTATCTCAAGTGCCATATCAATGTAACACTTTAACTTGCAATTCTTCTCTAACACTTCCATGTGCTTTCCAAGAAGTAGTAAAGGTTCAAGTAACTAGAACCAAGCACTAAAGGCCATTTCTCTCATGGAACTAACATGACCAAGTGATATTAAATTTTGGCATAACAATATGCACTCTTGAATATTAACATTTACACTTGGTTAAGCCCAAACATAATCTTCCTACTTCAATTCTTGCCTTTCTCTAACCCTTTCTTCAATTGGGTTTAGCCAACTCATGCATGCATTTTCTCTTTGGATTTTCATCAAACACTTCATATGCACATGCAACTACCATGTTGGCTACACTTCCACATCTTTCTAAATCCACCAAAATTTGAGCAAAAAACTCACTAATTATAGCATCAAACCTAGTCATTTTCAACAATTTTCAACACTTCAAAAATTCCATCACTAATTCTTTCATAATTCCACCAATTCATCACATACTCATACACTACTTCTCATGGCTGGAAATTATGTATCATTCAACATCAAAAACAGCCAACAGTTCCCTCATACAATCACATAAAAACATGCAAGAATCATTCTACACAAGTCTTGCTCAAATCAAGTCCAAAATTAGGTTTATTTACCTTGAATGTGTAATATAACTTTCTTTTGCTAAAAGTCTCTTCCTCTTGGACCTAAATCATATAAAAACCATAAGAATTTAAAACTTTAAAGGTTAATCACACACCTTGTGCTAGAATCTTACCTTTGGATGCTTTAGGATTTAAAATCTATGAAAGTCCAAGCCAAATCCTATGATTTCCCTTTGAAATTTAGTGAAGAAAATTGAGAGAAAATGGGGTGAAGGTGGCGTGAACAAGGGCTGCATATAAGGCTAGGGTTTCTTCAATGAAACCTTATATCTAATATTATATGCATATATTCCCATTTTGCCCTTGCACTTTCTATGAAATTCCATCTATATCCTTTAGTCAATTACCAAAATACCCTTATTTTTATTATCTTCTTCACATTCTTTTGCTTCCTTTCACTTCCCCACTTTTTCATCTAATTATGAGTGAAAAGACCATTTTACCCCCTAATAAAGTTCTAAGGAATTTTCTTCACATTTGTCTAAGATAACTTCAAAGAAATCCAACTAAGAGTATTAAGGCATAAATAACATTATGTACCTTGATGTGGGTGTTACAGATATCATCAAATATTAATATTAAATAATATATATATATATATGTATATAATATTTAAATATATGAATATATTTAAATACATAATCTCACTAATTTTAATGTCAATATGAAATTAAATATAGGCAACGACCTCAGCAAATTTAATTGCACTTTGAGATTACCAAAATTCCCCTTCATCTCAAAAGACGAAAATATCATTTCCATCATAAATGACGAAAGTACCACTTTCATCACAAATGACGAAAATACCCTTAATCTGTCTTCTATGTGTGTGACCCGAAGTCTCCTCATCATATCAGTAGTGAGTAGTCTCACGATTGACACCAATCAATCATCTCACTAAACACAGACCAAGATTGGCCTCTAGCAAGGCATCATGGCCTCTAGCAAGGCATCATGGCCTCCAATAGATTCGGATTCGGTGAAACAGCTTGAACGATATGGTTACCATGCAATCCGATCTTTTCATCATCTGTTATCTCATCGAGGCTAAGGTACAGAAATAGTGTCAACCTCAGTTATCTTTAATATCTTTGTATTCAATTACTGGACCAATGACTGGAATAATAAATTGGATCAAGCAACAACTTAATCCCACTTTGTGGCCATAACTTCGGTGTGATTGCCATTCACTGAATTGCGCTGTGAGATAGCTTCTCTTGTACCCGAGAGTGAGGAATCCTTTGTCGATCCACCATTGTCTTGATACACTCCTCGATCCAACCAATCACTACCATATTGATAGCTCTGAATGGAACTATGTTGGGCTAGTGTCAAATTACACCAATTGGTGCACAAGGCGCTCTGGTGATCTCAAGTCTAAGAAGCACATGCACCACCATTCATTAGAGAATTTATTCCATAGACACTGGGGTTACCATCCATATGAAATCCTCTGGTGGGTCTGTCTTATGAACTTGCTATAGCAACACCCATGTGTCACACCAGGTTGTCGGCAAACAACCTTGACAAGTGAGATCAGTCACTGTCTTTCGACAAGGCTGTTCAACATTATGATAGCCTTACCGTATTATTTGTGTCCTTGGTTAGAATAATACTGAGGCTATGGACACTTCTAGAATGGTCACCATATGTGATCATAGGGTTCTCACTATCAACATTTGAAACACTTGATACCCTTGTCACGGTTCTACTATCCTAAGGATATGTATTTGTTAGGAAATGATCATACATGGCAGCAAAAAACAAAAATTGTTTACATCATAGATCGTTCCTTAGAACCAAGATCAGGGCACAAATTTACAGTTTATACATTATATTAGAATCTGCAGAAAAATCAGTTTAGAGTTTAAGAAATCATATGCACGTTTGGAGGCTCCTCCAACTTGTCTCTGAACGGATTTCGCTACCGACCCAAGAGTAGGATCAAACCAATAAAGTCCACACGAAGATAACCCCAAGGAACTAAAGAGGGATTTGCTAGATCCTCTTTAGCCTTAAGAACCAAGAAGAAATCAAAAGAGATTTGATTCAAGCAAAAAGGCAATCTGGCGTGGGAGAGAAAAGAAAGGGGCTGGAATTTTTATTTCATTGATTGAATGAATTGAATTTTTTAATTCACAAAGTGTTACACTTATATAGTGCACACTTTGCCCTATTCCATCATGGAAATCCAAACAGCCCCATTTAGATATTTTAATTTTAATTATCATTATCTCAATTAAATTCAATTAATATATATATTAACATTTAACAATAATAATAATTTATTTAAATATATGCGAACACATATTTAAAGGTAATCTCACTTATTTAATTTTAATATCAAATTAAATAAAGGCTACGACCTCAGCAAATTATGTTGCACAGTGAGATTACCAAATTACCCTTTTGCCTAAAAAGATGAAAACACCCTTCTTATAAACTGGTTCATAAATTATCTTCTATATGTGTGACCCGTAGGCTCCTTATCATACCGATAGTGTATAGTATCGCGATTAACACCAATTAATTGTCTCACTACACACAAACCAAGATTGGCCCCTTGCAAGGCATCATGGCCACCCGATAGATTCAGATTCAGTGAAGCATCTACCTGTCAATGATATGGTTACCATATAATTCAATCCTTTCATCATCCGTTATCTCAACGAGACCGAGGCATAGAAATGGTGTCAACCTCAGTTACTCTCGATATGTATGTATTCAGTTTCTGGACCAATGACCTGAATAATAATCTGGATAGAGCAACAACTCGATCCCACTGTGGCCACAGCTTTAGTGTCATTGCCATTTACTGAATTGTGCCGTAAGATAACTTCCCTCATACCCGGGAGTGATGAATCCTCTGTCGATCCACCATAGTCTTGATACACTCCTTGATGCAGCTAATCACTACCGTATTGATAGCTCTGAATAGAACTGCGTTGGGCTAGTGTCAACTGCACCAATCGGTGCACAAGGCACTCTGGTGATCTCAAGTCTAAGGATCACATGCACTACCATTCGTTAGAGGATTTGTTCCATAGACATTAGGGTTACCATCCATATGGAATCCTCTAGCGGGTCAGTCCAGTGAACTTGCCTACAGCAAACACCTATGTGTTGCACCAGGTTGTCACTGAACAACCTTGTTAAGTGAGATCAGTCACTGCCTTTTGAAAGGGTCGTTCAACACTATGATAGCCTTGCCGTATTACCTGTGCCCTTACTTCAGAATAATACTGGGGCTATGGACATTTCTAGAATGGCCACCATATGTGATCATAGGGTTCTCACTATCAAGATTTGAAACACTTGATACCTTCGTCATGGTTCTACCATCCTAAGGACATATATTAGTATATACATATATGATTTACATGATATAGAATAAAATGCCTATTATTGATTAATAAACATTATTACAAATAGTCAATTTTACAATAATTGATTGGCTCTAGGCCACCTACTCTAACAATCTCCCACTTATACTATAGCCAATCATTCATGTATTTAATACCGAATGACCTTAAGTGCTTTTCATGCTTCTGCTGTGATAGAGGCTTCGTCAGTGGATCGGCGAGGTTGTCATCAGTATGCACTTTACTAATCTACACATCTTTCCTCTCAACCATTTCTCTGATGAGCTAAAATCGTCTGAGTATGTGTCTGGAGTTCTAGTTAGACCGTGGTTCCTTTGCTTGAGCTATTGCTCCATTGTTGTTGCAATAGACATCTATAGAATCAACAATTATGGAGACCACACCAAGTTCGGTGATAAACTTCTTAATCCAGGCTGGTTCCTTGGCTGCATTGGATAATGTGATATACTTAGCCTCCATTGTAGAGTCCGCTACAATGCTTTGGTTGGAGCTCTTCTCGCTCACCGCACCCCCATTGAGACAAAATACAAACTCAGATTGCAAGCGATAATCACCTTTATCTGTTTGGAAACTTGCATCATTGTATCCTCTTACAGTGAGCTCATCTTCCCCTCCATAAACCAAGAGCATGTCCTTAGTCCTTTTTAGGTACTTAAGGATGTTCTTGATAGCTATCCAGTGACACTCACCTGGATCCAATTGATAACTACTACAAGTACTTAACGCACATGAGACATCAAGCCGAGTAGACAACATGGCTCCAATTGCTGATGCATATGGGATCCTCTTTCTATCTCTCTCATCGTGTGTTTTAGGACACATATCCTTAGAGAGATAGACAACATGTGACATCGGAAGAAATCTCTTCTTGGATTCTTCCATACTGAATCTCTTTAGCACTTTGTCTATGTATGTACTCTAACTTAGGCCAAGCAACCTACGTGATCTATCTCGGTATATCTTTATTCTAAAGATATAGGCTGCTTCTCTTAAGTCCTTCATGGAAAAGCACTTGGATAACCAAGTATTTACCGACTACAAGTTCGGTATATCATTCCCGATCAGAAGTATGTCATCGACGTACAACACCAAGAATGCCACTACGCTCCCAATTACTTTCTTGTAAACACAGGGCTCATCTATTAGAGTAGGTGCCCTAAAGCTAATCCTACTTTGTAAATTAACACTTTCTAATCATGTTTTATTATCAATAAAGGCATTTATCTATAACATGTGATGTGATTATATTTGTATAAGAAAATGATATATGTCCTTAGGATGGTAGAATCGTGACAAGGGTATCGAGTGTTTGAAATCTTGATAGTGAGAACCCTATGAGCACATATGGTGGCCATTCTAGAAACGTCCATAGCCCTAGTATTATCCTGGCCTAGGAAACACATATTACGGTAAGGCTATCATAGTGTTGGCGACCCTGTCAAAAGGCAGTGATAGATCTCACTTGTCAAGGTTGTTTGATGACAACTTGGTGCAACACATGGGTGCTTGCTATAGGCAAATTCACCAGACTAGCCCACCGAAGGATTCCACATAGATGGTTATCCTAGTGTTAGTGGAACAAATCCTCCAACGAATGGTGGTGCATGTGATCCTTAGACTTGAGATGATCGAAGCGCCTTGATTTAAATCATCTAACTTGATTTAAACATTTTTCTTGTATCAAAATGATGTAGATCTGTAATTGGATCATTGGTTTTATGGTTTTTGTGATTCAAATTTTTTTTATTTTCGCTGCATAAACGATCCAAAAACCAACAGTGGTATTAGAGCCTTTTTACGCATTTACATCATTTAATACATGTTTGGATGTGATGAATTCAATATGTATCGATTATGTTATTGCATGATGCTTAAAAAACTGATTTTGTGTGTTAAAAATCTGCAGTTGATGTGTTGCTAATATGATTTTTTGCATCAGTTTTTGGGGATCAAAGTCAAATAAAACTTGATTTCGATCAAAGGAGGATTCTTCCGTGTAGGATGGCATGTTGCTATTGTGTGCTGCTACATACGACAGCAAAAAGAAGCAACAGCAGCAACGACAATGTGCAAACGCGCACTGCTGCTTCACAGATTGTGTACGAAAGCATGCAATAGCATTGTTGTGCACGGAGGAGTGCTGGGTTGTGGTACTGCAAACGGCACAGCAGCGGTGGTGCATGCAAATGCTCCACTGTTGTCCTTGTCCTCTCGATTGGGTACTGTTCACTGCCTATTCACGTGATTCTTTGCTAATCAATCCAATGTAGGATCACACTCACGGAAGTCCACACGAAGATAATCCGAAGAACCGACAATTGTTTTGCTAGAACAATTGCTGGCATCAAGAATCAAGAACAATCAAAATTGAAAAATTTTCTTCACTTGAAGAAGAAAACGTGTGAGAGATAGAACCTTTTGGGTGGCTAGGGTTTTAATTGAATGAATAATTCTATTTGTTTTAATTTTAAGTTGCACTTATATAGTGCAACAATTAAAACCCTATTCCACTTAGGAGTAGCCATGGGCTCCAACCCTAGTTCACCCTTGCATCCAAACACAGCCTTTACAAGATTTTAATTAATTAATTATTATTATAATTAAAATCAATTAATTATTAATAATATATTAACAATTAATTATTAATAATATATTAACAATTAATTATTAATATTAATCCATTTAAATACATGCGCACATATATTTAAATATAGTCTCACTAATTTTAATTTTAACATGAAAATTAAATACAGGTAACAACCTCTACAAATTTAATTGCACTGTGAGATTACCGAAATATCCTTTCGTCCTGAAAGACGAAAATACCCTTCTCACAAATTGATTCGTAAATTATCTTCTAAGTGTGTGACCCGTAGGCTCCTCATCATATCGGCAGTGTGTAGTGTTGCGATTAACACCAATTAATCATCTCACTACACACAGACCAAGATTGGCCCCTAGCAAGGCATCATGGCCACCCGATAGATTCGGATTCAGAGAAATCGCAGCCTGTCAATGGTAAGGTTACCGTGCAATCAAATCTTTCATCACCTGTTATCTTATCGAGACTGAGGTACAGAAATAGTGTCAACCTCAGATATCCTCGACATGTTTGTATTTAGTTACTGGACCAATGACATGAATATTAAATTGGATTGAGCATCAACTCAATCTCACTGTGGCCACAGATTTAGTGTCATTACCTTTTACTAAATTACCCAGTGAGATAACTTCTCCCATACCCAAGAGTGATGAATCCTTTGTCGATCCACCATAGTCTCGATACACTTCTTAATGTAGCCAATTACTACCGTATTGATAGCTCTGAATAGAACTACGTTGGGCTAGTGTCAGACTACACCAATTGGTGCACAAGGTGCTCTAGTGATCTCAAGTCAAGGGATCACATGCACCACCATCTGTTAGAGGATTTATTCCATAGACACTGGGGTTACCATCCATATGAAATCTTGTGGTGGGTCTGTCCAGTGAACTTGACTCTAGCAAGCACCCATGCGTTACACCAAGTTGTCGGCAAACAACCTTGACAAGTGAGATCAGTTACTGCCTTTTGATAGGGTCGTTCAACACTATGATAGCCTTACCGTATTATCTGTGTCCTTGGTCAGAATAATATTGGGCTATGAACGTTTCTAGAATGACCACCATATGTGATCATAGGGTTCTCACTATCAAGATTTGAAACACTTGATACCCTCATACACGATATAGAAGAATATGCCTTTTATTGATAGATAAACATTTATTATAGAGTCAATTTTACAATAATTGATTGGCTCTAGGGCACCTACTCTATCAATCTCCCACTTGCACTATAGCCAATCATTCATGTATTTAATACCGAATGACCTTAAGTGTTTTTCATGCTTCTATTGCGATAGAGGCTTCGTCAATGGATCGACGAGATTGTCATCAGTATGCACTTTACTGATCTGTACATCTTGCCACTTAACCATTTCTCTAATGAGATGAAAACGTCTGAGTATGTGTCTGGACTTCTGGTGAGACCGTGGTTGCTTTGCTTGAGCTCTTCCTCTATTGTTGTCGCAATAGACATCTATTATATTAACAATCGTAGAAACCACACCAAGTTCGGTGATGAACTTCTTAATCCAGACCGCCTCCTTGACCGCATCGGATAATGCAATATACTTAACCTCCATTGTAGAGTCCACTACAGTGCTTTGCTTGGAGCTCTTCCAGCTCACTGCACCCCCATTAAGACAAAATACAAACTCTGATTACGATCAATAATCATCTTTATCCGTTTGAAAACTAGCAACAATGTATCCTCTTACAGTGAGCTTATCTTCCCCTCCATAAACCAAGAACATGTCCTTAGTCCTCTTCAGGTACTTTAGGATGTTCTTGACAACTATCTAGTGACGCTCACCTAGATCTGATTGATATCTACTACAAGTGCTTAACGCACATGAGACACCATTCCGAGTACATAACATGGCATACATGATCTTGGTAGACTAGTACGTCCCCATGTTGAGTCAAAAGATAACCGTATCTCTCTGGCTCATGGCGTACTCTCTCAGACTTACATAGCTCCTATGCTACTAAAGGTGGTTCACCTTGATCCACAGATTGTGGAGTGGCCTCCTCAAGATTTTTAACCACTTCTTGTGGCACATCTTTCCATCCTGCGTCTAATGTACCTTGTGGTTCTAGAACTTCATTGAGTTTTACTTTTCTCCCACTAGTATTTCTTAAGAAAAATTCCTTTTCTAAGAAGACACCAGTATGAGTGATAAACATTTTGCCCTCTTCCAGGTGGTAGAAATAGTACCCTTCGGTTTCCCTAGGATACCCCACAAAAATGCATCTATCAGATTTTGGGCCCAGCTTGTTCGAGGTAGACATAACCATATCTATTGAAATCATCAGTAAATGTGATGAAGTAGGAATATCCACCTCTGGCTTCAATTGCTAATGGACCACATACATCAGTATGGATGATGCCTAACAGTTCAGTAGCCCTTTCACTTTGTCCTATGAAAGGTGACTTGGTCATCTTGCCTAAAAGGCATGACTTGTAACGCCCCACTTGAGGTACGTAGTTAAGATTTGATGAATGGCTTGAATGTTTATTGATTTACCCTCATTTGAGTTTGTATGTTGTTAATTGTTTGGTTTGGTTGAGTAGTTGCCCTGAAAATTATAAAGACTTGGCGAAATTTTGACGTTACAGTCTTCGTCGCGGCGAAGAGGTGCTACAACCCATGGTGTAGCTGCTGTAAGTTTTCACCGGGGCGAAGAAATAGCTTCGCCGCGGCGAAGACTTGGCTAAAAATTTCCTTGAGTTCTTAGAGAATTCTTCCTTTGGGGCACAATGACCATTCTACCCCTAATTGGCAGGAAAAGTGGGGATTGAAATGCAAGGAAATTGTATGGAGAATAGTTTATATGGGAAACTATGGGGGTGCATTTGCAAAGAATTAAAGGACAAAGATGGAATTCCTAAGAAAGAGTAAGGGTAAGATAGGAAAGAGAGGAGAAATTAGGAGATATTAAGGGTTTAGTTTTAGAACCCTTTTCATTTTTCTTCTTTCCACCGCCTCTTTCATCCTTAAATTCTCTCAAATTTTCATTCAACTTTCCAAGGATTTTTGGAAGGTTTTTTACTAGAAGTTGATACAAGTTGATCCTAAGCACTTAAAGGTAAGAATCCTTACTCTAGATATGAATTTTATTGGTGTAAGAGTAGGATCCTTATTGAGTTTGTGTTTAAGGTTTAAGAGAAAGTATCAAGCCATCAAGAGTGGAGAGCTTAAGTGGATTCAGCTTGAGTTTAAGGTAAGTAAATCCACTTAAGTGTGATTTGCATGATTGAATGATGTATAGAGATTTCTATATGATTAATTGATTGAGTTGTTATGTTCGAAATGTATTGATGGATTTATGAATGAGTTTATTGTTGATTTATGAAGAGAATTCCATCATGAGAATGGTGGATTGTGTTGATAAAAGTTGGTGGAAGTATGGATAGAATTGAAAGAATTTTGAGAGAAATATTTGAAGTGTGTTTTCTTTGCAGGATGTGTGATGAGTTAAAAGGAGTTGGACTCCAATTTTGGATGGTTAAGAAAGAAGTAGAATTATAGTTAGAGTAGAGTTTATGTATGCACACATATTGTTTGATGAAATGCCTATAAGAAGCACGATTAGAAGTAGAGAACCTTACTTTATGCAACATAGCATATTTGCATTTCATGAATGCATATAAGAAAGATTCTAGGCAAGAGCCATCCATATGTATATGTTTATTTGAATAATCACCAAAGAAAGAAATATGAGAAATGAGAAAGAAACACTCTAAGAATAGAGATAAAGAAAAGAACTAATTCTCTTAGAATAAGAGAAAGAAAGAGTTAGCATAGAGAAGTGCTAAAGAAAAGAAAAGAGAATAGGTTGTGTGATGGGGAGCCCGTGAGTGTAGAAATAAACCGCATGTAACCGCCATGAGAGAGCGGAATAAGAATGAGAAAAAGAATTCGTATAGCTGTGAAAATACACGCGGATGAGGGCTATACACGAGAGAGAGTACGCTCACATGACTAAGGGTTTCGAATCCATGCATCAACCAAGACCGATCGACAAAGAATAAGAATAAGAATGAATAAGAATAAGAATGAATAAGAAAATAATAGAAAGAAAAGAAAAGAGAGAAAGTGCATTGTTATGCTTTAGTGCATATGCACCTCATCCATGCATGTTATTATGATATTCTCCATGGATGATGAGAATAGAAAGAAAGAAAAGAATAGTGAGAGTTAGAAATAGAGAAAGTACAAGTGAGATTGAATAAGAGAAAGTGACAAGAGTAAGAAAAGAATTGAAGAATAATACACGGGGACTATGAAGTAAAGGATTTACTTACTGAGCATCTTTGTGCTCACTCCGTTGTTTTCTATGTTTTACAGGACATAGGTGAGGACGTGGTCGGATGGACGTCGGCAAGCGGGGAGACTTGGCTGCACTGTCCACTGTTTTTGAGAGTTTTTGCGTACAAATGATACTATACTTTGTAAAGAATGTATATATTAAGTAAAGAAAATTTTTGGGCCCAACTATTTTGATAAATATACTTGTCTTGCTATTAATATATTTTTATGAATATGATAGTAGAAAGAAGTTGTTACATGACTTGCATACCTCAAATGACTGGAAGTCAAAGGGGTCCAAAACTCCATCCCTTTGAAGTTTTGCAATGCGGGTCTGATTAACATGACCCAATCTACAATGCCAGAGGTATGTATGGTTTTGTTCACTATGTTTAGCTTTCATAGTTTCAATGTTGAGAATATCCTTATTGTTTAAATCAGGAACATATAATCTGTTATATAACCTTGCAATTCCTAATAGAATACCATTCAAACTAAAGGACAACAATCCCTTAGAAATCTCAAAACGATATCCTATATTATCAAATCGGATATTGAAATAATTTTCTAGAAATCGTAGGTACAAAATAATAGTCTTTGAGTTCTAATAATAAGCCCGTAGGTAAAGACAAACAATAAGTCCCTATAGCTAATGCAGCCACATGTGCTCCATTTCCAACTCGTAGGTCCACTTCTCCCTTGGCGAGCAATCTACTCTACCTTAGTCCCTGCACATCAGTACAAATGTGAGTACCACACCTTGTGTCAATGACCCAAGATGTTGAAGGAGAGAAGTTAATCTCAATCATAAACATACCTAAAGTCGAGGCATCTGACTTCTTCTTGTTTGCGAGGAAAGCCTTGTAATGCTTCCTCCAGTGGCCAGGCTTGCCACAATATAAGTAGACTACCTTCCCACCTTTCCCAACGCCACCCTTAGGCTTAAGAGCATCATGTCCTTTGGGCTTGGCCTTGGCCTTGGGCTTGGGATTGGCCTTGGCCATTCCCTTGCCCTTACCCTTGTTAGTAAACGGTCCCATATATGCAACATAAACAAAACAAATATAAAAAAGAGATCGTTTACATGAGCCAAGATCAAGGGTATAATTTTACAATTCATATTAAAATAAAATCTACAGAAAAATAAATCTGAGTTTAAAGAAAACAAACGCACGTTGGAGGCTCCTCCAAATTTGTCAACGAATGTTTTGCTACCGATCCAAGTGTAGGATCAAACCCACGTAGTCCACACAAAGACAATCTCAAAATAACCAAAGAGGGATTTGCTAGATCCTCTTTGGCTTCAAGATTAAAAAGAAAAGAAAAGAAAATTGATTTGATTTCTAAGCAAAAGTGTTTCTGCCGTGGAAGTGTTTTTCCAAAAGGGGCTGCTGTGTTTTTTCAAAGAAAAATTCTGTCACTTTTAATTAACACATTTTTTCCTTTTATAGTACATCAATTTGCCCTATGTAACAACTGCTGAAAACTAGTACAATGCATGCATAATAACAATAGAAAATTGGGCCCAAAGTTTTCTTTTCATTATTAATCATATGTCTTTTATACACAAAGAGTGTGATTTACAAAAATTCACTTTAAAAGACAAAACAGGGGAAACAGTGTAGCTATTGCTCCTCGCTTGCCGACGCCCCTCCACTGCATCATCACCTAGATCCCTGCATCCACAAAGGAAAATAACGGGGTGAGCACAAAATGATGCTCAGTAAGTAAAACCCTCTATCTGTCTATCCCCGTATGTATCACACGTAGTTCTTTCCTTATACTATTTTTGTTTCTGTTTCTGTTTCTACTAAACAGCATGGCCTCATCTTACCGGAGGTACGGCCGGATGGCGTTCACACAGCACCATCTCACTCTTCATGACTATCGGGTGGAATTCACACAGTACCAACCCGTTCTCAATCACTACCGAGTGGGGATCACAAAGCACCTACTCGGTTTTTCCTAAATATCGGGTGGAGACCACTTAGCACCTACCCGTTTCTCATGACTTTTTGGGTAACGATCACCAAGCATTAACCCGTCTCTAGTCACTGTCGGGTGATGATCACAAAGCATCAGCCCACTTCTACTAAATGTTGGATGATGATCACAAAGCATCAACCCACTTATCTAACAACTAACCGGGTAGTGGTCACAAAGCATCTACCCATTTCTACTACTCATCGGGTGACGATCACAAAGCATCGACCCATCTCTAAGGGCTATTCAGGTGGTGATCACAAAACATCAACCCGATTCCCATAATTATCGGGTGATGGTCACAAAGCATCAACCCATCTATTCTACTCTTCTTATTCACTCTATTCTTGCATTTGTCATTCTCTCTACTCTTAGAGTAGTTGCATGCATCCACCAAGCTCTCTACTCATAGGGTAATTGCATACACAAGTTTCCTACACTTTCTTAGGTCACTTTTCAATGCACAATTAGTGCCTATGGATGGTTCATCTCCACTAATGCACTTATGAAATGCCAACATGCAATATTGCAAGAATTAAGGTTCACTACTCATACTCAAACCTCTATTAGGCATTTCATCAAACAACTCATGTGCACTATAAAACTCTACTATAGCAATGAGTCTAAATCTTTTTCTAACCATCCAAAATGGGGAAAAACCCCTTCACATAGCCACAAAACCTGTCAAAGAAAGCACTTCCAAAAAGGGATTCACAATACCCCTTCAATTCCATCTCAAACTACCTTTCCAACCCAACATCTCATTTCTCATATTTGCAAGGTCTAAACATTCACAAAGCATAGAAATCTCTATTTAAACCTCCATACATGGCATATCACATGTATATCACATACATACATCATTTCTACCAAAACCCTAATCAAGAGAAATCTTAAATCTCAACTTGGGTTGGGGTTTACTTACCTTGTTATGGAGAGACTTCACCAACTCTTCCTTTCACTTGGTTTGCTTGACTTTTCCTCTACTCTTAACCAAAAGAACAAAAACCCTCAAATTTCAATATATCATAATACTCACAAATCACACAACTTAAGGAGGAATCCTTACCTTAGGGAGCCTTAGGTTGCTTTTCTACCCCAAATCACTTCAAAAATCCCTTGGAACTCCTTGATCAAAAGAAAAGAGAAGTTGAGAGGAAACAAGAGAAGAAAGTGGCGTTGAAGAAGAAGAATGAGGGGTTTGCTTACTCTTAATTCCTTTTAATGAAATTTATACCCAAGCATTCCCATTATGCCCTTACTCTTCTTTGGGAATTCCATCTATATCCTTTGATTCATTACAAACTCACCCCCCTATCAACATATTCTCCATGAAAAATCCTTACAATTTACTCCCCACTTTTCCTGCTAATTAGGGGTAGAATGGTCAAATTGCCCTTAGGGAGGAAAATATCTAAAACTTAACCAACAATTTAATCGGCCTGTCGCCACGGCGAAACTGTCCAGCAGCTTCCCCGTGGCTTCAACACCTCTTTGCCGTGGCGAAGATTCTTCTTCGCCCGAAGCACGTCAGACTGAACTTCTTCTGTTTTAAACCAATTTCAGGGCAAGTATACAACACAACACTCAATATTACCAAAAACCAACTTAAATAAGAGCAAAGGAAGAAACAACAACTACGTACCTCAAGTGGGGCGTTACACCCTAATCCCATACAGAATAGGCTTGGGCTCCAACCCAAACGCCCGTTGTTGCCAAACACTCCCAATTTGATATTTTTTTTTTTTTTCCATCATTATCTCAATTAAAATCAATTAATATATATTAACATTTAACAATAATGATAATATATTTAAATATGTGCGAACACACATTTAAACGTAATTTCACTTATTTAATTTTTCTAACAAATTAAATAAAGGCTTCAACCTCAGCAAATTTAATTGCACTGTGAAATTACCAAAATACCCTTTCACCTTAAAAGACGAAAACGCCCTTCTTTCTTCTTGGATCTTAAATTATCTTCTATGTGTGTGACCCATAGGCTCCTCATCATACCGGCAGTGTATAGTATCGCGATTAACACCAATTAATCGTCTTACTAATACACATACCAAGATTGGCCCCTAGCAAGGCATCATAGCCACCCAATAGATTCGGATTCAGCAAAGTAGCTACTTGTCAACGATATGGTTACCGTGCAATTCAATCATTTCATCATACGTTATCTCGATGAGACGAATGCATAGAAATAGTGTCAACCTTCGGTTACTCTCGATATTATGTACTCAGTTTCCGGACCAATGACCTGTATTATATTTTGGATAGAGCAACAACTGAATCCCACCTTTGTGGCCCACGTTTTAGTGTCATTGCCATATACTGAATTACGCCGTGAGATAACTTTCTCCCATACCCAGGCGTGATGAATCCTCTATCAATCCACCATAGTCTTGATACACTCCTTGATACAACCAATCACCACCGTATTGATAGCTCTAAAAAGAACTACGTTAGGCTAGTGTCAAACTACACCAATCGGTACACAAGGCACTCTGATGATCTCAAGTCTAAGGATCACATGTACCACCATTCGTTAGAGGATTTGTTCCATAGACATTAGGGTTACCATCCAAATGGAATCCTTTGGTGGGTCAGTCTAGTGAACTTGCTGTGGTGTAATCGCCTACAGCAAGCACCCATGTGTTGCACCAGGTTGTCACCAAACAACCTTGACAAGTGAGATCAGTCACTGCCTTTCGACAGAGTCATTCAACACTATGATAGCCTTACCGTATTATCTGTACCCTTATTTCAGAATAATACTGGGGCTACGGACGTTTCTAGAATGGCCACCATATGTGCTCATAGGGTTCTCACTATCAAGATTTGAAACACTTGATACCCTTGTCATAGTTCTACCATTCTAAGGACATATATCAATACATATTGCAATAATAATGATTTACGCGATATAGAATAAAAAATGCCTTTTATTGATTAATGAACATTATTATAAAGAGTCAATTCTACAATAATTGATTGGCTCTAGGGCATCTACTCTAACAACCCTTTCCTTTACTGCTTTTTCAAGTCCTGCTCTGCAGTCCTTAGCATGTTCAAAAGCTCCGACAGGGTTTTCACCATTGTGTTCATATTGAAGCTCATTATGAATGGTGCATAAGAGTTAAGCAAGGATTGTTGAATCAAATCCACTTGTAATTCTAAATCCAACTCAAACCCCAAAGTCTCTAGCCTTTCCATGTGCTCGATCATTTTGAGCACATGAGGGCCAACTAGGGCTCCCTCGATCGGGCAACTTCCAAACAGTGCTTTTGACACCTTATACCTCTCATGTCGAGCATTCCCTTCGTAAAGCTCCATGAGGTGTAGAATAATGGTAGCGGCGTCTATATTCTCATGCTGCTTTTGCAGCACTGGTGTCATCGATGCTAACATCAAGCATTGAACACCATCAGCATCATCAAGGAACTTTTGATAAGTATTCTTTACTTCCTGAGTGGCATCAGGATCAAACTCAACCATATATGGCTTATCAAGGATATACAATTTCTTTTCGGACTTGAGTATAATCCAAAGATTACGATACCAGTCCGAGAAATTGGATCCATCCAACTTGTTTTCTTTCACGATTATCGGTCGCAAGTTCATTATGCTCATTTTTAAGCGAATCTACAATTCATAAAAGTAAAGTCAATATAATGTTTATTATTCCTTAACATGGTCTTTTATGAAAAAAGCTCCCACTATTTTCCTCAAGCTAATAGCCCTCACTATTAACTCGGGAAAGCTCATTGGCTTTCCTAGTGGACCGAGATCCCATTTGGCCCATTTCCAACCTTCACTTTTGCGAACAAGCCAAAATGGGTTGATTAGGTAGGCCAACAAACTTAATCCACATCAGTTGATAGCTCCCACTACCAACCTCAAATGTGAAGCAAGCTAATAAGCCAATCACACAATACAACGGTCTTGCCATTGTCCTCAAGTGTGATTCCCAATATAAGTAGAGTGGACACTACATGTCACCACGTACACATAACGAGTGTACTTCTCTACTATGCCCATGACGTGTTTATCAACCTTCACTTTGGCGAACAAGCAAAACCGTCATTTTAAGTCAACCCATCACCATTAAGGAAAAACTCCAATGAATTTTAACCTCCCACTGGTAGAAGTGTACCCTTTGTTAGAGTATATGCCCTAGAGCCAATCAATTATTGTAGAATTGACTCTTTGTAATAATGTTCATTAATCAATAATAAAAGGCATTTTACTCTATATCGTTTAAATCATTATTATTGCAATATGTATTGATATATGTCCTTAGAATGGTAGAACCGTGACGAGGGTATCAAGTATTTCAAATCTTGATAGCGAGAACCCTATGAGCACATATGGTGGCCATTCTATAAACGTCCGTAGCTCCAGTATTATTCTGAAGTAAGGGCACAAATAATACGGTAAGGCTATCATAGTGTTGAACGACCATGTCGAAAGGCAGTGAGTGATCTCACTTGTCAAGGTTGTTTGGTGACAACCTGGTGCAACACATGGGTGCTTGTTGTAGGCAGATATACTGCAACAAGTTCACTGGATTGACCCATTAGAGGATTCCATATGGATGGTAACCCCAGTGCCTATGGAACAAATCCTCTAACGAATGGTGGTGCATGTGATCCTTAGACTTGAGATCACTAGAGCGCCTTGTGCACCGATTGGTGCAGTTTGACACTAGCCCAACGTAGTTCTATTCAGAGCTGTCAATACGGTGGTGATTGGCTGCATCAAGGAGTGTATCAAGACTATGGTGGATTGACAGAGGATTCATCACTTCCGGGTACGGGAGAAGTTATCTCACGGCGCAATTCAGTATATGGCAATGATACTAAAAGCGTGGCCCACGTGGGATTGAGTTGTTGCTCTATCCGGATTATAATACAGGTCATTGGTCTAGAAACTGAATACATAATATCAAGAGTAACCAAAGGTTGACACTATTTTTATGCCTTCGTCTCGTCAAGATAACATATGATGAAAGGATCGAATTGTACGGTAACCATATCATTGACAGGTAGCTACTTTGCTGAATCCGAATCTATCGGGTGGCCATGATGCCTTGCTAGGGGCCAATCTTGGTCTGTGTATTAGTGAGACGATTAATTGGTGTTAATTGCGATACTATACACTGCCGGTATGATGAGGAGCCTATGGGTCACACACATAGAAGATAATTTAAGAGCCAAGCAGAAAGAAGGGCGTTTTCGTCTTTTTAGGCAAAAGGGTATTTTGGTAATTTCACAATGCAATTAAATTTGCTGGGGTCGTAGCCTTTATTTAATTTGTTAGAAAATTAAATAAGTGAAATTACGGTTAAATGTGTGTTCGCACATATTTAATTAAATCATCATTATTGTTAAATGTTAATTAAATATTAATTGTTTTTAATTGAAGATAATGATGAATTAAATAAATATCTAATTGGGAGTGTTTGGCAACATGGAGTGTTTAGGTTGTAGCCCAAGCCTATTCCATATGGGAATAGGTCAACTAAAATAACACTATAAAAGAAAAGTTTTAGTTGAAAAATTGCCAAGAGTTTTCATTATTTCATTTTTGATTAAAAAGAGAAAAAATACAGCACCCCAAATACTCTCCCACGCCAGTTTTGGTTGTTGCCAAAATCAAATATCTTTTGTTCTTCTTGATTTCTTAAGGCCAAGGAAGATCTAGCGAATCCCTCCTTGGTTCTTGGTGATTGTCTTCGTGTGGACTTCTTGGTTCGATCCTACACTTGGATCGGTAGCAAACACATTCAGAGACAATATTGGTGGAGCCTTCAACGTGGGTATGAATCTAAACTTTAGATTTAATTTTATGCAGATTCTTGATGAAATACATAAACTGTAAAATTTGTGCCTTGATTTTGGGCTTTAAGGAATGATCTATGGTTGTATAAATTTTTGTTTTCCGTTGCACAACCGGGTCGTTTCCTAACATCCTTCGCTTTGGCGAACAAGGTTCCAAAGAACAGTGGTTTAATCAAAACCATGGTGATGGAAGGCATACATGACTTAATATACTTAAGTTAAGGGTTTTTATTTAATGTTTCACCAGATTATTATCTTTGCTAGAATGTCATTGTTTGGCATGTTATTGAACATTCAACCTTAGCATGCATTCTAAACAAAATAAAACGTGCCGATACATGGCCCACTAAAACTGATTTCCTCGAGCCTAAAGGAATCGGTGGGTCAACCTAGGGGTTTAAAAGTAAATCTTGGGTCTTCAAGTTATTCCTCTTCATAGCTCCTTCGTTTCTTCTTCACGATCATTACAAAGTATTTTATAATAAAAATCCTATTCTAATTTACATCGATAAAATAGAAACCTCACGTTACATACGAGGGGAGTGAGATGAGAAGAAGAAATACATGGAGATATAAGAGAGAGAGGCAAGACACGCATGTCCTATTTCTTTATAAAATTACAAGCAAACCCAAAATTACAAAAAACATACCAAAGGTCTAAGGCTCATGTACCGAGCACCATGCAATTTCAAAAAAGAACATTGCATACATCCAAAATTAATATTTTGAATTTGGGTGGGTGGAATTATTAAATTACCCTTTTTTACATGCGCAGAATTATTATTGGCTTTATAGGTTCAAAAACTACAATTTAGCCCCTATGCAAAAAACAGAAAAGCAAAACGGAACAGTAGCTTTCTTGCTGCGGCGAAGTTCATACACACATGGTTGCTACGGCAAAGTTTTATTTCGCCGTGGCAAACGCCATAAAATTCCAGAAAACACAAAACGTTCCAGAGAGTTTCATGCCGCGGCAAAGTTTAATTTCACTATGGTCAAATTCACTTTTTGCATCTTGCCGCGGCTAACGCTGCAAAATAGTGAATCACATAGTAACCCTTTTTGCAGTTTTTCACATAACGATGTGGATCCTAATAGAATCGAATGCATAAGCATTTGACAAGGAAATCAGCCAACCAAAAACAACTCATCAACACATCATTAGTAAATTGATCAATTAAACAAAATTTTTACAGATTTAAAAACAATCAATTTATGCATCAACATGTTATCAATCAAATATACATGTTATCAATCAACGATTAGACATTATAATCTAGTACCCGAGGCTCTGATACCACTGTAAGTAATTGATCTACCAAAAGCAGCGGAAAAACAAAAATTCAATCGGTAAATCAATTACCTTTTTGCCAAGACCCGAGTACAAATTATAACGTTTTCATGCATAAACTGAAACATAAAATAAAAATGTATTAAAAACAAATCCATACAAGGATTTAGTTCATACTGACATTTGGAGGCTCCTCCGAATATCTATGATTTTGGACATGAGCACTGTTCACCGGTTACTATACACCACTTAGTATTCACCGTCTACTGTTCATGTGATTCTTCGCTAATCGATCCAATGTAAGATCGCACTCACGGAAGTCCACACGAAGATAATCCGAAGAACCGACAATTGTTTTGCTAGAACAATTGCCGGCATCAAGAATCAAGAACAATCAAAATACTAAACTTTTCTTCTTCACTTGAAGAAGAAAACGTGACAGAGAGAGAACCTTTTGGGTGGCTAGGGTTTTAATTGAATGAATAATTCTATTTGTTTTAATTTTAAGTTGCACTTATACAGTGCAACAATTAAAACTCTATTCCACTTAGGAATAGCCATGGGCTCCAACCCTAGTTCACCCTTGCAACCAAACACACCGTCAATGGTATTTTAATTAATTAATTATTATTATAATTAAAATCAATTAATATATAATAATATATTAACATTTAAGTATTAATAATAATTCATTTAAATATATACATAGATATATTTAAATATAATCTCTCTAATTTAATTTTAATATTAAAATTAAATACAGGCAACAACCTCAGCAAATTTAATTGCACTGTGAGATTACCAAAATACCCTTTCATCCTGAAAGATGAAAATACCCTTCTCACAAATTGATTCTTAAATTATCTTCTAAGTGTGTGACCCGTAGGCTCCTCATCATATCAGCAGTGTGTAGTATTGCGATTAACACCAATTAATCATCTCACTACACATAGACCAAGATTGGCCCCTAGCAAGGCATCATAGGCCCCCAATAGATTCAGATTCAGCGAAATTGTAGCTTATCAACGGTAAGGTTACTGTGTAATCAAATCCTTTCATCAACTGTTATCTCGTCGAGACTGAGGTACAGAAATAATGTCAACCTCATATATCCTCGACATGTTTGTATTCAGTTACTGGACCAATGACAAGAATATTCAATTGGATTGAGCATCAACTTAATCCCACTGTGGCCATAGATTTAGTGTCATTGCCATTTACTGAATTACCAAGTGAGATAACTTCTCCCGTACCCAGGAGTGATGAATCCTTTGTCGATCCACCATAGTCTCGATTCACTTCTCAATGTAGCCAATCACTACTGTATTGATAGGTCTAAATAGAACTACGTTGGGCTAGTGTCAAACTACATCAATTGGTGCACAAGGCGCTCCAGTGATCTCCAGTCTAAGGATCACATGCACCACCATCCATTAGAGGATTTATTCGATAGACACTGGGGTTATCATCCATATGGAATCCTTTGGTGGGTCTGTCCAGTGAACTTGCCTCTAGCAAGCACCCATACATTGCACTAGGTTGTCGGCAAACAACCTTAAGAAGTGAGATCAGTCACTGCCTTTCGACAGGGTCATTCAACATTATTATAGCTTTATCATATTATCTGTGTCCTTGGTCAGAGTAATGCTGGGGATACAGACATTTTTAGAACGGCCACCATATGTGATCATAGGGTTCTCACTATAAAAATTTGAAACACTTGATACCCTCGTCATGGTTCTACCATCCTAAGGACATATATCATTACATACACGATATAGAAGAATATGTCTTTTATTGATAAATAAAAATTTATTACAAAGTCAATTTTAGAATAATTGATTGGCTCTGGGGCACTCTAACACCATCAACATGTGAACTTCCAAAGAGAGCTGCTGAGTAGGCAGAGAAGATGTTCCACCTATCCCCCCCATTCACCATTGACATGGGCAGTGGAGGAACAACTAACTGCTCCAATGGCAACAACTCAATTCTACTATGGCCACAGCTTTAGTGTCATTGCCATTCACTAAATTGCGTCGTGAGATAACTTCTCACGTACCCGGGAGTGATGAATTCTTTGTTGATCCACTATAGTATTGATACACTTCTCAATGTAGCCAATCACAACTATATTGGTAGCTCTGAATAGAACTACGTTAGGCTGGTGCCAAACTACACCAATCAATGCACAAGGTGCTCCGGTGATCTCAAGTCTAAGGATCACATGCACCACCATTCGTTAGAGGATTTATTCCATAGACACTAAGGTTACCATCTATATGGACTCCTCTAGCAAGTCTGTCCAGTGAACTTGCCTATAGCAAGCACCCATGTGTCGCGCTAGGTTGTCGGCAAACAACCTTGACAAGTGAGATCAGTCACTATCTTTCGCCAAGATTGTTCAACACTATGGTAGCCTTACCGTATTAGCTGTGTCCTTGGTCAAAAAAATACTGGGGCTACGGACATTTCTAGAATGGCCACCATATATGATCATAGGGTTCTCACTATCAAGATTTGAAGCACTTGATACCCTCGTCACAGTTCTACCATCCTAAGGACATATATCAGTACACGTAATTATGATTTACATGATATAGAAGAAAATTGGCTTTTATTGATTAATAAACATTATTACAAAGAGTCAATTTTACCATAATTGATTGGCTCTAGGGCACCAACTCTAACACCATCAACATGTGAACTTCCAAAGAGAGCTATCAAGTAGGCAGAGAAGATGTTCCACCTATCCCCCCACTCACCATTGACATGGGCAGTGGGGGAACAACTAACTGCTCCAACGGCAAAAATGGAATAGCTGGCCTTGCTCTCTTTGGAGATGATCACTAAAGTCCAACCTCTTCAAGACTAGGCAAGTCTGCCTGCGAGCCCTCCCAAGGCTCGTATCTCACCCTCTTTGGTGATAACGATTGAAGTCTTGCCTCTTCGGGACCAAGCAAGTCCACCTATGAGCCCTCTTGAGGCTCGTAGCGCGTTCTCTTAGCCCCACTACGAATGGCCACACCCTCTTCCCTCTCAGTGGAAGGAGCAACCCTCTTCATCCCTCGTCAGGATGAGCCCTCACCAAACTAGACAAGCCTTGAGACGACCTCATCAAAGATAGCGCAAAAAAAGTACCTGGTCTCGGAGGCAATAGACCAAATAGTCTCTTCCTCTCCGGATAATGACTGGGTTCAATGATAAATGTCTCTAAGAAAATGAACCATCATCAGAATACCTATGAGAATTTATTATGAAAAAAGAGGGAAAAGATAGTAAAAGTTTACTCATCTTCTTTTTCTTGAAAATAGTATGAAAATGGGCGTTGGCAAGACAAAACCCAAACTCAATCAAATTGTCAAGGGTTATCAACTGTTCGACATTTTGAGCTGACTCTAAAAGCTTGCAAAACCATAAGACCCACCAGTGAAGCTCCTCGGACAAGTAGGGCTCCTTGCAAACAGCTGCATAAGAGAAAGAAAAAACATAATAACTCTCTCAGAAAAGTCTCTCTCAACATAATAATTGTATAAAGTTAGCCAACACCTATAAGCATCCTTGAAATCACCATTTCCTTCGCAAGCATACAAGAAGTAGTCTTAATCCCACCTGCCCAACTTGCTAGGGATCTTGGCTAATCCCTATAGAACGGAACGTTTGGCTTTAGAAAAATAATAAAGCCCCCCTGACTTATCTTCAAGGGATAAACATTCACAAGCTCATCAATGGTGATCTCACCAATGCCACTCCTTTGGTAAGCACTATACATGCCAATCGTACACAAATAGGAGTTCATGGACAATCGGAGAGGGGCTACCCCAAAACGCTCCATCATCGTTGAGATAAACCGATGTGGAGGTACAAACACTGCGCACTTGAGAAGGGTCTCCGAGATCACGACCCAGCCAGCATGAGGACTCTCTAGAGTGTTAGATGTTAGTAAATCGATGAGCAAAGATAGCGAAAAAACAAAAATTATTGCCCATCGATTAGTCTGATTTTGCCAATATCAAGGTCTGATATTTATATTTTACATGCTTAAATTGAAATAACAAAGATAATATCAATCCATTCAAGGATCAGAGATCTTACGCATGTTTGAAGGCTCCTTTAAGTGTCTCTGAATTTACTTTGCTACTGATTCTATGTAGAATGGTACGAACGGTGATCCACACGAAGAAAATCTGAAGAACTAACCCTTGTTTTACTAGAACAAAGGGGTGGCTTCAAGAATCAAAGGATGTCAAATGAACAAAGGGGTGACATATATCAGTACATACAATGATGATTTACGCAATATAATATAAAATGCCTTTTATTGATCAATGAACATTATTACAAAGAGTCAATTCTACAATAATTGATTGGCTCTAGGATATCTACTCTAACACTAATTTCTCACACTGGTATCAAAATCTTCGAATTGTACTAAAGTTTAAAAAAAAAAAAAATTACATGCCCTTGATAAACTTTATCCGGTTGACCTTGCACCTATTGCCACTTAGGAAGTTAAGGATACTTATCAAAGTTCCTTGATGATGTTAATAATGTTCAATGCATTACGCTAGCATCAATGACATCTGAGCTTTAAAAGCAACATGAGAATATGGATGCACATGCCAGAATTCTACACCTTAAGGAGTAATATCAAAGTAGTGCTTGACATGAGAGGTACGAGGTGTCAAAGGCGCAGTTTAGGAGCTGAATGACCAAAGGAGCCCAAGTTGGCCCTCATGTGCTCAGGATGATTAGGTACATAGAGAGGCTTAAGACTTTGGGTTTTGGTGTTGATGCAGATTTACAATGTGACTTAATTCTACAATCATTGCCTGACCCTTATTCCATTCATAATGAACTTCAATATGAACACAATTGTGAAGTCCTTGTCAAAGCTCTTAAATATGTTGAGTACTATAGAGTAGGACTTGAAGAAGTCCAAACCTGTTGTACTGGTTGTTGCTGGTAAAGGAAAGGGTAAGGGAAAAGGAAAGGCCAAAGTCTATCCCAAGTTAAAACCCAAAGGACATGATGCTCTTAAACCTGAGGGTGGCATTAGGAAAGGTGGGAAGATAGACTACTTCTATTGTGGCAAACCTAGCCACTGGAGAAAACACTGCAAGGTTTTGCTCACAAGCGAGAAGAAGTTAAGACACTTCGACTTTAGGTATGTACATGATTGAGATTAACTTCTCCCCTTCAACGTCTTGGCTCATTGACACAAGATGTGGTACTTACATTTGTACTGATATGCATGGACTAAGGCAGACTAGATTGCTCGCCAAGGGAAAGGTGGACCTACGAGTTGGAAATGGAGCACATATGGCCGCATTAGTTGTAAGGTCTTATTGTTTGACTTTGCCTATGGGCTTATTACTGGAACTAAATAACTATTATTTCATACCTTAAATTATTAGAAACATTATTTCAGTATCCGCTTTGGATAATATGGGATATCATTTTGAAATTTCTAATGAATTGATGTCTTTTAGTTTGAATGGTATTCTATTTGGAAGTGCAAGGTTATATAACGGATTATATGTTCTTAATTTATAAAATAAGCATAGAGAACAAATCCAAACATACCTTTGGCATTGTAGACTAGGTCATATCAATCTGACCCGCATCATAAAACTTCACAAAGATAGAGTTTTGGACCCTTTTGACTTCCAATCATTTGAGGTATGCAAGTCATGCCTTTTAGGCAAGATGACCAAGTCGCCTTTCAGAAGACAAAGTCAAAGGCTACTGAATTATTAGGCATCATCCATAGTGATGTATTGATGCGTTGTTACTACAACATGCAAATATAGCAAGTGCATTACTCGCACAAAGTAATAAAGGGATGAGTGAGTATCATTCCCACGAGGATTGGTTGCTAAGCATTGAATTTCCTATTAGTTTTCAAGTTGGAGAAACCTAATGTTGTTTGGATTTATGGGAGAATATAAAACTAAACTGAAAGCAAAATTTACTAAGTGTAAAAACAACTAAATTATGAAAGCAAGATTTAACATAAGAGTAATATCAATTAAAACAAACGGTTAGGGTTTCACTTCATTCGGACTCTATGGATTAATTCTGTGGATTATGCTACTTTTACACTCACATGCACGGATTGTAAACCGAATTCCCTAAGTTGTAAAACATACATTCTTAGGCTATAAATTCCTACTTTTCCCTATTAATCTTCCGCACCCAACAAATTGAAGATTAACAAATCAAAGTTCATTAAGCTAATGGAATTCTAGATTGATTTCATTGTTTCTCAAATCTATCTCTAGCAGTCAAAATAACAATGGTGATTATCCAAGAAGCTCAACATGACTCATTTCTCAATCTCATCATGTTCAACAAGTAAAATCAATAAAATTCGGAATAATCACACAATCTATGCAATAGAATGTAAAAGCAACAATAATCAATTGATTAATCCATAGAAATCCGACTTACATCAAAACCCTAACCCAAAATGGGTTAGTTCATAACTAAATTAACATAAACTGCGAGAAAAATAATAAACCCAGTAATCAACATATTGAAATACAGAGAAAAGAGTAAAGATCTCCCTTAGTTGAAGAATCCACAAGATTCAAGCTCAAATCTTCTCCCAAATGTAAAAGCTACACTAACCCAGACAAAAACCAGACTCTCCCCGACCAAAATAGCAAGGTTTTCCTTTTATAGTTCCCCCAAAAACCTAAAACCTTTCCTAAAATAAAACTGTGCGTTTTGGAGAAAACAAAATTTCGCAGACTTCGCCACGGCGACGAACTCAAGTGAATCTCGTGCCTAGCTTCTTTTGCCACGGCGAAGAATAAACCTCACTACAGTGAACCTTCCTAGAAAATTCTGAATTTATAGAATTGCCCTCCGCTTGCTTCCTTGCTTGAATCTTTGATCTTCGATGCTTTCCCATGGGAACAAACTTCATAGTGCTTCAACTCTGCTTCATAACTTTCCTAAATTACGAGATTCACATACAGGTCCGAAACTCCAATTAGATTCGCTTGCTTCTGGGTCCAGAAACTCCAATTCGCTCATTATTTGCTAAAAATGCATGTTTCGGCCTAAAACATAAAATATATAGAATTAAGTAGCAATTCAGGCATAAACGAACTAAGAAGTATCTAAAATCCGGCCAAAAAGCCTAAATAAAATAGTATAATCCTCGAATTATCAAATATCCCCAAACTAAAGACATGCTCGTCCCCGAGCATCAGGTACAAAACACAAAACAAGAAAAACAACAAACAACCAAAAACTCAAAACAACTAAACTGAAAATGATAAGATAAAAATTAGACTCAAATTCAACATAAGAACTGCCTAGAATTTATATAAATCTCAATAATTGTTGAAAAATTATTACTAGAAAAATGTTCAACACTCCAAGAAGTTATAAGTTGCATTGACTATCTTTCTCTATTGGTCCCCCGAGTAGGTGATCCCCACTTCAGTCCACATTCCAACTTCTCGGATTATTTTATGCAGAAATGCAAAGTTTATCAAATGGTGTTAGACTCCATAAGCTTAAGTATCGAACTACTCTCCACTAATGAGGATTAGACATCACTAAAGATCAAAAGTTCTTTATAGGCTTGTAACGTTAGGCTTGGTTAGTGGGCTTCAAAGAAAGGGAAAGGATAAACTAAGCAAGAGAAATCGATTTCCTTTAAGCAAACAACAAGACTTAAATCAACTTCCACTTTCTTCCTTAACCACCACTTAAGATATCAGCCATTTAATAACCCTCAACCATGTGCACTTCTCATTTTTGCTATTGCAATGCAATTCTTGAATTTTTTTTTTTTAAAAGCAACAATAACCAATATGAGGTTAATTACCACTCTTATTCTTCTTGCCCTTCTCACAACCCCGAACTATTCTTTTAGTTCATTCACACAACTCTCTAATCTCTTTGTGTTTGCATTAGGCTTAGAATTCTCTTAAAGGTTGTGGACGTGTTTAGGGTAAAAGGTTTGGGCATTATTGGTTGCACAGGAAAGATATGACAACGATGATTTCATAAGGCTCAAATGGGTAACTAGGGATAAAATCTATAGTCGGTTGGAAAGGCTCAAACGTTCAGAAGAATTGCACAAATCACTTCCTCAATAATGTCTATTCCTAGAATTTCACCTCAAGTACTTCTCAACTAGGTTCTAGAGTCCACCAACATTATCAAGACTTCACCTAACCACATAAAATGAATCTAAGCATGCCAAAATAATGAAAATGGTGGTTGAACCACTCAACAAACCTCAAGCAACATTTAGTCAACCAACATAAACTTGAAGCAATGCTTAACATTTTTCAACAATAACATCCCAACAATCATATTCTCATCATAGACTTATGTAATTCATCATTGGCACACATGACAAAACATGAAAACAGCTAAACACAAATAAAAAATTGTTCAAATTTTTCCTAACCCCAAACTAAAGATGACATTGTCCCCAATGTCACATTATGCACAATTTAGGAATAGAAAAATAGAATTTACAAAGGTACGAGATAGTTCCTTGATTAATCCGTGAAGTCGAAGTTCCGCTCAATAGCATGCACACCCGTTCATTGGCTTTCTCATCACGATAATCTGTAAAACAATTGAAATGTTGTGGTGTCCACTGTGTTAGACAATTTCACTGACTAATATGAAAATATTATAATCCTAATCTCGCCCTTACGACTACTAAAAAGTTCAAGCAAAATTAAACAATCCAAACCAAAAGAAAATTAGTTCAATGTCCAAAATAAAAGACAATACAATTGAAAATAAAAATAAACTACAAAACAGGTGCTCCGGTTTCATTCTTCGGCCTCCTCCTCTCATTCGATGTCGTTGTCACGCCCACGGCCCCATATAGGAGTTCCTCGCGGTGCCCACATAGGTACGTGACTCACAAAGTACTGTCCCCCCTTAAGGGATTTCTTTCGCCTCCCCTACCACTCGAACCCAAGACCAAGAGGCTATAGTCAATTGGGAAGCATGGTGAGTACCATCAGGCTAGATGGTACTCACTCATCACTCTATTACTAGTGCTTAACAATCAATCCTTGTGGGAATGATACTCACTCACCACTCTATTACTTTGTGCGACTAGTGCACTTGCTATCATTGCATGTTGTAGTAACAACGCATCAAGTTTTTTGCGCCGTTGCCAAGGATTGATTTTTGTGTTAACATTGAATTTTTCTTATGTTAGCTAGATTGGAGTTTATTTTTGTTTTAATTGTTGTTTGTTTAATTTTTGTTATTCCTTCTGTTGGTTTGTGATCTCTCTTTTACTCTCTTTTTGTGTAGTTTATGCGAAGAGCAAGACGTTAGCCAGTGGTTCCTGTTGATCCTGAGATTGAAAGAACCACTAGAAGACTTAATAGATAAAGAAGAGAAAGAGAGGCTACAGTTGAACTAGAGGTTATAGTTGTTGAGATGGCAGAAAATAGAACACTAAGGGAGTTTTCAGTTCCCTCAGTTAATGGCAGTGGGTCGAGCATTACTAAACCAGTGGTACAAGCCAACAACTTCGAGATAAAGCCAGCAATCATCCAGATGATATAGCGGTCGGTACAGTTCAAGGGAGATTGGAAGAAAGATCCAAATCTGCACATTGCAAATTTTTTTGGAGATTTGTGATACTTTCAAGTCAAACGGAGTGTCAGATGACGACATCAGATTAAGACTGTTCCCGTTTTCAATGAGGGATAAGGTAAAGGGATGGTTAATGGCATTACCATCAGCAACCATTACAACATGGAATGATTTAGCACAGAAGTTCTTGACCAAATTTTTTCTCCAGCAAAATCGGCAAAGCTAAGAAATGATATCACATCGTTTCTACAGGAAGAGTCAGAATCATTGTATGAGGCTTGGGAGAGATACAAAGAATTACTGAGGAAGTGTCCACATCATGGGTTGCCAGTTTGGATGCAAGTCCAAACGTTTTATAATGGATTGATGGTGAATGTGCAAACTATGGTAGATGCAGCCTTGGGAGAAGCATTGCAGAATAAGACACCGGAAGAAACTCATGAGTTGCTTGAAGTTTTAGCAAGTAACAACTATCAAAGACCTAATGAAAGGGTGCAACCAAAGAAATCTATGGGTCTTCATGAAGTTGATGCATACACGGCCATTTCAGCCTAACTCACAGCACTTCAGAAACAGTTGGGAAGTATGCAGGTAAATTCTATTCAAACTCCTCAACTAATTTGAGAATTTTGTGCAGGTGGTCATGTGAGCTGTGAATACCAAGTGGGGAACACGTTTGCTTCAGCGTCTTCATCATCGGAGCAGGTTAACTACTTAGTAGGAAATCAAAGGCAACTGAACAACCCGTACTCCAACACATATAATCCTGGTTGGAGGAATCATCCGAACTCGCTCTTAGGGCGCGTAACCAACGTAATCAAGAAAACAACCAATGGAACCAAAGAGCATTGCCAAACAACCAAGCAAGGGTGAACAATCAACCAGGAGAGCAAAGAGTGACAAAATTGGAGGACATGTTTGGAAAGTTTATGCAAGAGACCACAGGTTTTATGAATGAGACAAGGACCAATTTCAGAAATCAAGAGGCGTCCATTCGGAACTTGGAGGTACAAATGGGTCAATTGGCTGATAAGTTAAATGAGAGACCACAGGGGTCCCTACCAAGCAACACAGTACCTAAGCCATGTGAGTAAGCAAATGCAATAACTCTGAGAAGTGGGACAGTTTTAGAAGAAGTAGAACAATCAAGGAAAGAAGGAAGCCTACCAAAAGAAAAGGAAGATTCTGATGAGGAAGTTGATGAAGAGATGGTTGTTAAAAAGAAACCAACCAATTCTAGGGTTGATGAACAAAAGCGGGAAGAGAGGCAAAGACAAAAGAAAAAGAAATTGTCATTTCCTGAGATACCACCAGAGTTGGCCCATCACACTCCTCTCGTGCCTTTTCCTCAGAGACTCAAGAAAAAGAATCAAGATAAGCAGTTTTCCAAATTTATTGAAATATTTAAAAAACTGCATATTAACATTCCTTTTGCAGATGCATTCCAACAGATGCCGAGCTATGCGAAATTTCTCAAGGAGATTTTATCAAACAAAAGGAAGTTAGAAGATGAGGAAACGGTGATGCTCACGGAGGAGTGCAGCGCCATTCTTTAGAAGAATCTACCCCCGAAACTTAAAGATTCGGGGAGTTTTACTATTCCTTGCATTATAGGAGACATTACTTTTGATCAAGTTTTCTGTGATTTAGGTGCAAGCATCAATTAAATGCCTTTTTCTATTTTCAAGAGATTGGGAATTGGTGAAGTGAAGCCAACGACCATATCGTTGTAACTTGCAGATAGATCCATCAAACATCCAAGGGGTATAGTCGAAGATATGTTGGTGAAGGTGGACAAGATTATCTTTTCAGCGGATTTTGTTGTATTGGACATGGAAGAGGATAAGGAAATGCCTCTTATTTTGGGCTGACCATTTTTGGCCACCGAGAGAGCTCTCATTGATGTTCAAGAAGGAAAGTTATTGTTAAGAGTTCAAGATGAAATAGTAACGTTCAATGTGTTTGAAGCTATGAAGTTTCCATCCGAGTCGGATTCATGCTTTAGAGTTGATGTGGTGGATAAACTAGTAGTAGAGGCTATTAAAGAGAACACTCCACAACTGCCTCTAGAAGCTTGTATTACCCAATCAAAACAGAATAGGTAGTTGAGTCGGCGAAGAATGAATATGCTAGATTGTTGGAAGCACTTCAGCCGATTGAGGAGAGCCAAGATCTAGAATTTAAGGAATTGAATTTTGAGAAGGAGAAGGAAAAGGAAAGAAAGGAAGAACCTCCGAAGCTTGAACTAAAGCCCTTGCCTTCCCACCTCAAATATGTGTATCTTGGTGAAGCAGAAACTTTCCTAGTAATCATCAGTTCAAGGTTGAGCAAATTGGAAGAAGAGCGGTTGATTAGGGTACTAAGAGAACATAGATCAGCAATTGGGTGGACCATTTCAGATATTAGAGGCATCTCTCTATCATTTTGTATGCATAAGATACTTATGGAAGATGATGTCAAGCCTAGGGTGCAGCCACAACGGAGACTGAATCCTTTGATGAAGGAAGTGGTGAGAAAGGAGGTGGTGAAACTTCTAGATGCAGGAATAATTTATCCTATTTCTGATAGTCCATGGGTGAACCCGGTGCAAGTGGTTCCGAAGAAGGGAGGTATCACAGTGATAAAGAATGAGAGCAACGAACTGATACCAACTAGGACGGTCACGGGCCGGAGAGTGTGCATTGACTACAGAAAATTAAATGAAGCCATACGGAAATATCATTTTCCACTTCCTTTTATTGATTAGATGTTAGAGAGATTGGCAGGGCATGCTTACTACTGTTTCCTAGATGGTTATTCAGGATATAATCAGATTGCCATCGCTCCTGAGGATCAAGAGAAGATGACCTTCACTTGTCCATATGGCACCTTTGCTTACCGAAGGATGCCCTTTAGATTATGCAATGCACCAGCCACATTTCAGAGATGCATGATGTCTATCTTTGGTGATATGGTGGAGCGGTTTATAGAAGTCTTCATGGATGACTTCTCTGTTTTTGGTTCATCTTTTGACAATTGCTTATCTAATCTTTCACTTGTTTTGCAACGATGTAAGGAGACGAATTTGGTGCTCAACTGGGAGAAGTGCCACTTCATTGTCCAGGAAGGAATAGTGCTTAGTCATAGAATTTCATAGGATGGCATAGAAGTGGATTGAGCAAAAACAGACGTGATTGAGAAGCTACCACTGCCCTCAAATGTTAAAGCAGTTCGGAGTTTCTTGGGGCATGCAGGGTTTTATAGACGGTTTATCAAGGATTTTTCTAAGATCTCTAAAGCCCTCTGCAATTTATTGATTAAAGATGTTGCTTTTGATTTTAATGATGAATGCATGCATGCCTTTCAAACACTAAAAAAATTATTAGTGTCTGCACCTATTATTGCAGTTCCCGATTGGGGACTACCATTTGAATTGATGTGTGATGCTAGTGATTTTGCATTAGGAGAAGTGTTAGGATAGAGGAAAAATAAAGTGTTGCATGTAATTCAGTATGCTAGCAAAACACTCACTGATGCACAATTGAATTACACCACCACTAAGAAAGAATTATTGGTTGTGGTTTTTGTGACAAATTTTGTTCATATTTGCTAGGTGCCAAGGTGATAGTCTACATGGACCATTCAGCACTCAAGCACCTATTGGCAAAGTAGGAAGCGAAACCTCAGTTGATAAAATGGATCCTATTGCTACAAGAGTTTGAGTTAGAGATACGAGACAATAAGGGGTCAAAAAATGTGGTGGCGGATCATTTGTCAAGGATTGAACAACCAATTCAGGGAAATGAAGAGGAAACCCAAATCAGAGAAACTTTCCCGGATGAAAAATTGATGAGAGTGGAGGAAGCACCGTGGTATGTAGATTTTGCAAACTACTTGTCATCGAGAGTGCTCCCCGTTGGCATGACCTTCCAACAAAAGAGGAAGTTTTTCTTAGATTTGAAGTACTACTTCTGGGAAGAGCCATTTCTGTATAGACATTGTATTGATCAGATGATACGTAGGTGTGTCCTAGAAGAAGAAATGGAGAGTATCCATGGCATTGTCACGAAAGGGAAGTGAGTGGGCATTTTGGAGGAGCTAGGACAGCAACCAAGGTTTTTCAATCTGGATTTTATTGGCTGATGCGTGTTTCTTACAACATGCAAATGTAGCAAGTATACTAGTCGCACAAGTAATAGAGTGATGAGTGAGTATCGTTCCCACGAGGATTGTTGCTAAGCACTAAGTTTTCTACCGTTTTCGAGTTGAAGCAATCAAATTCTTTTGGATTAAAGGGAGAAATTAAAACTATAACTGAAACAAAATTTACTAAAATAAAAGTAAACTATGAAAGCAAGATTTAAAAGGGGATAAAATCAATTCAACAAACGGGTAGGGTTTTGACTTCATTCGGACTCTATGGGTTCTTTCTAAAGAATTAAACTAAATTCATATTCACATGCATTGATTGTAAATCGAACTCTCTAAAGTGTCAAACATACCTTCTCAGGCTATGTTTTCCTACTCTTCCCTATTAACCTTCCACACCCAACAAATTGAAGGTTAATAAATCTAAGCTCATTAAGCACAAGAATCCTAGATTGATTTCATTGGTTCTTGAATCTATCTCTAGCATCCAATACTACAACGGTGAATACCTAAGAAGCCTAACATGATTCATTTCTCAATCTCATCATGTTCCTCACATATAAACAGTCAATTCAGAATAATCACACAATCAATCAAGTTCATATGAAAATAAAATCATTCAATCAATTAACCCATGAAATTCCGAACTACAATCAAAACCCTAACCCAAATTAGGTTAGTTCATGTCTAAATCAATAATACAATTAAAAGAAATGAAAAATTCCAAGTTCAACATCATGGAAACAAGATAAAAGGAAAAGAATCTCCCCAATTGACGAATCCACTTGTTTCACCTCGAATCTTCACACTTTGTTTAATCGAAAATCACTCAAAAATGAATCTAAGAAAATGTAAATAGCTCCAAACCCTACTTGAAGCCGAACCCTTGGCAAAAAGACTCCGTTTTTCTTTTATACCTCGACCAAAATCCTAAGAAAACACTAAAAAGTAAAACTGTGCATTTTACAAAAACTGGAAAATGTAGACTTCGTAGCGGCGAAGAAGGAATCTCGCCGCGGCGACAAAGGAGCTGAACCTGGTGCGTGACTGGCTCATTTCGTCGCGGCGAACTTCTGAAGAATTCGACAAATTACGACAATTACCCTCCGCTTATACGAGTCCGAAACTCCAAATCTGTCTTTATTCGCTCAAAATGTCCATTTTAACCTGAAACACGAAATGTAAGGAATTAAGTAGCAATTCAGGCATAAATAAACTAAGAAGTATCTAAAATCCGGCCTAAAAGCTTAAATAAACTAGCATAATCCTCGGATTATCAAATACCCCCAAACTAGGGACATGCTCGTCCCCGAGCATCAGGCACAAAACAAGAAAAAAGAAAAACACAAACGTTCAAAAACACGAAACAGCAAATGACAAAATTTGAATAAGAGAAACAAGAGACTCGACTCACAAAACAACTGCCTAGAATTTATACCAATCTCAAAAGTTGTTGCAAAATTATTTATAGAAAAATGTTTAACACTCCAAGAAGTTATAAGTTGCATCGACTTTCTTTCTCAATTGGTCCCCCGAGTAGGTAATCCCCACTTCAATCCACCTTCCGACTTCCCGGATTATTTTATGCAGGAATGCAAAGTTTATCAAATGGTGGCCAGACTCCATAAGCCTAAATATCGAACTACTCTCCACTAATGAGGACTAGACAAAGATAAGAATAAAAAGGTCTTTATAAGCTTGTAACGCTAGCCTCGGGAAGTGGGTTCCAAGAAAAGGATAGGAATAACAAAGTAAGAGAACTTGGTTTTCCTCATGCAAACACTCAAATCAAATCGAACTCCACTTCTTCTCAACCACCAATCAACGTGTCCACTAATTTACAACCCTCAAACTTGTATCTTTCTTATTTCTGATACCATATATGCGGCGGGGGAAGTGCGTCTAAGGTGTACATGGCGTTGTTAAACCAGAGGTCGCCAAGTACTGCTAGACAGTTTTTAAGGCGGTTACGGGTTTCCAGCCGAGATTCCCTTAAACTTGGCAAAAGAAGGGGGTGCACAGTACTGCTACAGTGCGCCCAGGTTCAATTTTTTTTTTTTTTTTTTTTTTTAAAGGAAAAGAATCAATTGAATTGAGGTGAACTACCACTTTCGTTTTTATTGCCCTTCTCACAACCCCCAAACTATTCTTTTAGTTTATTCGTACAACTCTTCTCGTTCTTTGTGTTTACATTAGGATCGAATTCTCCTAAGGGTACGACAGAGTGTTTAGGGTATAGGGATCGGACAATTTTTGGTTTGCCAAGAAAAATAAAGCAATAATAATTCATATGGCTCAAATGGGTGACTAGGGACAATTTCATTCATGGGTTGGCTAGAAAGGCTCAAACGTTCCAAAAAGAATGCCTAAATCATCTCCTCAACCATGTCTAATCCTAGAATTTCGTCTTAAGCACTTCTCTACTAGGTTCTAGAGTCCACCAACATTATCAAAACTTTACCTAAGTACATAAAATGAATCTAAGCATGCCGAAAAAGTGAAAATGGTGGTTGAACCACTCAACAAACCTCAATCAAAATTCAGTCAATAAACCTAAACTTGAAGCAATGCTTAACATTTCTCAACAATAAAAACGCAACAATCCAATTCGCATCATTGATTTATACAATTCATCATCGATAAAAGCAATCAAACCAAAGTAAAATAAACAAAATCAAAAATTCCTAATTTTCCTACGCCCAAACAAAAGATGACATTGTCCCCAATGTCCCATTACGCATAAAATAGGAATAGAAAAACAAAAATAACAAAGGTACGAAATAGTTCCCTGAGTAATCCGTGAAGTTTCACTCTACAATGCACACCCAATCTGTGACCTTTTCGTCACCCAACATCTGTCAAAACAATTGAAACTGTGGTGTCCACTATGTTAGAAAAATCCACTGACAAATATGAAAGTATTACAACCTAATCTCATCCTTGCAACCACTACAAATTAAGAGAAAATGAAATAACTAAAACAACTACCACAATCCACAACAAAAATATAAACTGAGTTTACTGTTTGAAATGAAAAACAAAATCAACTAAAAACAAATAAAAATAAAGAAAAACAAAACAGTTGTTCCGATGCTCATTCTTTGGCTCCCTCGTCTTCCTCTTCTTCCTCTTCCGACTCCGAGCCCATCCACTCATCTGAATCCGAGTCAGCCCATTGGAATTCTGTAGTGTCAACGTTGAGCTTGTTGAAGCTACTCTTTTTGCATATCATACATCATCGGGTGGTCGATCGGCCAACCAATCTGACGTTTTGCCATACGTTTCATCATACCCGTCATCATTGTATCATCTCCATACGTGTAGGCGTGGAGTGGAGGATGTGACAGGGCCTTGTGTGGTTCTCTGTCGTTTTGTTCCTGCTCTTGGTTGCTTAGCTTCTGGATGTTCAAGATGCTTTTGAAAATTACCTCGTGGGAACGATACTCACTCATCACTCTATTATTTGTGCGACTAGTATACTTGCTACATTTTGCATGTTGTAGGAAACACGCATCAAGTTTTTGGCGCCGTTGCCTGGGATTGAGTTTTAAGTTAACATTGAGTTTTTCTATAGTTAGCTAGATTGAAGTTTTAATTTTTGTTTTCAATTTTCAGTTGGTTTGTGATCTCACTTTCTTTCGTTTATTTTGTGCAGTTTATGCGAAAAGCGAGACGTCAGCCAATGGTTCCTGTTGATCTTGAGATTGAGAGAACCGCCAGACGACTTAACAGAGAGAGAAGAGAAAGAAAGGATATAGTGGTTGAAATAGAAGAAATAGCTATTGAAATGGCAGAACCAGAAAACAGGACACTAAGGGAATTTTCAGTTCCCACAGTTAATGGCAATGGTTCAAGCATTACGAGACCAGCAATCCAAGCCAACACATTTGAGATAAAGCCTGCAATCATCCACATGATCCAGCAATCGGTAAGGTTTAATGGTGATTTGAAAGAAGATCCGAATCAGCATATTGCGAACTTCTTGGAAATTTGTGACACCTTCAAGTCAAACGGAGTGTCAGATGATGCCATTAGGTTGAGGTTATTCCCATTCTCATTAGGGGATAAAGCAAAGGGGTGGTTAATGGCACTACCATCGGGGACTATCACAACTTGGAATGATCTAGCACAGAAGTTCCTGACCAAGTTCTTCCCTCCAGCAAAATCAGCAAAACAAAGAAATGATATCACATCATTTCTACAAGATGAATCCGAGTCATTGTATGAGGCTGGGGAGAGGTACAAAGAATTGATGAGGAAATGTCCACACCATGGGTTGCCAGTTTGGCTTCAAGTCCAAACATTCTACAATGGGTGATGGGTAACGTGCGAAACCATGGTGGATGTAGCATCAGGAGGAGCCTTGTAGAATAAGACACCAGAGGAGGCTTATGAGTTGCTTGAGGTTTTGGCAAGCAACAACTATCAAAGACCAAATGAGAGAACAATATCAAGGAAATCTACGGGTCTTCATGAAGTTGATGCCTTCAGACCATCTCATTGAACTCACGGCACTTGACTTGATTGGGAAGTATGCGGGTAAACTCTATTCAAGCACCTCAACTAACTTGTGATTTTTATGCAGGAAACCATGTGAGCAGCGAGTGTCAAGTGGGGAACACATTTGCTTTGTCATCTTCATCATCGGAGCAAGTGAACTACTTGGCAGGAAATCAGAGGCAACCAAACAACCTGTATTCCAACACATACAATCTGGGGTGGAGAAATCATCCAAATCTGGCTTGGGCCAATTAGAACTAGCAAAATAATCAATGGAACCAAAGGACTTTGTCGAATAACCAACTAGGGGTGAATAATCAACCGGGAGATCCAAGAGTGACAAAGTTTGAGGACATGTTTAGGAAGTTCATGCAGGAGACCACGGGTTTTATGAATGAGATGAGGACAAATTTTAGAAATCAAGGGGCGTCCATTCGGAATCTTGAGGTACAGATGGGCCAATTGGCCGAAAAGTTGAATGAGAGACCGTAGGGATCTCTACCAAGCAACACGGTGACTAACCCACGTGAGCAAGTAAATGCAATTTCGTTGAGAAGTGGGATAGTTTTAGAAGAGGTGGAAAAATCAAGGAAAGAGGAAAATTCATCAAAGAAAAATGAAGAATCTGATGAAGAAGTTGATGAAGAAATCATCGCTAAAGAGAAACCACCCAGCCCAAGGAAAGATGAACAGAAGCAGGAAGAAGGGAAAAAGAAATGGAAAGAGAAATTGCCATTCCTCGAGATACCACCAGAGTTGGCGCATCACACACCACCCGTACCTTTTCCTCAAAGACTAAGAAAAGAAAATCAGGATAAGCAGTTTATTAAATTTCTTGATGTTTTTAAGAAACTGCATATTAACATTCCTTTTGCAGATGCATTGCAGCAGATGCCGAGCTACGCGAAATTTCTTAAGGAAATCTTATCAAACAAGAGGAAGTTAGAAGATGAGGAAACGATGATGCTTACGGAGGAGTGCAGCGCCATTCTCCAAAAGAAGCTGGCCCCGAAACTCAAAGATCCAGGGAGTTTTACTATTCCTTGCACTATAGGAGATATCACCTTTGATCGAGTTTTATATGACCTAGGTGCTAGCATTAACCTTATGCCTTTTTCTATTTTCAGGAAACTAGGAATTGGTGAAGTAAAGTCGACAACCATATGCTTGCAACTTGCAGATTGATCAATAAAGCATTTGAGGGGCATTGTGGAGGATGTGTTGATTAAGGTGGACAAGTTTATTTTTCCTGCGGATTTCTTTGTGTTGGATATGGATGAAGACAAAGAGATTCCTCTTATCCTGGGATGACCATTTCTAGCGACCAGAAGAGCTTTAATCGATGTTCAAGAAGGGAAGTTGATAATGAGGATGCAAGATGAAGAAATAACATTTTAATGTCCTTGAATCAATGAGAGCTCCACATAAACAAGAGTCATGTTTAAAAATTGATGTGGTGGACCAGGCAAAGATTGAAACCTTCCAACTGAACAATCCTAAGGTGGAAATTAGGAGCTGCATTGTCAAACCAAATTAGTTCGAGAGTGAGGACCATAATGGAAGGGGTTGCACAAAATTCCGAGATAAGCCACGGTCGAGATTGTGTTTTCACAAGGAACTGATGTCTCTGCTCAAAAAGGGTGATGAAAAGGTCACAAATCGAGTGTGCACTGTGGAGCGATACTTCACAGATTAATCAAGGAACTATCTCGTACCTTTGTTATTTTTTTTTTCTATTCCTAATTTATGCGTAATGGGACATTGGGGACAATGTCATCTTTTGTTTGGGGGTAGGAAAATTAGAAATTTTTTATTTTGTTTATTTTACTTTGGTTTGATTGTTTTTGCCGATGATGAATTGTATAAATCAATGATGTGAATTGGATTGTTGCATTTTTATGGTTGAGAAATGTTAAGCATTGCTTCAAGTTTAGGTTTATTGAGTGAATTTTGATTGAGGTTTGTTGAGTGGTTCAACCACCATTTTCACTTTTTTTGGCATGCTTAGATTCATTTTATGTACTTAGGTAAAGTTTTGATAATGTTAGTGGACTCTAGAACCTAGTAGAGAAGTGCTTGAGGTGAAATTCTAGGATTGGACATGGTTGAGGAGATGATTTAGGCATTCTTTTTGGAACGTTTGAGCCTTTTGAGCCAACCCATGAATGAAATTGTCCCTAGTCACCCATTTGAGCCGTATGAATCATTATTGCTTTATTTTTCTTGGCAAACCAAAAATTGTCCGATCCTTATACCCTAAACACTCTGTCGTACCCTTAGGAGAATTTGATCCTAATGCAAACACAAAGAACGGGAAGAGTTGTACGAATAAACTAAAAGAATAGTTTGGGGGTTGTGAGAAGGGCAATAAAACCAAAAGAGGTAGTTTACCTCAATTCAATTGATTTGTTATTAATTTCAAAAAAAAAAAATCTTTTGCCAAGTTTAAGGGAATCTATTTGGAAACCAAGAATCGCCTTTAAAACGCCTAGCAGACTTGGACGACCTCTGGTTTAACAACGCCACGTACACCTTAGACGCACTTCCCGACCGCTCATATATGGTATCAGAAATAAGAGAGATACAAGTTTGAGGGTTGTACATTAGTGGAGACGTTGATTGGTGGTTGAGAAGAAGTGGAGTTCGATTTAACTTAAGTGTTTGCATGAGGAAAACCGAGTTCTCTTACTTTGTTATTCCTATCCTTTTTTCTTGGAACCCACTTCCCGAGCCTAGCATTACAAGCTTATAAAGACCTTTTGATTCTTATCTTTGTCTAGTCCTCATTAATGGAGAGTAGTTCGATATTTAGGCTTATGGAGTCTACCACCATTTGATAAACTTTGTATTCCTGCATAAAATAATCCGGGAAGTTGGAAGGTGGATTGAAATGGGGATTACCTACTCGGGGGACCAATTGAGAAAGAAAGTCGATGCAACTTATAACTTCTTGGAGTGTTAAACATTTTTCTTTTAATAATTTTGCAACAACTTTTGAGATTGGTATAAATTCTAGTCAGTTGTTTTGTGAGTTGAGTCTTTTGTTTCTCTTATTCAATTTTTGTCATTTGCTGTTTTGTGTTTTTGAACGTTTGTGTTTTTCTTTTATCTTGTTTTGTACCTGATGCTCGGGGACGAGCATGTTCTTAGTTTGGGGGTATTTTATAATCCGAGGATTATACTAGTTTTTAAGCTTTTAGGCCGGATTTCAGATACTTCTTAGTTATTTTTTGCCTGAATTGCTACTTAACTCCTTACATTTCTTGTTTCAGGTTAAAATGGAAATTTTGAGCGAATAAAGGCAGATTTGGAGTTTTTGGACTCAAAAGCAAGCAGAGGGCAATTATGTAATTTTAGAATTCTTCAGGAAGCTTCGCCGCGGCGAAGGTTGTTCTTCGCCACAGCAAAATGGGCCAGTCACGCACCAGATTCAGCTCCTTTGTTGCCGCGGCGAGATTCCTTCTTCGATGCAGCGAAGTCGCATTCTCCAGTTTTTGTAAAACGCACAGTTTCGTTTTTAGCTAAGTTTTTAAGATTTTGGGCGAGGTATAAAAGAAATACTTAGTCTTTTTGTTTAGGGTGTTCGTGGAGAGATAGACAATAGTTTTTACATTTTCTTAGGTTTATTTTTGAGTGATTTTTGGATTAAACAAAGTGTGAAGATTCGAGGTGAAACCAGTGGATTCGTCAATTGGGAAGATTCTTTTCCTTTTCTCTTGTGTCCATGATGTTGAACTTGGAATTTTTCGTTTTTTTTCATTGTTTTATTGATTTAGCCATGAACTAACCTATTTTGGGTTAGGGTTTTGATGTAGTTCGGATTCTAATGGGTTAGAGAGTTGATGATTATTAATTTCATATGATTTTGCTTTGATTGTGTGATTATTCTGTATTTATTGTTTGTATGTGATGAACATGATGAGATTGAGAGATAATTCGTGTTAAGCTTCTTGGGTAATCACCATTGTATTATTGGATGCTAGAGGTAGATTCAAGAACCAATGAAATCAATCTAGGATTCTTGTGCTTAATGAGCTTAGATTTATTAACTTTCAATTTGTTGGGTGCGGAAGGTTAATAGGGAAGAGTAGGAAAACATAGCTTGAGAAGGTATGTTGGACACCTTAGAGAGTTCGATTTACAATCAATGCATGTGAATATGAATTTAGTTTAATTCTTTAGGATTAACCCATAGAATCCGGACGAAGTCAAAACCCTACCCGTTTGTTTGAATTGATTTTATCCGTATTTTAAATCTTGCTTTCATAGTTTACTTTTATTTTAGTAAATTTTGTTTTAGTTATAGTTTAAACTGCTCCCTTTAATCCAAAAGAATTCGATTGCTTCAACTTGAAAACGGTAGAAAACTTAGTGCTTAGCAACAATCCTCGTGGGAACGATACTCACTCATCACTCTATTATTTGTGTGACTAGTATACTTGCTACATTTTGCATGTTGTAGGAAACACGCATCATTGCTAAGCACTAAGTTTTCTATCATTTTCGAGTTAAAGCAATCGAATTCTTTTGGATTAAAGGGAGCAACTAAAACTATAACTGAAACAAAATTTACTAAAATAAAAGTAAACTATGAAAGCAAGATTTAAATGGGGATAAAATCAATTCAACAAACGGGTAGGGTTTTGACTTCATTCGGACTCTATGGGTTCTTTCTAAAGAATTAAACTAAATTCATATTCACATGCATTGACTGTAAATCGAACTCTCTAAAGTGTCAAACATACATTCTCAGGCTATGTTTTCCTACTCTTCCCTATTAACCTTCCACACCCAACAAATTGAAGGTTAATAAATCTAAGCTCATTAAGCACAAGAATCCTAGATTGATTTCATTGGTTCTTGAATCTATCTCTAGCATCCAATACTACAACGGTGAATACCCAAGAAGCCTAACATGATTCATTTCTCAATCTCATCATGTTCCTCACATATAAACAGTCAATTCAGAGTATTCACACAATCAATCAAGTTCATATGAAAATAAAATCATTCAATCAATTAACCCATGAAATTCTGAACTACAATCAAAACCCTAACCCAAATTAGGTTAGTTCATGTCTAAATCAATAATACAATTAAAAGAAACGAAAAATTCCAAGTTCAACATCATGGAAACAAGATAAAAGGAAAAGAATCTCCCCAATTGACGAATCCACTGGTTTCACCTCGAATCTTCACAATTTGTTTAATCGAAAACCACTCAAAAATGAATCTAAGAAAATGTAAATAGCTCCAAACCCTACTTGAAGCCGAACCCTTGGCAAAAAGACTCCGTTTTTCTTTTATGCCTTGCCCAAAATCCTAAGAAAACACTAAAAAGTAAAACTGTGTGTTTTACAAAAACTGGAAAATGCAGACTTCGCCACGGCGAAGAAGGAATCTTGCCGCGGCAACAAAGGAGTTGAACCTGGTGTGTGAGTGGCTCATTTCGCCGTGGCAAAGCTTCCTGAAGAATTCTGAAATTACAGAATTGCCCTCCGCTTACTTCTGAGTCCAGAAACTCCAAATCTGTCTTTATTCGCTCAAAATGTCCATTTTAACCTGAAACACGAAATGTAAGGAATTAAGTAGCAATTCAGGCATAAATAAACTAAGAAGTATATAAAATCCGGCCTAAAAGCTTAAATAAACTAGCATAATCCTCGGATTATCATTGGCCAACCCTTTTCAAAGATTCTTTCTAGATGGTTCAGGAATGCGACCAATGTCAACGAAGTGGGAATATTTCAAAGCGAGATGAGATGCCACTGAATAATATCCTAGTTGTTGAGCTGTTCGATGTATGGGGAATTGACTTCATGAGTCCTTTCCTAAATTCTTATGGGAACATATACATTTTGGTAACGGTGGATTATGTATCGAAATGGGTGGAAGCAATTGCATTGTCGTCCAATGATGCTAGGGTGGTGGTTAATTTTGTGAGAAAGAACATTTTCTCAAGGTTTGGGGTACCACGGGCAATCATTAGTGATGGAGGATCGTATTTTTGCAACAGGCAATTAGATGCACTGTTGGGAAAATATGGAGTAAAACACAGAGTTGCGACACCATACCATCCACAGACTAGCGGGCAAGTGGAACTGTCGAACAGAGAACTAAATGGAATTTTAGAAAAGACAGTCAATGAGGAAGGATTGGTCACGAAAATTGGATGATGCATTATGGGCCTGCCGCATTGCATTTAAGACTCTGATTGGTATGTCTCCATTTAGGATGGTCTATGGGAAGGCATGTCATTTGCTGGTAGAACTCGAGCATAAGGCCTACTGGGCAATCAAGCAGCTCAACATGGATTTATGAGCTGTTGGGGAAGAAAGGATGCTGACTTTGAATGAACTCGATGAGTTCCGTCACGAAGCATATGAGAATGCTCGGATTTACAAAGAAAAGACAAAAAGGTGGCATGACAAGCATATCTGGAAGAAGAACTTTGAAGTGGGTCAGAAAATGTTGTTGTATAATTCTAGACTTAGGCTATTCCGTGGAAAACTGAAGTCTAGATGGTCCAGACCCTTCTTAGTTACAAGAGTTTACCCGTTCGGAGCAGTGGAGGTGTCACATGAAGAAAAGGGCACATTTAAGGTCAATGGACAGAGGTTGAAGCCATACATTGATGGGGTGATGAGTTGTAAGACAATCCCCCTCCGGATGGACATTCTGACATGAAGACTTGAGAAAGTCAAGCTTTCGACTATAAACAAGCGCTCCTTGGGAGGCAACCTAAGTGTTTTCATTTGTTGTTATTTATTTATTGTTTTGAAGTTGTTTAGTTTTTGTATGATTTTAAGATGAAATCTAATTTGTGTGTTTTTTTGTGTTTCAGGTGAATTATCGAAGCAAGGCGAAAAATGAAATTTTTCCAGTTTTCGCCGCGGCGAATAAGTTTCTTCACCATGACGAACTGCATTTTGCAAGAATTGGAAGTCAAAAAGTCCCAGACTTCGCTGAGGCGATGTAGGCTCTGGAAATTTTCGCCGCAACGAAGAAAGTTGGGCAAAATTGACTAAGGAAAGTTCACCGCGGTGAAGGTTGTTCTTCGCCGCATGTTGTGGGCTCTGTAATTTTTCGCCGCAGCGTCGACTGGGTTAGAAATTTTTTTTTTTTTGAATTAAGAACTTCGCTGCGGCGAAGTCTGCTTTTTATAAATACTCACCGTGACTCTTCATTTTTCGCAAAACACTTCAAACACATCCAAGAGCAAACTTTTTCCCTCTTCGATCCAGAGCCTTTCCAATGATTTCCCTGCACAATATCTCATTCCTTAACCTTTCTAAACACCAAAAAACTCATTTGAGCAAAGATCTTCGCGAAAAATTGAAGAAAATTGTGGGTTCAAGAATTTGGGGATTTTGCAATCTAGACTACTTTTTGGCTAAATTGGTGGTGAATACTTCTTAGTTTTGGTAAGATTTCGAGTTCCCCAAGCTTTTAATTGCACAATTTCGAGTTTAAAGTTGTAGATCTGAAAATTTTGGATTGTTGATTGAGTTGTGGATTTTTCGTATTATTGTGCTTTGATTTTGTTTGAGGAAGTGTAGATTGTGAATTGTGTGGTGTTGAGAAGTTTGGGTTTGAATTTTGGGAGTGTTTTGTGAAGTTTGGACAAATCAAAGTTTGGGGGTCTAGGTGCGATTTTTGGAAGTGTGATATTTTTGCAGGATTAATTGTGGTTGATAGTAGGGTGCTTAGAGTTGAATTGTTGAGTTATAATTGTAGTTTGGGGAAAATGCCGCTCAAAGTACTCTCCAAGGGTAAAGGAAAAGGGAAGAAGGTAGATGACCGATTTGTTAATGAGAAGGCTCGGAAATGATATGAAGGGGCAATCCAAAGGAAAGATAAGGGATTTATTACCGAGCGGGGGTTGACCACTGTTTATGCAGAAGAGTGGAGTGAAGGGCGAAAGTGGAATGCATTTATGGATGAACCTGCACATACGGCCGTGGAGCCGATAGTAAGAGAGTTTTACGCCAACCTCCCTGATTGTGATCCTGGTCATGTGTTTGTGAGGGGTATTGATGTGCCATTTAAAGTGAAGGTCATTAATGAATTTTTTAACTTGCCTTTGATTGACCCTGATGAGTATCTGGAGTTTAAGAAGAGACAATTTCAGGAGGATGAAATCCTTAAGGTTATAGCAAAACCAGATACCCCTTGGGAGGTTTCAAAAAAGGGAAAAAGGAGCATCAAGGGAACCAATCTGACTCCGACAGCTAGGTTGTGGCAGTATTTTGTGTGTGCACGGATGATGCCAGAAACACATTATAGTTCAATCACTTTTGACAAGGCATTGCTGATTTACTCTATTGCCACCGGAAAGAAGATAGATGTGAGGAAGATCATCTTAAATAGTGTACTGAATGCAACCCAACCAGGGCGAGGGAGTTTCCCTTTCCCACATCTCATCACCAAGCTGTGCATTAAAGCAGGAGTATAGAAGGAGGATGATGAACCACTTATCCATGCTGCCCCAGCTCTCGACACAGCCTACTATCAGAAGCTACTTAGCGTCAACCCAATGAGCAACCCAGCGCCAGGACAAAACGACAGAGAACCACACAAGGCATTGCCACATCATTCAGTTCCACAGCCACTATGAAGGAGATGATGCAGCAGATGCTGGGTCAGATGAAACGGATGGAAAAACGTCAGGATTAGCTGACAGAGCAGACCCAGATGATGTATGACATGCAGCACAATTGCTTCACCAAGCTCAACGTTGATACTTTAGAATTCCAATGGGTTGACTAGGATTCAGAAGAATGGATGGGCTCCGACTCAGAAGAGGACGATACCGAGGGAGTGGAGGAGGTCGAAGAATGAACCTGAACACCTGTTTTTGTATTTTATTTTCTTTGTTTTAGTTGTTTTTACATTTCATTTCGAACATTGAACTAAATTGCTTTTTGTTTTGGATGGTTTAAAGTTTGTTTTAAATTTCCTAGTAGTTGTAAAGGCGAGATTAGGATCACAATATTTTCATATTAGTCAGTGAACTTTTCTAACACAGTGGACACCACAGTATTTCAATTGTTTTTACAGATTACGGTGATGAGAAAGCCAATGACTGGGTGGGCATGTTGTTAAGCGAAACTTCAACTTCACGGATTAATCAGGGAACTATCTCGTACCTTTGTAGATTTTGTTTTTCTATTCCTAATTCGTGCATAATGTGACATTGGAGACAATGTCATCTTTAGTTTGGGGGTAGGAAAAATTTGAAAATTTTTTATTTGTGTTTATTTTATTTTTCATGTTTTGTTGTGTATGCCAATGATGAATTGCATAAGTCTATGATGAGAATAGGATTGTTGGGAGTTTATTGTTGAAAAATGTTAAGCATTGCTTCAAGTTTATGTTGATTAATTGAATTTTGCTTGAGGTTTGTTGAGTGGTTCAACCACCATTTTCATTATTTCGACATGCTTAGATTCATTTTATGTCGTTAGGTAAAGTCTTGATAATGTTGATAGACTCTAGAACCTAATTGAGAAGTGCTTGAAGCGAAATTCTAGGAATAGACATTATTAAGGAAGTGATTTAGGCAGTTTTTGAAACGTTTGAGCCTTTCCAACCAACCATGAATTTTATCCCTAGTAACCCATTTGAGCCTTATGAAATCATCATTGCCTTGTTTTTCTTGTGAAACCAATAATGCCCAAAACCTTTTTCCCTAAACACATCGGCAACCTTTAAGAGAATTCTAAACCAATGCAAACACAAAGAGCTTGGAAAGTTGTGTGAATGAACTAAAGGAATAGTTTGGGGGTTGTGAGAAAGGCAAGAAGAATAAGAGGGGTAATTAACCTTAATTTTATTGTTGTTCTAAAAAAAAAAAAAAAAAAAGTTCCATTTCGAGAACTACATTGCAGTAGCAAAAATAAGAATTGCACATGGTTGAGGGTTGTAAAATGGATGACATCTTGAGTGATGGTTGAGAAAGAAGTGGAAGTTGTTTAAGTCTTAGTGTTGGCTTTAAGGAAACCTGTAAAACCCCCCTCCAGTCAAGTATCCTCTGAATATCCCTCAGTGAGAATCCCGAGGATACATGTCTGGAGAACGAGTTGTATTTAGAAAAAATCTGTGTAAGGATAATAATAATAATATCCAAAACATGCATATAAAATGTCACGCAGTATCCAAACTTATAATTTACAAACTTTAAGAAATTATACAATCAAAACATATTTATAGGGTAGAAGCTTCCAAAGGTATTTCACAAATATTTATCATTTACATTATTTACATCAAGATAAAAACATCGAGATGACAATAAATCATCTCTCCTCACGTGTAGTCCCGCTGTCTCTAGCATCCCTCGCTTCTAGTCTACCTGCAAAGCAATCAACAATGAAAGGGTGAGCGCTAATCGCTCAGTAAGGAATGATCCGTTTCATTCTGAATGTACTATTTGATCTTTATTTAAACATATTTATTAATACATCACTTATCTTTTACATCTAGGGATACTTCCCCTTTTATTACTAATTCATATGCTTTTCATCATTTTATCCCATGGCTAGATAAACATCAATGTGTACACATACAAATAAGTATATAAACATAGTACACACACATCACATGTCATGACATAACATCTAAAATCATCTAACATGAGTATAAATCATCTCATGATGTAAATAACATCATAACTCATGTAATGCAACTAAATGCATATGAAACATTTAACGTCTAGCCGATCGGACCTTTCTTAGCATCTTAAGCACTTCATATCATCTAGCCTCAAATTTCATCTAGAGCTCATATCATCGGGAGGCGTGCTTACGCGTTATTTAGCATCTAAAGCATATATTCATCTTTCCTCAACCGATATACGAGGATATGCTTACGCGTTTTCCATCATGTCTATATGCATCTCTATCATGTCTATTTGCGTCTCTAACATCTTATGGCATGTAAATACATATTTTGGTGAGCTTAATACTTTTAATTCATCTATGGATTATCAACCCATTTACATTACCTCTTGCTCACATACATCATCTTAAAACGGTATTACATTTCATCTTCATGCCATTTCATAACATTAATCATGCATTGACATCATGACCATGTATATCTTTCAAAGATCATCTAACTAATGGGTAAACATTAGTACATGGCATAATTACAATAATACATTAATAATCAATTCATAATCATGAGAATTGATTATGTTAAATCTTAAACTTTAATAACTAGTTTATGCTTCAGGCCATTTTCCATCCTCTTCTAAAATAGATTGGCTCTTGGAATAAACATAAAAGTTATAGGTCTGTGTCTTAGCTTTCTAATTCAAGAATCATCTCATTTAGATTTTTATAACTCAAGTTATGGTCGAAATACTGAAGCAGGGTTAACAAAACCCCTAAGCCCACTAAATCCGAATTTTCATATTAACTATGCCACATCAATTCCTATTGACATTAACCAATAGGTTAACTTATGGATCAAATAAACCTCCCCTTAATAGTCTTTAAAATCTTAAAGGAAGTGTAAAATCTCATTCCCATAATCATCCATTATTGCTATAACATTGTAAGCTAATGCAAACAACACATCAACACTTCTAATAGCAACCATTCAACACCATGTGGCCTCCAATACTACAATTTTTGCCACAATCAGTATCCACACTTCATTTTCTTCAATCAAACATAACAACTCATAAAACATAAAGAGCAATAACTTCATGTATAATGAATTCAAGGCAATAAGTAGAATAAATGAGTTCAACTACACTTGCTATCAACTAATTCTATGCCTTAAAGCTTTAATTTAAGGTTTCATAAAAATCCACAAACCCTAGCATAAACCCTAAAGTCATGGGAGGTTCTTCCTTACCTTTTTAAAGACTTCCTCCAACAAATCCTTTGCCTTTGAATTCTTTTACACCTTAATCCTACATATATAACATTATAACTCAACATCTACTTCAAATCTTCAAATCACATCAAAACTAAAGTTTTTAATCCTTACCTTAAACCCTTCAAATTGAAGATCCAAGGCTTCTATCTTGTTCTCCTTGAAAAATTAAGCAAAACTCCTTTAAAACTTAGAGAAAGAAAGCTTGTTTCATGGAAGATTTGAGAGAAAATGGAAGAAATGTTGAAGAAAGGCTCTCTCCTTTGGCCTGAACGAATTTCATCTCATTTATAGGAAAATATTTCATTTATTTTCCAAAATTATGCAATTGGCCCAATTATTTTAATTGTATAACTCATAAGTCCTTAATTCTTCATATAAGGGCATTTTGGTCATTTCACACTAGACATAATTATTACTTAATTAATGCCATTAAATGCAATGAAGCCTACTCATCCTTGACTTTTTCAATGCTTATCCATAGGCAAAATAACCATTTTGCCCCTAAGCCTCTCTATGGATAATTGATTCATACCGTTCCAAATGAATTGACTATTTTGCCCTTAGTTAGATTTTATGCTTTTTAACATAAAATTAACATCTAAAGGACTATTTTGAGTTAGGAACATACCTTTGACATCTTGGGTATTACATTTCCTCCCCCCTTACAATAATTTCATCCTCGAAATTATAGAAATAGCTCCGGGTATCGACTTCTTATATCTTGCTCCATTTCCTAAGTAGCTTCTTCTATCTTGTGATTCCTCCAAAGTACTTTAACTAGTGGAATTTGCTTGTTTCTGAGCTCTTTTACCTTTCTGTCAAGGATTTGAACTGGGCGTTCCTCATAAGCCAAATTATCCTGTAATTCCACTTCCTCCATCTTAAGCACATGTGAAGGATCACTAACATACTTACGCAACAAAGAGACATGGAAAACATTATGGACTCTTTCCATGCTCATTGGTAGCGCAAGTCTATAAGCTACTTTGCCTACCCTTTCCAATACTTCAAAGGGTCCAATGTAACGTGGAGCGAGCTTGCCTTTCTTTCCAAATCTCATAATATGTTTATAAGGTGCAACTTTTACAAAAACTTTGTCGCCCACTTGGAATTCCACTTCTTTTCTTTTTAGGTCGGCATAGCTCTTTTGTCGATCTTGAGCTTGCTTCATTCATTCTCTAATAAGCTTAACATCTTCAATCATTTTCTGGGTCATCTCTGGTCCAACTGCTTGAATCAAGGAATCTTTTTCTCCAATATCATCCCAATACAAAGGGGATCTGCACCTTCTTCCATATAATGCTTCATATGGGGCCATCTGGATAGTGGATTGGTAGCTGTTGTTATAGGCAAATTCTATTAGTGGAAGTACATCACTCCATTTTGCCTTGTGATCCATACAACAAGCTCTCAGCATGTCTTCAATCACCTAGTTAGTACTTTCAGTTTGGCCATCAGTTTGAGGATGATAAGCCGTATTGAAGGCTAACTTTATACCCAATGCTCTCTGCATTCCAACCTAGAAAGCTGATATGAACCTGGTATCTCTGTCCGATACAATCGTCTTGGGTACTCCATGTAATCTCACAATCTCTCTGACATATAATTGCCCCAATCGAAATGCATCTATCTTATCTGTCATAGGTAGAAAATGAGCTGTCTTGGTCAATCTATTAACCACCACCCAGATTGCATTATATCCTTGCTGAACTTTAGGAAGTCCCACAATGAAGTCCATCGAGATATCCTCCCATTTCCATTTAGGAATCTCTAAGGGTTGGAGTAATCCTGATGGTCTCTGATGCTCTGCCTTTCCTTGTTGACATGTTAAACATCTGGCAACATAATCGGCAATGTCATTTTTCATACCTGACCACCAATAACTTTTCTTCACATCTTGATACATCTTTACACTCCTAAGGTGGGCTATATAAAGTGTATTGTGTGCCTCACGAAGGATTTTATTCCTTAGTTCATCATCTTGAGGTACACATATTCTATCTCTAAACATCAGTGCCCCATTGACTATTTTAAAGTCTGTCTCTTTACCCTCTATTATCCGTTGGCAGATCACCTTGCATGTATCATCTTTACCCTGTTTCATCTTGATCTCCTCCACCAAAGTGGGTTTGATCTCCATTTGGGCCAATCCTCCTTTGATCACAATTTCAATTCCTTCTTGGAGGATCTCCTGCTGTAATTGTCCTTGTACAGTGATCTGAGATAAAGAGACTTTTCTACTAAGGGCATCTGCTACTGCATTAGCTTTCCCTGGATGGTATCTGATGTCACAGTCATAGTCTGTCACCAATTCTAACCATCTCCTCTGTCTCATATTCAACTCTTTCTGAGTGAAGAAATACTTCAAACTCTTATGGTCAGTGTATATGTTGCATTTCACTCTATACAAGTAGTGTCGCCATATCTTCAAAGCAAAAACCATTGCTGCTAATTCCAAGTCATGGGTAGGATATCTGCTCTCATAGTCTTTCAGTTGTCTGGAGGCATAAGCAATGACTTTCCCTTGTTGCATCAGCACTGCTCCCAAACCATTGTGGGAGGCATCAACGTAAATATCATAATCAATGCCTACTTCTGGCAATGTAAGAATTGGAGCTGTAGTTAATCTTTTCTTCAGCTCTTGAAAGCTTTGCTCACATGCCTCTGTCCATTGAAATGGTACTTCTTTCTTGGTAAGAGTTGTAAGTGGTATGGCTATTTTTGCAAAGCCTTCCATGAACTTCCTATAATACCCTGCTAAGCCCAAAAAACTTCTAACCTCTTTCACTGTCTTTGGCCTCTGCCACTTGAGCACCGCTTCTACTTTACTAGGATCCACTAATACACCTTCTTTAGAGATCACTTGACCCAAAAAGGTAACCCTATCCAACCAAAACTCACATTTTGAAAATTTGGCATACAGCTGTTTCTCTCGCAATCTTTGTAATACAAATCTCAAATGCTCGGCATGTTCTTCTAAAGTCTTGGAATAAACTAGGATATCATCAATAAACACCACTATGAACTTGTCAAGGACATCATGAAAAACTCTGTTCATCAAGTCCATAAAAATTGCAGGTGCATTAGTCAATCCGAATGGCATCACAACAAATTCATAATGTCCATACCTTGTTCGGAAAGCCGTTTTTGGTATATCTTCCTTAGCCACTCTAACCTGATGGTATCCTGACCTTAGATCAATTTTAGAAAACACTGAGGCACCTTTTAATTGGTCAAACAAATCATCTATCTGGGGCAATGGGTACTTATTCTTTACTGTTACTTTATTCAGTTCACGGTAATCTATACACATCCTCATAGACCCATCCTTCTTTTTCACAAATAGAATTGGAGCACCTCATGGGGAATGACTCGGCCTGATAAAGCCCTTGTCTAACAACTCTTGTAACTGCTTCTTCAATTCTTGGAGCTCAGCTGGGGCCATGCGATAAGGAGCCTTAAAAATGGGTGCTATACCGAGGGCTAGTTCTATACTAAACTCCACTTCCCTCTCTGGAGGTACACCTGGCAATTCATCTGGAAACACGTCAATAAATTCATTTACCACAAGTACCTCATGTACACTTGAGCTCGAACTCTCTCCCTTATTTACTACATGTGCAATATACCGAGAACACCCCTTTTTCAAAATCTTCCTAGCTTTTGTTGCACTAATCATCATGCTAGTTGGGTGCCCTTCTCCAAAAATGAAGTTATCCTCATGGTCTAGCTTAAACTTGACTTTTTTCCTGCGACAGTCTATCTCTGCTCCATATCTACTAAGAAAGTCCATCCCAAGAATAATGTCAAAGTCTGGCATATTGAAGACAATCAAATCTACCATTATATCTCGGCCTTTAATAGTCACTAACTCCCCCATTAAGACTTCATTGGTCACTACACCCTCACCATCAGGCAATTCAATCCTAATGGCTTGTTCTACTCTAATAAGCATTAACCCTAATCTCTTAATCATACCATAGGAGATGAATGAATGAGTAGCACCAGAACCAATCAAGGCATACAAGGGAGTATCATGGAATAATAACTGACCAGTGACTGCTGAAAGGCGGCATCTGCCTGCATCTGGGCCACATTATATACCCTGGCTGTCGTGCCTCCAACTACAGGTTCTGAAGTTGTAGAACCAATGGGCAATCTCTAGCAATATGACCTGGCTGGCTGCACCTGAAACAAACATTGGTCCCCACTAGACATTCACCCCGGTGTCTTCTCCGACATTTCTTACAGTAACTGACCTCACCTTTCCTTTGTTGGCCCTTTTTCTTCATGTCCTTCCTGTTGGCTTTAGGTAAGACTCCTTTCTTGCCTTTACCCTTATCGTCTTTGCCAACAACTTGTTCTGCACTACTGGATTGGCCAAGCTGGAGAGGACTACTTGCCACTATTGGGGAAAGACCTAATTTGGTCTCCTTCCGTAAGTACACCTCTGCTCTAATAGCTCTAGTGAGTGCTTCACTATATGTTTGGGAGGGCTTATGACCCGACATAACATCTCTGGCAATAGTGGGATGAAGTCTCCCCACAAATCTCTCCAATCGGGTCTGTGGTGTACTGACTAGTGTGGGTGCAAACTTAGCCAAGGAGTTGAACTTGATTGAATACTCTTTGACCATCATATTTCCTTGTTGCAGACTAATAAACTCTTGTAGTTTTGAGGATATCATGTCTGTTGTCCGCACTGCTCCTCAAACAATTCCTTGAACCCCACTACCAACGAGAGTGGTGGTATCTTGAGTCTGCTCCATAAGCTCCCACCATGTCATAGCATCTCCTCTCAACAGGTACGTAGCATACCGGATCTTCTCTTTATCTGTCATAGGAAATAGAGCAGTAGCTTTCTCCACCAACTTGATCCATTGTTCGGCTACTACTGGATCATTAGTACCACTAAATTCTGGAGGCTGATGTTTACTTGAGAGGCCATAAATTGGTTCAATCTGCTTTGGGGCAACCATTGCTTCTGGAGTACTCGTCCCTATTGCTTGACTTGGTACCACATTGGTTGTCACTATTGTCACCGGAATACTTGTACTTTCCGATGGGGTTCTCCTTAAAGCTCTATTAACAGCCTCTTGGATCATACGCTCCAATGTTGCAACATCTAAACCCGGAGTGCTTGAAGTAGCAGCTGCTGGGTTAGGAGCTTCAGGTGCAGTTGGAACATCTGGTGCATTTGAAGCATCACTGCGACCTAGATCCATTCTCCTGGTTTTCCTCATATTTATTCCCTATCACAGTCACCCATATAACGTTAATCATCTAATCAATCCTTACATAAAATTAGGTAAACATACTTACAGCGATCGAACAACTTGAGCAGCGGAACTTTACATGAGGGATACTGTCATCAACTCTCATAAATGCCTGACTCCGAAATAGAAACCATCTTAAAACACCCCTTTTTAAAGTAAAAAAAATACTTGCTCTGATACCAAATGTAAAACCCCCCTCCAGTCAGGTATCCTCTGAATATCCCTCAATGAGAATCCCGAGGATACATGTCTGGAGAACGAGTTGTATTTAGAAAAAAATCTGTGTAAGGATAATAATAATAATATCCAAAACATGCATATAAAATGTCACGCAGTATCCAAACTTATAATTTACAAACTTTAAGAAATTATACAATCAAAACATATTTATAGGGTGGAAGCTTCCAAAGGTATTTCACAAATATTTATCATTTACATTATTTACATCAAGATAAAAACATCGAGATGACAATAAATCATCTCTCCTCACGTGTAGTCCCACTGTCTCTAGCATCCCTCGCTTCTAGTCTACCTGCAAAGCAATCAACAATGAAAGGGTGAGCGCTAATCGCTCAGTAAGGAATGATCCGTTTCATTCTGAATGTACTATTTGATCTTTATTTAAACATATTTATTAACACATCACTTATCTTTTACATCTAGGGATACTTCCCCTTTTATTACTAATTCATATGCTTTTCATCATTTTATCCCATGGCTAGATAAACATCAATGTGTACACATACAAATAAGTATGTAAACATAGTACACACACATCACATGTCATGACATAACATCTAAAATCATCTAACATGAGTATAAATCATCTCATGATGTAAATAACATCATAACTCATGTAATGCAACTAAATGCATATGAAACATTTAACGTCTAGCCGATCGGACCTTTCGTAGCATCTTAAGCACTTCATATCATCCAGCCTCAAATTTCATCTAGAGCTCATATCATCGGGAGGCGTGCTTACGCGTTATTTAGCATCTAAAGCATATATTCATCTTTCCTCAACCGATATACGAGGATATGCTTACGCGTTTTCCATCATGTCTATATGCATCTCTATCATGTCTATTTGCATCTCTAACATCTTATGGCATGTAAATACATATTTTGGTGAGCTTAATACTTTTAATTCATCTATGGATTATCAACCCATTTACATTACGTCTTGCTCACATACATCATCTTAAAACAGTATTACATTGCATCTTCATGCCATTTCATAACATTAATCATGCATTGACATCATGACCATGTATATCTTTCAAAGATCATCTAAATAATGGGTAAACATTAGTACATGGCATAATTACAATAATACATTAATAATCAATTCATAATCATAAGAATTGATTATGTTAAATCTTAAACTTTAATAACTAGTTTATGCTTCAGGCCATTTTCCATCCTCTTCTAAAACAGATTGGCTCTTGACATAAACATAAAAGTTATAGGTCTATGTCTTAGCTTTCTAATGCTTCAAGAATCATCTCATTTCGATTTTTATAACTCAAGTTATGGTCGAAATACTGAAGCAGGGTTAACAAAACCCCTAAGCCCACTAAATCCGAATTTTCATATTAACTATGCCACATCAATTCCTATTGACATTAACCAATAGGTTAACTTATGGATCAAATAAACCTCCCCTTAATATTCTTTAACATCTTAAAGGAAGTATAAAATCTCATTCCCATAATCATCCATTATTGCTATAACATTGTAAGCTAATGCAAACAACACATCAACACTTCTAATAGCAACCATTCAACACCATGTGGCCTCCAATACTACAATTTTTGCCACAATCAGTATCCACACTTCATTTTCTTCAATACATAACAACTCATAAAACATAAAGAGCAATAACTTCATGTATAATGAATTCAAGGCAATAAGTAGAATAAATGAGTTCAACTACACTTGCCATCAACTAATTCTATGCCTTAAAGCTTTAATTTAAGGTTTCATAAAAATCCACAAACCCTAGCATAAACCCTAAAGTCATGGGAGGTTCTTCCTTACCTTTTTAAAGACTTCCTCCAACAAATCCTTTGCCTTTGACTTCTTTTACACCTTAATCCTACATATATAACATTATACCTCAACATCTACTTCAAATCTTCAAATCACATCAAAACTAAAGTTTTTAATCCTTACCTTAAACCCTTCAAATTGAAGATCCAAGGCTCCTATCTTGTTCTCCTTGAAAAATTAAGCAAAACTCCTTTAAAACTTAGAGAAAGAAAGCTTGTTTCATGGAAGATTTGAGAGAAAATGGAAGAAATGTTGAAGAAAGGCTCTCTCCTTTGGCTTGAACGAATTTCATCTCATTTATAGGAAAATATTTCATTTATTTTCCAAAATTATGCAATTGGCCCAATTATTTTAATTGTATAACTCATAAGTCCTTAATTCTTCATATAAGGGCATTTTGGTCATTTCACACTAGACATAATTATTACTTAATTAATGCCATTAAATGCAATGAAGCCTACTCATCCTTGACTTTTTCAATGCTTATCCATAGGCAAAATAACCATTTTGCCCTTAAGCCTCTCTATGGATAATTGATTCATACCGTTCCAAATGAATTGACTATTTTGCCCTTAGTTAGATTTTATGCTTTTTAACATAAAATTAACATCTAAAGGACTATTTTGAGTTAGGAACATACCTTTGATATCTTGGGTATTACAAAACCGAGTTCTAGTGTTTGTTTATCCTTTCCTTTCCTGTGAAGACCATTAACCGAGCCTAACGTTACAAGCCTATAAAGACCTTTTGATCTTTAGTAATGTCTAATCCTCATTAGTGGAGAGTAGTTCGATACTTAGGCTTATGGATGTCTATTGCCATTTGATAAACTTTGCATTTCTGCATAAAATAATCCAAGAAGTTGGAATGTGGATTGAAGTGTGGATCACCTACTCAGGGAACCAATAGAGAAAGATAGTTTATGGAACTTATAACTTCTTGGAGTGTTGAACATTTTTCTAGTAATAATTTTCCAACAAACTTTTGAGACTTGTGTAAATTCTAGGCAATTCTTATGTTGAGTTTGAGTCTAATTTTTGTTTGTTCATTTTCAGTTTTGTTGTTTTGTGTTTTGGTTGTTTGTTGTTTTTCTTTCTTTGTGTTTTGTACCTGATGCTCGGGGACGAGCATGTCTTTAGTTTGGGCGTATTTGATAATCCGAGAATTGTACTTACTTTTATATACAAATCTCTACATCAAGTACCATAGTCACAAAAATAAACTCAAAAATACAGTCCGACAGTGTTGCCTTTCTCCTCCGCTACTTGACATCGCATCCGACTGCATCTTATCTACTACCTGCAAAAACAGTGAAATCAACGGGATGAGCACTAATTGCTAAGTAAGTAAACCCACAACACTTCTATTCTTTCTCCGTTACTCAGATTCTGAATTTTCTTTCCTTACACCAAGCTTCTCTATTCTTCTCTGTTTCCTATGATTCTAGTTTCTCACTTACCGATATGTAAACGCAAATTGGAAAATTAACTCGGGATAGTAGAAATGACATGATGCATATGCACAGATGCATAAACTTTTTCTATGCAATGCATTTTCTTTTCTGCTTTTCTGTTTTCTTATTCTGTTTTTCTTTCTATTTTTGCGTTTCTTTCTTTTTCTGTTTCTCTTCTTTCTTTTCTGTTTCTATTCTTTCTTTTCTGTTTTTCTTGCTTTTCTATTATTTCTTGCTTTTTCTATTCTTATCTTTCTTTCTTTTCTATTCTTTTCTTTCTTTTCTTTTTTATTCTTTTCTTTCTTTTCTTTTCTATTCTTTCTTTGCCGATCAGACTTGGTTGAGGTATGGATTTGGAGCCCTAGCCATGTGAGTGTATTCTCAAATTCTTTCTTGGGTACAGTCCTCATCCACATACACTTCTTACAAACTGTACAAATTCTTCTTTCTTATTCTGAGGCCGCTCACTAAAGGCGGCGTGCATGCAGGGTTATTCTTCTCTGTCACTCACGGGCTCCCTATCGCAACAACCTTCTCGTCTCTCATATTTTTATATTTCTCTTAGTAAGATTTCATATTTGAATTGTTCTTTAATTATATTTCTTAAAACAATAATTCTACATTTAATTGCTTTTCTTTCTTTCTCTTTATTCTTTAATGTTCTCGTGCATGTATATGTGCATGTAAATATGCTCATTCTTTGCTATTCTTTCTAAATGCAAATGCTCAAATGTATGAATGCATTATGGCATATTAAGATCTCATTATGAAACTAATATTCTCTACCAACAACATTTCCATAACAAGATAATAATCTAACATACTCATCTATGCACTTCACTTTGAAATTTCATCAAACACCTTACATGCACATACAACCCTAAAATTGGTTACACTTCCACATATCTCTCAAGTCACCAAAATTGGAGCAAACAACTCCCTAAAGCCAACAATCAACCTAGCCAAATTTCATCCTCCAACTTTCTACATCCATTCATTCATTTTTCATCCAAAATTCCATCAACTCAACACATACAAGTACATCACTTCTCATCACATACCAATAAATCAATTCTTATCACATACCAATAAATCAATTCCCATCATATACTAATAAGTCACTTTTCATCACATACTAATAAATTACTTCTCATCACATATAATAAATTACTTCTCATGGCCATGAAGTTCAAATATCAAACAACCTCAATTTTCAATCCATAATTCTCATCATCCAAACACACATACAACATATAATCATCATCCAAACACACATACAACATATAAAAAGTTCTCTACACAAGTATTTATCCAATCAAAGCTAAAGTTGGATTTACTTACCTTGAATTTGATCAACTCCAACACTATAATCTCTCTTTGGTAGAATTCCCTTTCCTCTTAAACCCTAAGCATATAAAACCATAAGAATTCAAAACTTTAAAATTTAATCACATCTTGGTGCAAGAATCTTACCTTTTGATGCTTAGGATTGAAAATCTATTAAAATTGAACTAAAATCTTATGAATTTCCTTGAAAATTGAGTGACGAAATTTGAGAGAATTTAGGATGAAGGTGGAAGAGGTAACCAAGGGAGGTGATACAAAACTATCAATTGAAGAATCAAATTGCCCAAGCAGTCCTGTGGCAGAGAAAAAAATGGGTTTCGGCTGATAAAGAATCTTCTGCTACCTGTGTAAAATGGATTCAACAGAGACATAAGTGTTGCATCAAAGAATATTTGCCTTTCGTCTCTTTTTTCTTTGAGAATATGATATTTTTTCAATGTTTTTTTTTTCTTAATCTCATATCTCCTATTAAATTCTTAAGAGTTCAACTGTACTAAAGACTGGGAGCCCAAAAGTTGAGAAGTTCAAGATTGATCTAATGGTGAGGTACCTTCTTGTCGCATTCCGGATTAGATTATCGTTGATATTTTGCTGTTAGATTTCTCAAGAAGAATAGTGCCTATCAACAGGCTGCTCCTCCTATGGTATTATCTGAGGAAATTTAACTGATATGTCTTCCCAAGTTTCGAATTGAGAATATAACCTTGAAAAGGTTTTTGATTTTTTTTGGGTTTAAAAATCTGACGTGGCACACTTAAGTGTAATTAAAGCAACAAAAAGTATTATGGTGAAAAAATTTAAACGTTTGTGGGTTAAAAAAGGAAGTTGATTTAAAATTTGAAAGGCAAAACACATTCCTCTTAGTTTCTCTTTCTCAAAACACAATTTAAACACCTTCCTCTCTCTCATTTTTTTCTTCCAATTTTCTGCCGTTTCTCAATTTCTTTGCTCTTTGCATTTTTGTCATTCCTTGCCCTTCCTGGTTAAGTTACAATGGCTGAGATCCTTTTTTTTTTTATAATAACAAAAATTAAAACATTTGATCAAATCACCTTGCAGAAAAGCAATTTGGGATGCTGTGCGACGAGCATAGTTGTTTCTGCATTCATGCCAATTGCCATGAGGATCAACCGATTGTGGAGCTAAGCTGACCTAAATCTAATTAATAGGAAAGGAAAAATGAACTCAGATAGATTCATCTGGGTGCTCAGGTCTCACCATTTTTAAGGCAGCTTATAGGCATCACGAGCCATGAAATTTCATGCTTCAGAATCACCCACCATCCATGCGCCAATTGTGAGGAACCAGGTAGCAATTAATCTTTGCTTAAGACAATAAACTTTTATGAACCATCTTAAGACTATGTTTTAATGAATTTTAGTATCTGAAGAAAGTTGTTTATGTCTAAATTTGGAACTACTAAGTACAGTAAGAAACCAAGAATCTTCAAGAACCTTTGCAAATGGATGACTTTTGGGAAGCCCTAAGCCCTCCTCTTTCGCTCCCTTCTACAAAGTCCAGAGCACCCATTTGTGTGTGTTTTTTAACAGCTGCTAGTGAAAATAATTTTAACACAGACTTTATGGTGAATGATCTTTATAATTTTGGTCTCCAATGCCTCAGAATATATCCATTTGGAGTTTAAATTTTTTCCTGAAAAATATATGCAAAAATACTTATTTATTCAGGTTTTTTAGATACTATTAATGTATGAGATCATATGATATGTTAGTGAATATGAAATCAGTATACTTCACAGTAATCTTTTTCTTCAGTTGTCAATGTTTTATGCTTTATTGTTTATTCAATTTTTTTTTCAGGCTCTAGAAGTTGTACAGATGGTGCTGAATATGACCAATAATAAAAGAATTGATGCTGAATTATTAGAGAGAATTATGCTATAGGTGGTGGTGGATTTGGAGGTTTTGGCAGCCAACAAGGATTTGCTTTTGGTCGGGGTGCTAGAGGAAAGGAAAAGGGGCAAAAAGGGAAAAGACAAACTGGGTGCTGCCTTTTTTTCTCTTTTTTTTTTCATTATCTTGTAAATTCTGGAATCTTAATGAAATAGCCTTTTTCTCTTGTTACTGTGTTACTGGATTGCTGTTGTTCTTGTTTGTGACTGATTTATGTGAATTGTGGGTCTGTTGTTGGGTTATTTGTGCTCTTGGTTGTACGTTGAGTAAGGTTTGGCATGGAAGAGTATGGAATTGCTGTTGAGTAAGGTTTGAAGCATGGAAGGTTTGGCAGAAGGGTATGGAATTGCTGTTGAGTAAGGTTTGAAGCAACAAAGGGAGAAGAAAGGAAGGCATCTACAGCAGGTAATTGGGATAACCTCTCTCTCTCTCTATGTATTTGTGTGAATTACGGAATTGTTGTAGTAAGGTTTAAAGCATGAAAGAAATTGTTGTTTGTTGCACTGTACAGTTAATTAAACCCTTTCATTTGTTTTGAGACACCCTCTTGTTGCAAGTGCTATATTGGGAGGTACCAAGTCAAGCCAGCTTCAGGAGGTTACAAATGTATGCCAGGTTGAGCTCATAGCCGAAATTGTCGCAGAAATCAATAGAATCCATTCAAGGTTTCCTAATTTGTGTCCTTGATTTATTTCCTCGTACAGACTTCTGTACTTATATTGATGAAAAGGACAAGGCAACTTCCTTAGAAGAAGCATAAATAGAACACAATTTCCATGTATAGACTTCTGTACTTTTAGGATGTTGTTTTAGTAGTTGCCAGGCCAATTTTAATGGATCAAAACACAATTTTAATGGTTTCGATGAGTACTTTATGAGATTGTTTGATGATTGAGGATCTTTTTGTTTGAAGTTTTGAACAGATGATATTAGGTGGTGTTGAGTACTGGATTGCTTAAGCGAGACCTACATCCCTTAAGCGATATTGTTTTTTATATGGATTGTTTGACACAAATTAGCCTTAGTTACTTAAGCGATGTGAGTTATTGCTCAAGCGATCAAAGGTTTTCTATACTGGATTGCTTAAGTGAGAGCTGCATCGCTTAAGCGAATTTGTTTTTTATATGGATTATTTGATACAAATTAGCCTCGGCCACTTAAGCGGTGTGGGATATAGCTTAAGCGATCAAGGCTTATCTATACTAGATTGCTTAAGCGAGAGTTGATATCGCTTAAGTGATTATGTACTTGAGGATTATTTAGACACAAATTAGTCTTGGTCGCTTAAACGATATGGACTATTGCTTAAGCGATCAAGTCTTATATATGCTGGATCGCTTAAGCAAGAGCTGCATTGCTTAAGCGATCGTGTACCTGAGGATTATTTAGACACAAATTAGCATTGGCTGCTTAAGCGATATGGGATATCACTTAAGCGATCAAGGCTTATCTATGTTGGATTACTTTAGCGAGAGTCGACATCGTTTAAGCAATCATGTACTTGAGGATTATTTGGACACAAATTAGCCTTAATCGCTTAAGCGATGTGAGCTATCGCTTAAGTGATCAAGGCTTATCTATGTTGGACTGTTTAAGTAAGAGCTAACATCGCTTAAGCAATCATGTACTTAAAGATTATTTAGACACAAATCAACATTAGTCGCTTAAACAATGTGGGCTATCGCTTAAGCGATCAAGGCTTATCTATGCTGGATCGCTTAAGCGAGAGCCGACATCGCTTAAGCATGCAATCGTCTACTTGAAGATTATTTAGACACAAAATAGCATTGGTCGCTTAAGCGATGTGGGCTATCACTTGAGCAATCAAGGCTTATATATGCTAGATCACTTAAGCAAGAGCTGTATCGCTTAAGCGATCTTGTTTTTTATATGGATTATTTGACAACCCATATTAAGTAATGTTAATGTTAACTTGGGACGTTCACAACATCACAAGATTTGGGAGAAAAAAAGCAAATTAGCCTTGATTGCCTAAGCGACATCAGTTATTAACACATATTAATGCCATTTATGGAGGATTATTTGATACCCTAATTCCATCAACACATATTAAGGCCATTTAAGAAGATTATTACCATTAATTTAAACCTTGAACGTTCACAACAGCAAAATATAACAGCTATGATAAGTGACAACCCTATGATACATGGAGAAATGTCATAGCACACTAGTGTGACACGTTAATATAAACGTACCTCATTTCACAAATATGGATGGTTATAATTGAATAGACAGCTGACACACATTACAAAATATAATTTCTCACTCAAACATTCACAATATCAAAAGATTAAGGAGAAAAGAAGCAAATTGGCCTTGGTCGCTTAAGCGACTAAGGCTATCGCTTAAGCAATCACGGCTTATCTATGCTGGATTGCTTAAGTGAGAGTTGATCGCTTAAGCGATTGTTTATTTGAGAAGGATTATTTTAAGTACAAAAGCAAATTACCCTTAATCGCTTAAGCGATATCAGATCTCACTTAAGCAATCCTATACAGATAAGTCGTGATCGCTTAAGCGATAGCCTACATCGCTTAAGCAACCAAGGCCAATTTTTTTGTACTTGACTATTCCTTCTCAAATTCAAAATCGCTTAAGTGATGCAGCTCTCACTTAAGCAATCCAACATATAAAAGCCTTAATCACTTAAGCGATAGCCCACATCGCTTAAGCAAAGGTTAATTTGTGTCTAAATAATCCTCAAGTACACGATCGCTTAAGCGATGCAGCTCTCGCTTAAGTGATCCAACATATATAAGCCTTGATTGCTTAAGTGATAGCCCACATCGCTTAAGCAATGTTAAATCTCGCTTAAGGGATCTAATATAGATAAGCTTTGATTGCTTAAGCGATAGCGCACATCGCTTAAATGACAGAGGCTAATTTGATAATCTCATAAAGTACTCATCAAAACCATTAAAATTGTTTTTTGATTCACTAATAGTGTTCAACAAATTAAGAGAAAAACTGATAAAATAGCAGTCTAAAAATCTGTCAACCAAGATCCTCACTCACCAAACAATCAATTAAGAGAAAAACTGAGGAAATTATATTGATTAACAGGAAGCAAATACAATAAAGAAATCTGGAAAATGATAGTTCCAGCAGTTCTAGCAGTTCCCAAAATAACAACCTACCAAAACATGTTTTTTGTCTCAACTAAATACACTTTCAATCTCTACTCTAAAGATTCCATGGTTCCTACCAACCCTTTCTAACTAAATACACTTTTTGCTACTCAAAAAACACAGCCAAATCTATGCCATGCTTTTGTATCTCCACTAGCTTCAGATGCCTTCCTTTCTTCCTCCCTTCGTTACTTCAAAGTTTTTGAACCATTGATAGAGAAATTGCCAGGTCTAAGAGAAATCGCCAGGTCTAAGAGAAATCTAACTATTTCAATGTTGTCTTCACAAACTGCAACATGGAGAGCAGTGGAGCCATTGTTCCTAGGTTCCGTGACAACCCGTCCATGGCGAACAATTTCTTTAAGTAATTCTAAGTTGTTCTACTCAGCGGCAGTACATGCAAAGTGACCTGTATCTCCAGAATTAAGGTATGCACCATTATCCATAAGAAGTTTGATCACATGTTCATGACCACCCAACATTGCATCCCATAATGGTACATTCGCATCCGAGTCTGCCATATGTGAAAATTAAATTTAAATCACTTTTGAAATATTTGCAGGACTAATTACACTTAGCAGATGCATGAAGACGAGTTTAAATGCTCAATCCCAAAATATTCTAGGTTGAATATTATATTAAGTAATCATTTACTTGAACCGTAAACGAAAGAGGAAATTTATCTAAAGTGAATTGGTAATTGAAGAATATGGCAACAACTCAACAACATAGGACACCTAATAATATGGGGCCATTAAAAAGAATTACAATGTGGCAGGATCAGGTGCATGTTTAAGTAGTATACAGTTGACTAGGGAAGCCTCATATAAAAAGTTGAAATAGCATATCAGATAGAGTGACCTCATGACAAGGACAAGAACACAATGCAAAGTGTTTTTAAGTCAACAAACATGAAACAAACTGAAGATCCTAGCTTAATAAATTTATTGTTATTATTTTGACCTAGATATATAAGTTGAAAGTGTAATTCTAGCTTGACAGATTCATAGTTACTAACCGAAGATCCTTAGATAGATTTGTAATTTCATTGATGTTAGATTTTGGATGATGCCAAATAAAAAAGTTGTTTTCCCAGTCCGTATCATTTAAATTATCTTTGCTGTTCAACCTTTGAGCCATCTCTGACTCATAGAAGCTTTCCTTCAAGTTATCTTCATAGTGTGAGTTCACCAGCTGCTTCACCTTTTCCATCAACTTCTTGTCTATTCCATGGTTCTCAACCTGCATAAAGCATTTTGGTATTAGAATGAAGTGTTGATCAAATATTCAAATAAAGAAAACCCCATCTTTTTCACCTGAAAGAAGCCCCATTTCTCACAAGCTTGATGCAGAAGCGCCATTGTTTTGTCCCTCTTCTCACCTTTGAGATCACTAAAATCTATCACAGGATCTCCATTTTTAGATTTGATCAAACACAACCTAAGAACCTAAACTACTAAATTGAAATCATAACTCAAACCCAATCCATTAAATCTTTGTAAATAGAAATATAAAATACAAAGAGGAGATACACATACCTGGACGAAATATCAGGAGGAGGAGGAAGCAGATCTTCAGCGGAGAAGATGTTAATGGCGGATAAAGAAGAAGATGTTAATGTTGGAGGAAGAAGAAGATGTAGAGGAGGAGGGGCTTCAGTTTTGTTAAGAACAAACAGCAATAGGGGGGCTATTCTAACCGTAATGGAGCGAGGGAGGGGAGCAATTTCTTTAATTTGGGTTTGTGTTAAAATGCAACAATTTTAGGTTTTGGGGGTAATTTTTGAAAGATTACCGACTGTCTTCATTAATACTAATTAAAACTATGATTAGTGTTTAACTGTTATTAATTTGTCTTAATAAAAAATAAAATCATTCAGTAAAGACTGAAAAACCACATCCCTTTTAATTAATTTGACCTTTCTTAATCATTTGCCCGGTATTATCTCCTGAACTGGATGGCTTCAATGATTTCGCCTCGTATCCTACAACTACGGCGCGAGATATCAATCTGCTGAGTAGAATCAGTAACTCATTCTTTAACTCTAATAATCTCTCTCTCTCTCTCTCTCTCTCTATATATATATATATATATATATATTGTCTTTTTTAATCGATTCTACTAACGGGTAACATTTTCATTCTTTTTAGTTTTATTTTCTTTCTAAGTTTGTTGTGGATTTTGTTATTTTACTATCTGATTGGAGAATAATTTATTTCCCTTGATTGCTACTCATCTCCTTTGCAGAAGCATACTAAAACTTGGCGTGATTGGCATGGGCAATTAGAGGTGGAACATATGGGCCGGGTTAGGCGGGCCACCCCTAACCCGGCCCGCAAAAAAGAGGGCTCAAACCGGCCCGCCTTCATGGCGGGCCGGGTTGAGCTTCCAACCCTCCGCCTACCCAGGGCAGGGCGGGCCGGGTTACACTAAGGTAACCCGCGGCCCGCCGGGTTGCTATTTTGGCCTCTTTCAAAGAGGCCCGCAATTTGGCGGTTGTTCGGGTTGGTCGTTGTTAACGGCCAACCCGCGTGGTTCCACCTTAAAAAAAAAAAAAAATTATTAATATTTTTTATTTTTTTCAATTACACTTTTACCCTTGAAATCTAGCCGTTTTATAGCCGTTGGAGGGGTCTTTTTCGTCATTTTCTTTCCCTATTTTTTTCTATAAATTGGACCTAAACTCTCATATTTTTCTCACAACTCAAATTCTCTCATTTTCTCATATTCTCTATTCTCTCAACTCTCAAGTCTCAATTATTCATTTATTCTCTTAATATTTTTGTTATCAATTTGCTCTTATTTTAATTTTTATTAGGTTTTGCAATTTTCAATTCATATTTCCAATTTCCATATTCCAAATCTCTTTCTTTAATTTTTTATTTCTTCTACATCATTTTTTTTCAACTACAAGTCTACAATGGATAGATATTTCTCTCCCATCAATTTCAATGAGGAAGAAAACTATTATCCTAGTCCTAGTCCCGTTGATTTTACTATGAATGCGGGAGATTCAAATAGTCCCATTGTCCCAATCCCAGCCTCGAATCCGATACACCTCAAAATATGGCGCGATTCCAACAAGCCTGGTTCTGTAAGTCGCCCTCGTAACTCGTCCGCCCTCCCCGTCCAACTTCATCTCAAGCCGAGGCTGATTCCAACGGCGTGGCCTAGAGGTCTGATCGATCAACAGCCTCGAAATAAAATATGGCGTCGATTCAAGGCGCCGGTGGTTCTAGAAGTCGTCCTCGTAATCGTCGTCCTCGTCCAACTTCATCTCAAGGCGAGGCGGGATCATCAAGCTGCAGTCAGCAGACACATCGAGCGTTTGGGCGCATTTCGACAAGTTTTATGAGACAGAAAATGGCGTTCAAGTCAAGAAAGCAAGATGCAAATATTGTGCAAATGTTTATAAAGTGATTCGTAATGGTACTAGTACTTTAAAAAGGCATGCTAATAAACATATTAATCAACATGGAAATAGAGAAACCAATCAAACTCAAATAACTAATATGGGTACTACTTGGCGTTATAATTGATGTATATAGGGAGCGATTAGCTTTATATATTCTTTGCATCGATCAACCTATTAATATGGCGAAGATAAATATTTTGAAAGATTTGTTCAAAATTCATTTTTTCCAGGATTTAAAAGTTATTCTAAAAGCGCAACTAGAAATGATTTAATAAAATTGTTTAAAAAAATGAAATTAGAATTAAAAAAATAAATTTCATACTTGTTATATTAGTGTGGCTTTAACTGCTGATATTTGGAGTGGTAGAGCTAAACAAGATTATATTTGTGTGACTAGTCATTATTTTGATAATGAATTTAAATTAAATAAATCTTTATTAGGATTTAGATTAATGGATGTGGATCATAGTGGTTTAGAAATCTATAATAAAATTATTGAAGTTTTAGAAGATTATGATATTATTGATAAAGTGATAAGTTTAACTTTAGATAATGCAAGTTCTAATAGTAAAGCTATAGAATTTTTTCAAAATAATTATCTTTTATATAATAATTTGAAGTTTTTTCACCAACGTTGTGCATGTCATGTTATTAATTTAATTGTGAAAAGTGGTATGAAAACAATTAAAAAAAATATTGATAGAATTAGGGAATCTTTAGCTTGGATTACTAGTAGTAATAAAAGAAATCTTGAATTTCAAGAAGCTTGTATAAAATCAAATATGTCTCCTAGAACTTTTGCATTAGATATGCTGTTAGATGGAATAGTACTTATTTAATGCTTGATTCATGTTTACCTTATGCTAATATAATTAGTTATTTTGTAGCAAATAATAGAGGTCCTCATCATTTGGTAGAAAATGATTGGAAGATAAGCTAAAGTATTTCATTCTTTTCTCAAATGTTTTTACCAAGCCACTTTACAACTTTACGGTGTGTATTACCCTACTAGTCCATTGGTAATACATGCAATTATAAAAATTTCCGAGTTATTTACAAAAAACAAAGATGATGAAATTTTACATGCACCAATAAAGGCAATGGAAAAAAATTTTTTTGAAATATTGGAGACTCGTTCCTTTTCTTTATTGTTTAGGTGCTATATTTGATCCTAGAATTAAATTAGCACGTTTAGAAAAATGGTCTTGACAATTTAAGTGAAAATTTACAAAACGAATCATATATCAATCAAATAGGAGAGGTAAAAAATAGTCTTTTCAAGTATATTTCCAATATGAAAACAGGTATGGGAACCCTGATGCAAAGAGGCGAAATATCCGAGAAGCTATAGCGAAGAAACAAATGAAGACTTATTCTCTTGGAATGCCTTGAATAGGCCAAGAAGAGGACCCAGTCCAAGCACGCCTCCTCTTGACGCACCACCACCACCAACAACAACAACTAATATCTTTGTCCTCCATGGAGTCGCGAGTAATGAACTTCAACAATATTTGGCAACCCCCGAAATGTTTTCAACAGTCACTTTGATCTCTTAGAGTATTGGAGACGAGAAAATGTATTTTTCCGGTATTATCAAGACTTGCCTTGGATGTTTTCATTGTTCTGTCTCAACCGTCTCATCCGAACAAACATTTAGTGCAAGTGGAAGGATTTTAAATGAAAGGAGGACTAAACTTGCTCCAAAAATGATTGAAGTCCTCACATGTCTTCGAGATTGGGAACGATCGCGCCATCAAGATCAATACGAGGTTATCGACAATGCTTTAATAGAATCATTTCAATTTTGTAATATAGATGATACAGATGAGGGAGGTCCTAGTGAACCACCCCCAATTTAGTTGTTTTGTAAAATGTAATTTGTAAATTAATTGTCAATTATTGCACTCTTTTTTCTTTACTAAGTTTTTCTCCCATTGGGTTTTTCTTGGTGAGGTTTTTAACGAGGCAATAATTGTTGTAATTTCTTATTTTATTTTTTGATAAATGAATAAGTCTAATTTTTCTTATATTACAATTTTATTGTATTAAAATTGAATTAATATTTGAAATGTTAACAAAAAAAAAAATTGAATTGAATTGAATTATTGATATTTGAAAAGTTAACTAAAAAATAATTATATTTATAATTATTTATTTGAAAAGGTAAATTAAAAAAACAAAAAAAAAAAAAAATAATAAAATCGGGCTAACCCGGCCCGGACCGTGCCTAACCCGGCGGGTTAGGGCTGGCGGGCCGGGCTGGGCCAGCATCTTTCCCTTAATTGGCGGGCCTAACCCGGCCCGCCTTTGTTGGCGGGCGGGTTGAGCCCAGCCCGTCAAAACAAGTAACCCGCGGGCCGGGCCGGGCCGGGCGGGTTACTTTTCCACCTTTATGGGCAATTCATCCATTGGACAACTGTTCTTAAATAACAGGAATAATTTATTATCACGCAGCTACCGATGAACCAACCCCTCTTCTAGGATTAAGGTATTCAAAGATTTTTTTTTTTTTTTTTTTTTGGTGTTTCTAACGAAGTATCTATGGCGATCAGGTGGATAAAGCAGGGGCCACAGTTCTATTTCAAGAGGCAACAAGGGAAGTAACAATGTTGGAGTTGTGGTGAACCCAGTTCGTCTCTCCAGTCTTGGAGAATTTGGGACTCCTCAGTTTGTTGCTGAGAAGCTTATTCAAGTCAAAATGCGCAAGGTAACTTTTTTTTTTTATGTTAATTCTTTTTGGTGGGTGTTTCTACATACATAATTGATCATTTGTATGTGTTCATTCAAAAAAAAAAAATGTAGTCGTTTGTTTTCTTGAAGATAAAATGCATTAATGTAAATTTTGTTTTTAGTGTCCTTATTACGTGCCTACCATTTAGACTTTAGAGATCCTATATATAATTTATATGCTGATGCCAATTGAGGAACTTGAATTTTTAACTGCTTGTGTGAAGCATTTGTTGATTTGGCTGACTGCTAATAGAACTGATAGAAACAATATGGGGTTATGATTCTCTCTGAGGTTTACTGTTTACATGGGAGTTTCCATTGGATCCTATTTTCTTGACAATTTTGGTGACCAAGTCGAGGTTTGATGTTTACTTTATGTTGTCTTTTCATTAATGTAAAACCTGAGTTAAAATCTAGGAGACGCTAAACGATATAGTTTATTGGATACATATAAGGAAAAATGTTGAAATGAAAGTTCGGTTAAGGTTTTGCTAAGAAATACAGATGAGGGTTCACTATTGTTACCATTGTTAGAATGCTCACAAGGAGAAATATGATATAAGATGAAATTGCCTGTTGAATTTGGTTGAAAAGTTTGGCTTGATGCTTCTATTTTTTATTAAAAAATTTTACTTAGATGCTTCACCTGTTACTGTGGACTAGCACTAAATCTTCCATGCCTTTTCATAGAATACCTGTAATGTCTGGAAGAATAACCATGTGAGTTTAGATGAAATGAGGCTGCTGAAATAGATGAGTATATAGAATTTAGCATCAGACTATTATTGGCAATATAAAAATAAACATGTGAAAGTGGCCTAATTGTATCACATCAGAAGCCAATTGTTGAAAAGTTAGATTGATGATTACTTTTGGGGGTTTCATGTACATAAGGGCAATACTGGACATAATTAAATAGCAACGATTGCAGTTTTCTTATTTATAATTTGCTGATAATTGGTAGAAGGCTTTGAGTTGCCGACCCCTTGAGCTTGGACCAAAACTTTGTTGAATTCAAAGAGATTTTGTTGGATCATGAAATAAATAATATAGAGTTTTGTGAGCTGGGTTTAATGTAAGGGAGGCTAAGTTAAGAATGTGTCAAATGATATGGTCTTTGTGGCGGTGGGGGCATTGTTTGCTTTCTGGGCTTTTGTTAAGGTCTGTGTGATATTGTATTTTAGTTTCTTTTGTTTTAGTTTATATATGAATTTCTGTGAAGCAAGATAAAGTCTGGTTCTCAAGTGTTTGAGCTTGATTGTTTGAAAGAGGTGGGTTCTGAGTCTCAGCAGCAGCGACAGAAGGAAGATTGACATGAGTAGTCAAAAGAAGATTCCGGTGGATCAATAACCAGTACCTGAGATCCCATTTCCGGTGGTGGAGATTTTGGCCATGGCGTGACCCTTGCTGGAGAAAATGGCAGCTTTCATTCTCTCAGTTTTGGAGACTCCTTTTCAGAAACACCATGACTGTTAACACTCCCATCTTGGAAGCTAATGCAAGAGTTGTGGAGTTGAACAGGTTTAGCAGTTTTAGTGTTAAGAGAGCTGGATTTAGAGTGGAAGTGTGAAGCATTTGAGTTCATGTATCCGGTTAATTGAGTAAGAAAAGGAAAATGACAGATAGAAAGAGGACTAAATGACAAGATGGTCTTGAAATAAGGTAAAGGTTTTGTCTCTGTGTTTTTTGAGCTGGAATTTGGGGGCTCAAGAGAAAATTAGAAAACGATTTTGTTAGTGTAACTTTATTCTTTTAGCAATATTCATCTTACTGAATTTATTGGATATAATTAAAACCTTTGATTTCACGTTTTGTTTGGGAAATATGGATTGAATTTATAAACTATATACTACTTCCAAAAACATTACCATACTTTTGGTATAACAATTAGTTTAAGAAATGTTAATGTAATGACAGTCATCATTTTTTCTTTAAAAAAAAATTATAACTAATGAAGATGTAAGTGTTAGTAGCAGGAAGCATCAAGCAATGATGATGTTACCTTTATATAGACAAATGTGGCAACATCGATAAAACATGGCATCAAATAGGCATCAATGAGAAAGAACCATTTTAGTCTCTGTTATGGAAAATAAAAGAGTCACCTTCCAAAGTTTTTTTCCTCATAATATCATTCAAAACTTTACATAGTATTAATATAGCATTATTGTTTAATATGTTCATTCTCTAATGTGAATGCTATAAATCTTAAGACATTCCTACATAATAATATCCATATATAAATTATATATTAGTTGTAAAATCTAAAAACATTTGGAATATAACAAAGTAAAATATATTTATTTTTCCTACAATTTTAATCAATTTTTAATGCATATATAATATTCTCTTAATAATAAAAATACTTAGTTATAATTAAACGTATAAAGGCCTAAATTAAAAGTCCAATGAACCACCGCGATCACCTTGAATTTCATACAATATCTTAAGGATTGCTATGTAATATGCTCTAAATTAAATGCTTTCTTGTATAACAAAGGATTTTGATTTAATTTGTAAGGATAGTAGATTATAACATTAGATGTATATGTTGGCCCCATTTTTGCTTGCTAGGGTCAATATGAGTCTTTGCAACTTTTTATTTAAAGGTGAATGAGCAAAGCATCATTTCGAGATTTTCTTTTGAAAGTTATCTACATTTTTAATATGTGAATTAAAAAGGTTTTAATTGTCTTTTCTTTTCAACTCAAATTCAAATTTTTAAGTTTAGAACTTCACTCTGAACATTCTTACTTTCCCTCTCTATACTACCTTCTTTTTAAATATAAGAGGTAAACCTTATATTTGTTTCTATTAGACTTTCATACTTTAAAGCCCAATTGAATTTTTTCTCTTTGTTTAGGGATAAACCAACTTCATTGTAACGATGATTTGTTAAAAAAACAAATGGAATAGAGTTTATGTAAACTAAGTGTAAATAATATTATTAATATTTGTAGGTAATTTCATTTATAAATAAAATTTAGATAATTTTAATGTGTAGGATTTTAATTGGTGTTTGTTATTTGTAAGTATTAATGATAGATATTAATAAGAATTATATAGTAGCATTGCATTGCCATTCCAAAAGTCTAAATAAAAAAATATAAAGACTTGTGTCCGTTCCTTCACATTCACCGAAATAAATAACAATTATATAAAGATTGATGTTAATCCCTTCACATTCATGGAAATATAAACCTATAGTATTACTTATGAAAAAAATATACTAAACAATTCTTATGGCTAAATATAATTTGTTTCTTTCATTATCATAAACTCGTTTATAAACTGTTTCAAAAACACTCAATAAACATACCCGCACAACGCGCAAGCTTTCTATCAAGTATATATATATATATATACATACTGTACCGCTCACATGGAGGTATGTAATTTAATTTATGTTTTTATAACCCTTAGTTGATTTTGGTTAAAGTTATTTTGAGAGAATCTGAAGAAAATGTCTTAAACTTGTATTAAGGGTAAAATGGTCTTTTCACTGAAAATTAGTTGAAATTGTGGGGAGTGAAAAGAGATAGAATTTCATGGAGAATGCAATAAAAATGAGGGCATCATGGTAATTGACTAAAGGATAAAGATGAAATTTCCAAGAAAGTGTAAGGACAAAATGGGAAAGTATGTTTGTAAAATAAGATATTAAGGGTTTAGTCTTACAAACCCCCTTATTTCTCTTCTTCCACTGCCACTTTCCTTCTCCATTTTCTCTCAACTTTTCACTCAATTTTCCAAGGATTTTTGAGGGCTTTTGAGTGGATTTTAACAAGGTTTTAGTTCTAGGCAACAAGAGGTAAGAATTCTTGCTCTATACATAAGATTTACTTATGTAGAAGTTGAATTCTTATTAAGTTTATGCTTAGGGTTAAAGGGAAATTTGAGTCCAACAAGAGTAGAGAGCTTTAGTGGAGATTACTTAAGTATAAGGTAAGTAAATCCAACTCAAAATCCAACTCAAGTTAAAGTTTAAGAAATCAATTGAGTAGATATTTCTTTAAGCATGTATATGTTATGATTGTTGGGAAATTGAGAGGAGATTGGTGATTATTTATGCTTATTGTTGGATATATTTGAGTATGAGAAGTGTTTTTGATTGTATGATGATAGATTGAAGTTTGGTTGAAATTGGAAGAGTTTAAGAAAGTTTTGGGAGTGTTTTGCCGTGATAGGGATTGTGATGATACAAGAGAGTTTTACTCTCATTTTGGATGGTTTAAGAAACAAATAGAATTATAGTTAAAATAGAGTTTGTATATGCACATTTATTGTTTGATGAAATGCCTAAGAGAAGCATGAGTATGAGTAGAAACCTTAATTTTATGCAACATTGCATATTTGCATTTCATGAGTGCATTTAAGTAAGAATTCTAAGCATGAGCCATCCATATGCATATATTTGTATATATGTAGTACTTAAGAAAGAATAAAGAATTTTAAGAATAAAATACTCTAAGAATAAAGAGAAAGAAGGAAAAAGCACTTAAGAATTAAAGAAAGAAAAAGTGTTAAAGAAGAGAAAAGAATAAGTTGTTGTGATGCGAAACCATGAGTGCTAAGAAGAAATTCTCACGTACACTCCACCTTAATTGAGTGGTATAAGAAGAAGAAGAATTGTACGACCCATAAGAGTGTATGTGGATGAGGGTTGTACCAAGAAGAATTCCTATATGCACGCCACCTTAATTGAGTGGCCTAAGAAGAAATAAAGAATTTGTACGGTCTGCAAGAGTGCATGTAGATAAGGATTGTACTCACTCACACGGCCAAGGTTCTGAATCCATACATCAACCGAGTCCGATCGGCAAAGAATAAGAAAAGAAAGAATAAGAATAAGAAAGAATAAGAATAAGAAAAGAATGAATAAGAAAGAACAAGAACAAGAAAGAAAAGAGAAGCTTGAGCAAGCAAGACAAGAAAGAAAAGAAAAGAATAGAAAGAAAAGAAAAGAAATAGAAAGAAGAAAGAAGAAAGAAAAATGCAATTTTATGCATTATTGCATATGCATATCATTCATGTATATTATCATGAATTTCATCATGGTTAGAAAAAATAGAAAAAAATAGAAAGAAAGAACAGTGAGAATTAGGAAGAAAGAAAGAACAATAAGAATTAGAAACAGAGAAAGAACTAGGAACGAAAGAAAGAAGAAGAGAATTAAGTAAGGAAAGAACCAAAGAAGGAGAAAAGATAAGGGATTTACTTACTGAGCATTTTTGTGCTCACCTCATTGTTTTTTCCATGTTTTGCAGGAAATAGGTGAGCAGCGGTCGGAAGGAAGTCGACAAGCGAAGAGAATTGGCATTACTGTCCACAATTGCTAAAGTTTTTGTACTTGTTATTTTGGTATATGTAAAGAATTATATTTTATAAGTAAAGAAAATTTGGATCCAACTATTTTTCATATGTTAAGTATGTATGTTTTTATTGTATATATTCTAAAGTATACTAGTAGAAAGAAGTCATTACATATACACACCCACCTTTGTTAACATTGTGAGTGGAAGTGGATATGTATATGTATATTTGTATCAACTGAATTATTAATTTTATCTTTTATTATTTTATTGGTGACATTATATATGTATAGCAAAACCTCTCTATAGTGATCCTCTATATAGGAATAAACTCTACATAGTCATAAAAAATTTTATTCCTAATTTGAGATAGTTATAAATAAAAATAAACTCCACATTGTAATAAATTATAATTTTTCTTATTCCCTTCTCAAGGAAAGTTGTTTCCATATAGTAATAATTATCCGTATATTACTAAAAAAATATATTTTATATTACATTAAAGGTTTAAGATGAAATAAAATATTTATTTAAAGTTATTTGAAACAATACAACTTGCTAACATGTACACCTTCTTGTTAAAGGGAAAATATCTTTAGCTTCTCAAGCATGTTTAAAGCTTCATAATATGAAACTTTTTGTATTTATGTGCTATCATCCTCAAGATTATTTCCTTTATCTTTTTGTCTAATTGCAACAATGATTTCTTCTTCGGTTAAAACATATACGATTTGTTGCTCATTTGGATGATCGAGGAAGACATTAATATTCATTCAATTAGTATAGTGAAGTTGTCGAATCTGATCAGTCAATTTTGCAACGACTCTTTTATTTTTCTCATCCACTTCATTTGTAGCTTGCAATTTATTGAAATCGGGGGTCCTAATTTTGCAATGCTTAAAACCGTTGATAATTATATGTGGCTTCACATCAATTGATCATGCATCAACTACATTTATAGTTTCATCAATGACACTTATCTTTGTTAGTTTCAAGACACGATCTTCTATCTGTTTCAAAAGTATGCAATTAAAGTGCTGAATTGAAATCTTAATATTATATTACTAAAACATGAATTATAAAATAAAAAATCAAAACAATAATTTTTGTAACTAGACCTCCATTAAATTATAACTAGTAATAAAATTAGTTGATTCCACCATTATGACTAAGAGATGTTTCTCTCTCTCTCTCTCTCTCTCTCTCTCTCTCTCTCTCTCTCTCTCTCTCTCTCTCTCTCTCTCTCTATATATATATATATATATATATATATATATATATATATATTGGAATGAATTCGAGAATCTTGTCTTAAATTCTAATTTAATTAAGTAGATTCCTTTCCACAAAAATGAGATACAAGATGTTGTAGGTGAGATCATGAAGTAATAGAGAACTGTCTTCACTTTCCATCCATACATAGATCCTCAATGACAAATTTTGCGCACTTGTGCTCATTTAGAACTTTTGTCGAATACTTTGTGGACAGACCTAAAGAATACCCTCAAAACCCTTTCTGATTGAACTTAATAAACCAAAGTGATGCAAATGACAATAAAAATACTATGCAACAAGGAAACAACAACCACAGTATAATTCATAAGACAATTTTACCTATCATTCAATAAAAAAATACTCCCATGACTTTAATCAAAGCTATGAGAGCAGAGAAGAGGACACAAAAAATGGTAATTTTGCAGATTAAACTGAAAATCCATCTAACCAGTTCCTGTAGTTCTTGAATTAGCTAGATATTGCAAATTTATGAGTGGATTTTGTTAGATTACCATCTAACTTTCATTCTCCTTAAACATGGATGGACCATTTCAAGTTTGAAATAAATTAAATAGTCATAAATTTCATCATTTAAGCGATTTAACACATATCGCTTAATAAATAAATCTATATCGTTTAAAAGATAAGTTTATAAATAAGCCTATATTGCTTAAGCAAATAGTAATTTAGTAAAGAATTTCAAACTTCATGACTATTTACTTGAAATGGTATTTTAATTAATTTTTCACATAGATTTATATCTAAATAAACAGAAACATTTAAATAGTAATAGAAACCAAAAAGATAAAGTTATGCTCTTAATTATTTATAGCTATTCAGTTTAGTAGAATATTATAGAGATCGGGATGATCTAACTGATATTCTTATTTGAGTACATATTGATATACCTTACACCTAAAGTACGTTAGGTACTTAGGTATAAAGTAGTTTTAAATAGCCTTGCCTCGGATTAAATGTTACACTATATATTATCTTCATAATATAATATGATCATAAAGATAACACTTCCCATGATTAAATACCCAAAATCGTTCTTTTAACTACTAAAGTGTTCATATAATCTTTTAATTAAAACCTTTACTATATAGCCATTCCTATGAATATTCAATTTACTTAGTGCCTTCATTGAACTGACAAGTATCCAACAACAATCACAATTATATTTATAACCCCCTCAAGTAAAATTCTAATATATGTGTGTGTGTGTATTCTACCAATTCAGAACAATCATTTGTCCATCACAACAATTCAAACAGTGGAGTTTGGGGTATGACATTTCTTCTTGGTGAATAGTCTGTTCACCATCAGTATTAAAGCTAAAAGTTGAGACAGACCTAAGTAAGGTTTCCATTTTGTTAAAATTGTTTCTTTTCCTTACAATAGTTAGCAATAGAGGACTTACTATGCTCTAACTTAGCTAACTGCCTCAAACACAACCCCAAAATGACTCACTACTTTAATACAATTAAATAACAAATAAAAACATAAGTCTCTGATAGAACACTTACTACTTGCATATCCAATATCTTCATTATAGCCAGGGAAGTGTGTTTTAATACAAGGGTTTTCAAAGAAACTAAGAAAAATTCTTAGATTCTAAAAAGTTCTGTCTCCACAAAGAGATTACAATGCTTAAACAGAAAATTTTGGGAGTTTCTATATACTTTTAGTGAAGGAGTGATTATAAACATCATAACGAGATAGTGATAATCACTACTATTGTGTTGAGAGTGTCTTTTTAAGAGTGTAGTGACTGTAAATCTCTATAAGGTTTGAACGAGTGAGCAAAAAGATTGATCTTTGTTCAGTGAGATAAATTAGAAAAAAAAATAGTGATCTCATTTTATTGTACTTCATTGATCTATAGTGAAAGAACTGTGTCGTAGTAACACTATGGACCCAAATTCGGGTGAACCATGTAAATTGTTGTCCCAGGCTATTTTCTATTACTTTCTTATTACTTATGTGTGGTATGTATGTATAGGCCAAAAATTGTATTGGGTCTGACAAAGTCCAATAACGAAATAAATACATTACAGTCTAGTGTCTTAGTCCAATTCTGGTTGGACCTACACTTAAATTTACTTTGTAAACTGTCCACTCTATGAGTTAGGATATCCTACAAGTTAAGCTAAATCGGGTTCCAACCCATTTGCCCGTATTAGTCCATAAAAGGAATCAGAATCCTATTCATTTTCCACTTTTGTCAAGATCATGAATCTTACTTAAAGTGATGAGCCTAATCCGATAAAAGGCAAGAGATAATGCTTCCTTCTTAATTGAAACTCATCTACCAAGTAGGACTCAGAGTTCTACTAGGACTCGAATCTCTTTGGTTCACTATATAAACAAGGGCAAGCTCTCTCATTATTTATTCAAAAATAACCCACAGCTCTTAAGCTCTCAAAGTTCTTACTTCCAAGAACCGTCGTTTCCCCCATCATAAAGCTTAGTTCCAACTAACTTTACCTCTCCTAACCACCGCAAAGCCATTCTCCGGCTACTTTGCCTTAGTCTAGCCCTAGCCGCATTATTATGATAAACCCTTCCCACTCTCAACCCTCACTAAAATACTTTCAATCTTATTGACTTGGGCATCAGAGTGCCTACAACAGACACCACACCGGTGTCACCTAAGCCTTCATGTTATCTTTTCCTCTCTGTGCAGGTCCATCAGGTTGTGAGTGGCTTACTTCATACAAGATTTGTCCCTTTTCGAATCAACCGTAGATTTTACCATCTATAATGTGTATATCAAGTCACAAAGGGTTTGTTCATAAGCTTAATTTTCTGCTGTAATCGATGCCTTAAAAACTCAATTTTACAACAAACTTAATGTTGAAGACTGAAAACATATTTAACAAACTAGATCCTTAAAAGAATGAAGTGCAATTGAGCATTATACAACAAATGGACTGAAACATAATTTCAATATCTAATATTTAACATAATTTCAAACTAGTTCCTTTAAGGAACCATGAAACATAATTTCATGTCGTATGTGACTCTGAATTCATTAATCATTGTATAAGCGTGTTCATGAAAAATTTCAATATTTGTTCATCTTTACATAGCAAATTGAATTTAATATTGTATATTATTCATAATAACTAACATATAGAACCTAACATTATAAACCTTTTAAAACAAGGTAGTTAACGAATGGATTGAAGTGTCATTTATGTATACACATGTTAAATAAATGAAACTAACATAAACACTTCTAGGACGTGTAAATGACATGGGAAGTGACGAGATAAATCAATCTTGGTTTATCTTCAAGTAAACATTTAAATTATAACTAATATTATCCATTATATTGTCTAGTCAATGATGATGATTAAAAACATTGCTTGGGAAAGTTAAGTGAAGGCTAGTTAAATATCTTAAGTTGTTTTGGCCTAATGACGCTTGTGTGAAGCCCAAAAGCAAAATTGTGCAGCCCTATGTAGGCTTAAAATGGATAATATCTTATCAGTGAGTCGAGATGTTTCAATTGGTATTATAGTAAGACCCAACCATAAGTGTGTGGATGATTTAGTAGCCTAGGATGGTGCGAGGAAGTTGCATCTAAAAGAAGGGTGAACTATGACATCCTACATCACTTGAGAATGTTAAGTGGAGGCTAGTTAAATATCATGTGAGCTCCTGAGCAATCAAGATGCGTTTTGGGGGAAAGACACTTGCATGAAGTGCAAAAACAAACCTGTGTGGGCCTGGACCGAAAATGAACAATATTTTAACAATGGATCAAGGTGTTTCAATTGAGTCCCTTATTATCTTGAGATTAAATAATATTTTGTATTTGTCTCTTGGATAAATTAAGGACATTTTTTCTTAGCAAACGTTAGGGAGTTGAGAATTACAAGAGCATTCAGTGCAAAATGATATGTTTTCTCCTTGATTTGTATGTGTGTGACTTGTATTAACTCCACCTTTTTCTCTTTTGTGTGGCTTGAGTTATATGTATTTCTTTATATGATATGTGGTCTTGCCGATGAGATGATTATGTATAAATCGCACACAAATTCACTTGCACGATTTACAACCCTAACATGAAGTTAATCATAGAAAGCAAACACAGTTCAGAATACAACTATTGTTTTTATGCAATACTTAAATTATTGAAAAATACAATCAAGACAAAAAATAGTTTAGTAATGTGTGTACTTAGTATAGAAGATTGAACAACCATGGTTTTTGAAGGATCAGAAACGATGAATAAAAAAAATAGTTTAGTGAGGAATTAAGATTGTTTTGATTTGAGTATTTAGGTTATTAGAAAAATAATCAGTAAATAATATTATGAATTTAAAGATATATTTTAGTAAAAAAAAAATATTATTGTATGGAATTTTGTAGGACTAAAAATATCAAATTAAACTTGTTTTTAATTTTATCAAAGGTAATTGACATGAAATTTACTATAAATCGCTGATTATGGCACTCATAAAATATAAATATAATTTAATATAAAAATACCAATTGCAAGTGTAAAAATATAGTACATTTTGTAACGGGGCAAGGTATCAATTGGTTATGGAAGCAAGCAAGGAACCCTTTTATTGTGTCACTTTATGTACATTCATTCTCTACTTCAAGTATTCTTCCTTCCCTTAATCTCTACTATATAACCATGTCAATTTCCTGACATACACAGACTGAAAGATGGCTCATAACTCCAATGCGACTCTCACACTCTTATTCATCCTTATTATCATGGCATCAGGTAACATTCTCTCTTTTTGCCATTTACTTACCAAGATGAAAACTCTTTGTTAGAAACACATTCTTATATTGTGTCAATCTAAATGCATTTTTCTATTTATTACTAACATCTTTGCCTGTTGGGTAGGGACAAAAATGTTTGCAAGAGCCAGAAATATTACCATAGTGAATGTGTGTAAAGAGACAGTATGGCCTGGAGTATTTACACGAGGTGATGATGATAGTGGTGAAGGTTTTGCATTGAAACCAGGCCAATCTGCCTTCTACAATGCCTCTGATAAATGGAGTGGCCGCATATGGGCAAGAACTGGTTGCAGTTTCAGCAACAGCACCAACTCTTGCCAAACAGGCGATTGTGGCCCTTCCATAAATTGCACAGGACCAGGTAGTAAGCCAGTCACAATTGCCGAATTTACCCTCAGTCCCGACATCGATTTTTATGATGTTAGCCTTGTAGATGGGTTCAACGTACCTATAATGGTTCAACCTCTCAGTGGTAAAGGAAATTGTAGCAGGGCTGGTTGTGATGGAGACTTGAGGCAAAGCTGCTCATCTGATCTTGCTGTTAAAGACAACGGGAAGGTGGTCGGCTGTCGTAGCGCATGCGACCACTTTAACACTGACGAGTTTTGCTGTAGAGGCATGTATGGAGATCTTGGCTCATGCTCTCCTTCCAACTATTCCAAGAGCTTCAAACAAGTGTGCCCCGCAGCATCAAGCTATGCATTTGATAACAATTCAAGTGTTATTACATGTTCTGGGACAGACTATATCGTTGCCTTCTGTGCAGCAAGGTGAGTTAACATTTATTCAGAATATTGAAAGGTTAATAACAAGATAATATATATTTCTTATTGCTGAATGCAGGAATCAAACAGTGTGCTCTTACCAAGACAATAAGCTTTCATGTAATCACCCGAATGGCGCGAAGGCTTTCTCTCAGAACTGGTGGCTCCTCCTGATGCTCGCGTTACCAATGACATTAAATTATGTTTGAGCTCCTGTTCAATGTCCATTTTGAAATCTAATGAAATGTTTCCTGCTATTCTTGATACTCTTTCTCACACCTAATCACTTGGATGATATTCTAGTGTTATTGCAGAATGCTAAAAGGAAATAAAACCAGGCACAATATTTTTCATTTCATTACTGAAAATGTCAGTTCCTCCTCATCCCTTAATGCACACGCAAGCTAAAAACAGATAGGAAAAGAAAAATATATTTGAAGAATCATTTCATTTAATAACAAAAATAAATAGAACACTAAAAATGCACAGGCTTACAGGGAAATTTCTGTTACGTTACTTCTTCAAAAGATTCTCAATAGTCGTCTTCATAACAAATGCTTCAAGATCCTGAATAAGTAAGATATCCTTTTGTATAAATCACCTTCAGGTCTTTATGTCGTCTTCAACCAATGAATATGCCTGATCTAAATACGTTTCATGGAAGACTCAAACAATATGCACCACCCTGGCACATGACTTGTCAAGTACGCTATTCTGGACCACTGGCACTTCGCAGCCTCATCCAAGCTTTCTTTTATGACAAGCATATATTAAACTATTGCAGAATGTAGATGACAAAAGCCATCTTGAAAAATTCATCAACTGTGATGTCAGTTTTACATGTCTAGGAACATCTACAAAAGCTGTACCTTTCCACATTCTGAAAGGACATATATGTTCATTTAAATGCTACAGACATACAAAAGGCACATCCTACAGGGAAAACAGATTCTGTGAAGCTCCCACCTGAAACAGTATAAGATATAGTTGTTGATGGTAGCATATTATATGTCGTTATCTCACTGAATGACATGCAGGAACTTGCCCCGAATGGCGGTAGCAGAATACAAGAAGCACCTACTGAATTATTAAGGAAAAAAAAATGAAGAAAGAAAGAAAAGATCAGCCTGCTGACAAATTTAAGATGAAACGAGAAGAGAATCAAATTCATTTAAAAGGTTTACCTTGGTCAACTATAAATCACGCAGCCCTATCAGTTAAAGATGGGATGCATTCAAGTCTGTAAAAGTATTTGAAGCTCAAAATATTGTCTTATGTTCAGCAAAGCTCAGCACAAAACCCTGATCCTCCTTAAATTAAGTCTATTTGCATTTTGATTCAAGCAGTGTCATATATATCAGCGTATCATTACAAATGTAATAATTTTTCCACCTTGTCATTCTATCCTGGGCTGATGCGCTAATCCAAAGCTCAAGCAGTCAAAATACTGCAGCCAAAAAGAAGCAAATTCCCATGCTTATTGTGCTACATTTTCTGTACAAAAGAAGAGAACAAGGAAATTGTGTATTATCATTGTTATTATTATTATTTTAAATGAACATAGTGCTGATTACACTTACATGTAATGCATGGTCCACAATCTACCTATTCTTGCCACTTCTCTAACTTCTTTTTGATATCTTGTTCAGTTGTTTCCCTTGTTTGAATTGCTGTTCTGGACTCGTCACTTTCAAATGGTAATACAACTACAGGGGCTGCAGGAACTGTGTCCCAACGCTCCTTCAAAAAACTTATGAACTTCTTAACCATTTCCCTTCGGAACTCAAACTCCCGAGTGAAGAGATCCATGAGAAGGAATGCAAGAATGTACTTGAAAGGAACAATCAGGAGAATGGTGGCAGAAGTTAACAATAATAGTGCCACCTCAGTTGTTATCTGTTACAAAGTTCAGATTAAAATGAGTTTCCATTTTTCATCATGGTCAGAACAGTAAAAAAGAAACATGAAACCTTAAAGTTCTCAAAGTACAAATGCGAAATTAACCTCACAAACAAACAACTGCTGACAAATTAAAAACCATAGTAAAGAGAAAGATCCTGATCATCATGAAGTTATCTCATTTAGTTACAGCAGCTTAGGGAACTGAAAGCACAGTCACAAACTCATCAAACCTAAGGTGGGTTCTTTTGAAGCTCCACCTCATAAGATGTAAACAAAACTGACAACCTAATTATACATTGTTAAGCAACCAAAACTTCAAAATAAGAGCAAGAAAAAGAGAGGGTAGTAACAGTCTGGGAAGCTGTAAACTATAAGTTGTGAAGTAATGAAGGAGATCCTCAAAGAGACATTGGCACATACTTAGAGGTAGTTACAAATTTAATATTTATTTAGGTCAATATTTTGATTTCATTTTTTTGGCCTATGTATTTTCAGGAAACTAGACATTTTCCACATAGGTTATGCTATTTAGGAACTTGCAATTGTTTCTAATCGTTTCTGATTAGTGCATGTCTTGTTTATGATTTGGTCTTGGCCTATAAGTAGGCATCACACTTAGAGCATGAAAGACAATGGGATTTTGAAAATAATGATGGTTTTCTCAAACTGTAATTTATTTTCACTTTTTCTTTCTCCCTTCTCTCTCCCTTTTCTCCTCCCTGTACTACACACAGACAAAATTTAAAAGTTCTGAGTGGCATAGAAACACTTGTTAACTCGTCAGACTATGGTACGATAGGTGGTTTTCCTAGTGCAAATTCTGCATATGCTAAAACAATGTAAAATTTATTACGAGACAGTTATTAACTGGTCAGACTATGGACTGTAAATCTTATAACGTTGAACGTAAAACTTATCACAACAAAAGTTTAAAATAGAACATTAGACTTGTAAACTATTAAGAGTTCACATTCTAAAGTTCAAGTTCCATCTTAGGCTTCATGGCCATTAACATTGCAGTTATATCCCCAGTTAACAATTTTGGTAATTGAATGAAAGTTATAAACTCCCATGAATCATGGAAACATACCTGAGGCTGCCCTGAAAGAAATATTGTGCGTATTTTCAGAAGTGTGACATTCAGATTCTGGAGATAATTTTCCACATCCTGCATGGCATCTTTTACTGCTATAATCTTTTGAATAGTATTTGAAGGAGGCTGATCACGGATAGTAACTTTTCCAAAAGTTCTTCCCAGGCGACCTTGCACCTTCAACCCCTTGAGTGTAAGCATACCAGCTGCCAAAACCATCAGCGACATGGGAAATACATATGACAGCAAATTCCTGAAAAGGGAATCAAAATGTAAGCCTACTTTCAAACTACAAAGTGGAAATGATAGATACAGAGAATGCACTGAAAGAAAAATCCAATACACCTATTCCAGTTCCAGGAATATCCTCATTCATAGGGAAGATGAACCCTGTGTCCAATTTAACAATTCTCATCACGCAATGTCACATCAAAAATATAATCGACCAAAATTTGGAATGAAACATACCAAATAAGAATATGATATTCTTTTTCTTTTTTAAACCAAACAGAAATATTGTATTTAAGCATGAAAATTTTGACAAAATTAAGAACAAGCTGTCCTCTGTAAAAAAATAAAATTATACTTTCTTTAATTTCCTATTAAAGAAAGTAACCGGACATTCTAAGAGAGCCCTGACAATTGTCAAACACCACAAGGATCACCAAAAAAACCTCCACAGAACAAAAACTTAAATGAAATCATAAAATCAGCAAAAACACATAACAAAAACTAATTGAAATCATAAAATCAAGCAAAAATATGCGGAAGATCTCACAAGGAGATGTGCTCTAAGCTCATTTTCTGATGCGAAGAACTATGAAAGAATTTTAGATACCAGGAACAAAATGATTTCCAGTGATTATTAATAATATATTGTTTCAGAAAATGTAAAAATACTGTTAGTGGAGTAACTTTGCAAAGATGAAGAACCTAGACATACTTCTTTTAAACCATATAAAAACTTCAGATTTCATCAACCAGCGAGGCAATATATCCAACTGAATTGGCAATCATTGCATCAATAATATCAAGAAAGGGTTCAATCACTCAAACCAAATTCCATACCAATAAAATGATGCCTAACAAGAACTAAACTCACAAAATTGACAAAAAAATCTGAGCAAGACATATCAAACTAATAAGGGAAAAGTGCTACAACACGAAGTAAGCAAATAATTTCAAATAAATGATTAACAATTTTATTTTTTTTTCTTGGTATTAGGTGACAATTTGGAAACATATTACACTTAATCTATATGTTTGAGTTGTCCAACATAAGTTGTTACAAAGATGATTATTCTTCCTAGCAGAGGTACCTGAAAATTATAGCATAAGCAAATGCAAGAAAGGAGATAGTCAGGTGTGGCTCCTCCCAGCGTCTAAGTTGTTCAAATTTCTTGGCAGTCAAAGTCAAAGGAAGCATAAGTTCCTGCAAAAATAAAATAAAAAAATTACCCACCTTCTCAACCATAATGAAATTTGAAGGTTCCTTATGCAGAAAACAACAAGCAGAAGCAATATACACTCAAACTAATGTAAATACTATATATTGGCGACTCAAAATATTATATCACAGTACATACGAAAACTTCCATTATTTTTAGATTTCTATCTCTTTTCCATTTAGGACAGGTAAAGGTTCAGTAAAGGCCCCAAACAAAGGAAGCATAACCCCATGTCCACACAAGAGAAGCACCAAAACCTAAGATAAAACATATTAATACCAAGATATTCTAAAATAGAGCAAAAGAGGGAGATTTCAGTCAGAGCCATGCATTAAGCGACCAGAACAACTCTGTTTTAGTCAAGATAAACTCTGTTACTCATTGCTATAATGTTAAAATATATATTTATTGCAGCTAGTGGCCGTCAAACTGATACAAAGTTTGAACCTTTTTCAACTTTTGAAGATGCTCCAATAATGAGACAACAAAAAGATTTCAGCAAGCTTAAGCATGAAAAAAAATGAAGCAACAAAAGCATGTCCATAAGATAAGGGTAGGAAGGCCCACAAATTCTCTACTGTAGAATGATGAAGCATAAAGTGTCTATGTAGCAATCTGAATATCATGCTAAGGATTATTGTAAAAACAATAACCTTTCAACTCCACAAAATCATAGTGAAAGGATCTCAAAGCAATAATGACCATGACATGATAATATGCTTGACAACCTAATTGAATAATACAGCTCATTCATGTATTCCCCAAAAACAAAATTGAAAATTTCAAACATTAACCAATTAAACTTAGCACTGGAATTGAAACAAAGAAAAGATGAGGGATAAATAATGGAGAGAACAAGGAGGATGTAAGAAACAACGGACATTTTCCATGAATATAAAAAGCAAAGTTTACAAGGGAATAAAAATGAACAATAAAATCAAAAGCTGACACTATAGAGGTGATAAGAAATTCAGCATCAACCATAAAAAAAGCCTCAGAACAAATTGCAGAGTAATTCCATTGGGTAATTTAAACCCACCATAACTGTAGTTAATATATCAGCCTCAAGGCAAAGAAATAAGAGAAACCAAAAATTCGAACTTGCAACCTAGGCTATAATAGCTCTTTGAAACAAATTCGAAAGGAATCATTTTCACATTGCAGATGCAAAGAAAAAAGAAATAGTTCATTTCTTTTTTCATTTTCTTCTCAGAAATCCAAGGTAGCAGTGGATACGAACAAACAAAATGGTTTTTAAAAAGAATCATGTTAATCACCATGCAATCTCAGTTCCTGTTCCCGAAACCTATGCTAATCTTCAGCAGGAAGGCAGTTGCATATATTTCACCAAGGTATTACACGGTTTCTATCCTGGCTCCTTCAAAAATTTTGAAAAAAAAAAAAAAAAGCAGCCAAGAATGAATTAAAAAAGGATAAAATAGCAAACCTTGAAAAGGTCAATGTTACTGGGTATTCCTTTAATCATTGCAGCATCAATTGTTGCTTGAGTTTTTTCAACTGTCTGCGACTTCTCTTTGCATATCAATGCCGCCCTTTCTACAAGAGTCAAACCTGCTACAACAAGATTTTTACTTAATATTACTCCTTGTCTTACTGAAGAGTTCTTCCAGAAACTAGTAGAAACATTGGAAGCCCAAGATGGAGACATCATCCACTTCCTCAAGTAAACACTTCCATCAATGTCAAACACATGATTACTACTTTCACATGTCTCATCCAAAGTTTTTGTTCCTTGAGCAGGTTTTTCTCCTGCCTCAGTAAATTTAGTAACCAATGGTCCGGCCCAATAATATACAGCAAGAGTTTGGCACACAATATCACCGTAGGGTGCATATTGCAAATATGAGAACGGTACAAGTTTTATAGGATCATCCAACAATTTGCGCATAAACTGAAGGGCCTGCAGTCTTGCAATACTGTTGACAGCACTCATAATAGCCCTTTCCTTCCCTTTGTGGGCACCATATACTTGAAATATTGATTGATCACTATTCCTGGGTCCATATTCACGAATAAACTTGTGTGAAGCAATAACTTCACTGATGAATGCATGCCAAACATCCCGTCTTAACTCACCTCCCAAGTCGACAAATTCCAGCACCCATGTCTCTGACCTGAATATAATTGAGATGTAAATGTAAAGAGAGTAAGAAATTTACCGGGAAGGGCAGACAGATACAAGACCATCAACTACGTGACTCAATACTCAAGATACATTAGGCGACTCCTGAATTTGGCTTGAATTATTTACCTCCTTATATTTACCCTTGTATTTATGAAATCTGTTTACTGTTTCTTCTCAGGGGAAAAATGAAAAGAAAAATAGAAAGAAATATGCTTTTCTGCTAATAAAATTTAACCAAAATGCAAGCATTGACAGATATACTGGCATACAGATATAAATCAAGGAGAGTAACATTTTAAAACGACCTAGGAAGCACTTGACTTTTTTTTTTTTTTAAAAAAAAGAACTTACATGACATGTTGATAAAAATTCATTTTAAAGCAACCCAAAATTGAATGGAATGTGAAAAAAAAAAAAAAAAAATTAAAAGAGAATTCTGTAGTAGGTAAACAAACTGACAGGTTATCAATAAAATGACAAAAAAATTGAAGTTCTTGTTATTGTTATTGTTATTTTTCTTGTTCTTGTTCTTGTTCTAGTTCTAGTTCTAGTTATTGTTATTGCTGTTATTATTATTCTTATGTTATTATTATTAGTATTATTATTATAAACAATTATACACAGTTATTATTATTATTATTATACTACAAGAGAATTGTAAACAATTATACACAGTTATACTTCAAAGTACAAGGACTGATAGACTCGAGAAAGAAGTCCTTGAACACCCACCCACATGAACACATGATGGCTCCTTGAGGCATACAGCATGCAAATGAAATCAATCTTTAAATAGTCTTGACTTGATTTTTTAATGAGAAATATTTGAAGGTTCCTTTTTCTTTATGTTATAATCTTACATTTTCTAGACTATATTTACTACTAAATACAAAAACAAGATTGAACTTTTGAGTAGCTCTTTCATTCTTAACCATAACAATGCAGTTCTAATGCTTGCATCTGATCAACATCAATTATTTACGAAACCTTACTCCAGTATCCATGTAACTTCACAGGAAAAGTTATGTAAGAAGCTTACTCACTCGATGCCAGATGAAACAGAGACAGCTGAATCAAAAAGATCAGAACCCAAAGGTCCAACTTTTGCTTTCTCCACCCGTAATCCATGTCTTGCAAGATCAAGCCTTTTGGCACCTTTTTGCCCCAGCAAGCCAACAGCCTATGAAATAGTTGAAATGCAATAAATTATTAAGAAAGAACGGGAAAAAGAAAAGGATTAAACTTTACCAGGTCCAAAGTTGTTTGGGACCAGATATGACAAAATAATTTTTATCATACATCCTTCTTAAATGGCTAGAAGAAATATAAACAATATTGATTAAGCTAAAAAGCACCAAAAAAAATAAATGTGCTCTTTGTATTAGTACAACTGTAAGACATAGATGTGAGTGACAAATGTATATAACAGAACATTATTTGATGTTACAGATGTACATGACTTCCTAGATGATGGGGATCACATTAAAATCTTTGATTATAGGGATCACTTCTATCCTAATTTAGATTGATCACCTACCTAGTTTAGAACACTACAAGTGTATATAAATATGTATCTTTTTAAGTTATGAATAAGAAGTGTGAATATTCATTACGTTTATTTTACATGGTATCAGAGCCTTAAAAGATAATTAGGGTTTGGGTCTCAAAATTGGGAAAACCTATTTAGGTTGAGATTTGTTCAACACCGCCACCCAAGGGAGATTCAGAAGCCTCCGATCGGCAAAACCCTGAGTTCCGGCCTTCAGAATCACCAAGCGCCACCCGAAACTCTGGTGAACAGTAACACGCGCCGGTGCGTGAGAGCGCGTGCACAGCTGACTTCTCCTCCAATTCTCTTCCTCGTCTGCTTCGTCGGTACTTTTACAGCACATTTTCGTGCTGGATTGCGTAATCTCTTACTGGTTCATTGTTCGTTTGGGCTTTGGATATTTCTGAGGACTTAGTTGTGATCTTTCGACACTTTGTTTTCGTTTGGTTATTGGTTTTTTGCTTGCTGTGGCCTCTGGTTGGTGGTGACTGTTGATTGATTTGGTGTGTCACTGAAATTTAGTTAGTTTGCTTTGTTTTAACCGTTTGGTGGTGTGCATTGGGATTATCATCTGTTTAAGACATGTCTGATACAAAGCCAATGATGGAAATGATACCGACGATGTCGAAAATTACAGAACATAAACTCATTGGTATAACTAATTACCATGATTGGCGTAAAACTATTATACTGTATTTGTGGAGTATTGATAAAGATGATCATATGATTGATGATCCAACTGCGAATGATTCGAAAAAGACATGGCTCCAAGATGATGCTCGGTTGATTCTACAAATACGGAACTCTATTGACGGTGAGGTACTTGGCCTAATTAATCATTGTGAGTTTATTAAAGAACTGATGGATTATTTGGAGTTTCTGTATTCTGGAAAAGGGAATGTTTCTCATATTTATGAAGTGTGTAAGGCATTCTACCGTGCAGAGAAACAAGATAAGTCTCTTATAGCTTATTTTATGGAGTTTAAGAAGACTTATGAAGTGTTGAACATGTTGTTACCCTTTAGTGCTGATGTCAAAGTTCAACAAAAACAACGAGAGCAAATGGCAGTCATGAGTTTTCTTGCAGGTCTTCCTTCTGAATTTGAGACTGCTAAGTCTCAGGTTCTAGCCAGTCCAAAGATCTCTTCATTGCAGGATGTCTTTAGTAGGGTACTTCGCACAGAAGGTACCCCACTGGTTCAGTTTAGTAGTACTCTCGTCAGTCAAAAGAATGACTATGAATCTGGGCGATCACAATTTGAAAGTGGCAACAAAGGAGGAGGGTCAAATAGTAATATGGGAGGAATTATGTGTCACTATTGCCATAAGCCAGTACACATGAAGCGTGATTGTAGAAAGCTTCAGAACAAAAATAGAAGAAATCCCTCTGCCCATGTTGCATCCACCAATGATACTTCGGATCAGTCAGTTCTTATCTCTACAGATGAATTTGCCAAGTTTCCATTGTACCAGGAATCATTAAAGGCTTCACCTACTCCTGTCACGGCTATGGCTGACTCAGATAAGCCAAATACATGTCTCCTTTCCTCATCCTCAAAATTCGTCATTGACTCTGGTGCAACAGATCACATGTCAGGTAATCCCAGTCTCTTTGCTACTTATCAATCAAAAACCCTTTCGAATGTGACTTTAGCAGATGGGTCACCATCCTACGTTCTTGGGTCTCGCACAGTTACCCCTACTCCACAGCTTCCCTTGTCAAATGTCTTACATTTACCAGATTTTTCTTTCAATTTGATTTCTGTTAGCCAACTTACTCGTGCTCTTAACTGTTGTGTTTTATTCTTTCCCGATTATTGCTTGTTTCAGGATCTTACGACGAAGAAGATTATTGGTAAAGGACATGAATCTGGAGGTTTATACATTCTCGACAGACCAAAATCTACACTTGTCGCTTGTTCTAGTGTTGCATCCCCGTTTCAAGCACATTGTCGTTTGGGACATCCATCTCTTCCTTCACTAAAGAGATTGTGTCCTCAGTTTAATAAAGTGTCTACATTAGAGTGTGAGTCATGTCAGTTTGCTAAACATCATCGTGTCAGTTTTAGTCCTAAAGTCAATAAAATAGCTAATTCTCCCTTTGAGTTAGTTCACTCTAATGTTTGGGGTCCTTGTCCAGTTCTGTCTAAAACTGGTTTTAGATATTTTGTTACATTTGTGGACGATTACTCTCGTATGACTTGGTTATTCTTAATGAAAAATCGTTCTGATTTGTTTTCTTATTTCTGTGCTTTTTGTACTGAGATTAAAACTCAATTCAATTTTTCTGTTCATACATTGCGCAGTGATAATGCAAAAGAATATTTGTCAGTTTCTTTTCAAAATTACATGACCCAGAATGGCATTCTTCATCAAACTTCATGTGTTGATACTCCATCTCAAAACGGAATAGCGGAGAAAAAGCAGACATCTTCTTGAAACTGCCAGAGCCTTATTATTCCAAATAAATGTTCCTAAACCATTCTGGGTTGATGCCGTTTTCACAGCCTGTTTTTTGATTAACCGCATGCCGTCTTCTGTCCTTCATGGTGAGACCCCGTACAGTATTCTTTTTCCTAACAAAGCATTATTTCCTCTTGAACCTAGGTATTTGGTAGCACTTGCTTTGTTCGGGATGTTTGACCATCAGTCACTAAATTAGATCCCAAGTCATTAAAATGTGTCTTTCTTGGTTATTCTCGACTTCAGAAAGGATATCAGTGTTATTGTCCAAGTCTTAATAAGTATCTTGTTTCCATTGATGTTACCTTTCTAGAAGAAACACCATACTTTCCCTCTTCTCCTACAGATCGTCCGAAGGATGATGATAATAATGATTTGTTAGTTTATACCTTTACTTCCCCTGCACCAATATCTGAACCGGCAACTGTCTCTGACCTGTCACTATTCCTACGCTTCCTACATCGACTCCTATCTCTGATCCTGCTCCTGCTCCTGTCAAAGTTTACTCTCGTCGTCCACCTCCTCCTGTTTCATGTCCGGCACCAACTTCTTCGTCATCCAATCCAGTTTCAAGTGATGATCTTCCTATTGCATTGCGAAAAGGTAAACGACAGTGTACTTATCCTGTTTCTTCTTGTGTTTCTTATGATCATTTGTCACATTCATCATGTTCCTTTATTGCTTCCCTTGATTCTATTACTATCCCTAAAACTATTCATGAAGCCCTTTCTCATCCTGGTTGGCGTAATGCAATGATAGAGAAAATGAATGCCTTAGATGACAATGGTACTTGGAAATTGGTAGATTTACCTTCAGGGAAACAGGCAATTGGATGCAAATAGGTGTTTACAGTTAAAGTTAATCCAGATGGGTCATCGTTGCTCGACTAAAAGCTCTGCTCAGGTTGCTAAAGGATATGCTGACTTACGTTGATTATTCTGATACTTTTTCCCCTGTGGCTAGGTTTACCTCTATTCGGCTGTTTATCTCTATGGCAGCTACTTATGATTGGCCTTTGCATCAGCTAGACATCAAGAATTCTTTTCTTCACGGCGATCTTCAGGAAGAGGTATATATGGAGCAACCTCCTGAGTTTGTTGCTCAGGGGGAGTATGGGAAAGTATGTTATCTTCGCAAATCTCTGTATGGTTTAAAACAGAGTCCTCGTGCTTGGTTTGGAAAGTTTAGTCAGGCTGTTGAGAGATTTGGTATGCTGAAATGTAAAACTGACCATTCTGTTTTCTATAAACAGTCTGAAACTGGCATCATTCTTCTAGTTGTGTATGTGGATGATATTGTTATTACTGGGAGTGACAGTGTGGTCATCACATCTCTTAAGTCTTTTCTCCATACCCAGTTCCACACAAAAGACTTAGGGATATTGAAGTATTTCTTGGGGGTTGAAGTTACAAGGAGCAAACGAGGTATATTCCTCTCTCAGAGGAAATATGTGCTCGACTTATTAACTGAGACAGGAAAATTGGGGGCAAAGCCATGTAGTGTTCCGATGGTTCCTAATGTGCAGCTTATGAAAGATGGTGAACTATTTGGAGATCCTGAGAAATATAAAAGATTGGTCGGGAAGTTGAACTATCTTACGGTGACTTGTCCAGATATTGCATATTCAGTAAGTGTTGTCAGTCAGTTTATGGCCTCCCCAACAGTTCATCATTGGGTGGCTTTGGAGCAGATCTTGTGTTATTTGAAAAGAGCCCCTGGACGCAGTATATTATATGCCAATCATAGTCACTCTCATATTGAATGTTTCTCAGATGCAGATTGGGCAAGTTCCAAGGTAGATAGAAGATCCACATCAGGCTATTGTGTCTTTGTCGGAGGAAATTTACTATCATGGAAGAGCAAGAAGCAGAATGTCGTGTCACGATCAAGTGCAGAGTCCGACTATAGGGCTATGGCACAAGCTGTTTGTGAAATAATGTGGATATATCAGTTCTTGACTGAAATAGGCCTTGAAACTTCAGTACCAGCGAAATTATGGTGTGATAACCAAGCGGCTCTTCATATTGCATCTAATCCAGTGTTCCATGAACGAACAAAACACATTGAGATCGATTGCCATTTCGTCCGTGAGAAACTACAACAAGGTCTGATTTCCACTGGGTATGTGAAGACTGGAGAACAATTGGGAGATATCTTCACAAAGGCTCTAACTAGGATTCGAGTTGATTATCTTTGTAACAAGCTGGGTATGATTGATATCTATACTCCAGCTTGAGGGGGAGTGTTAGAGATGTACATGACTTCCTAGATGATGGGGATCACATTAAAATCCTTGATTATAGGGATCACTTCTATCCTAATTTAAATTGATCACTTCTATCCTAATTTAGATTGATCACCTACCTAGTTTAGAACACTACAAGTGTATATAAATATGTATCCTTTTAAGCTATGAATAAGAAGTGTGAATATTCATTACGTTTATTTGACAAACCTAAGTGACAATAGAGAATGTGTATCTTGTAACTGACTTAACCTTTTTTCCTAATCACTACACTGCCCACACTCAGGGAGCAATTTCTGACTCTAGGTCAGGAAATCAAATTAAAACATATACTTGAAAGCAGTGCCTTTATCCTATAGTTCTGAAAACTAACACTTTATGTAAAAACCAAACAAGACGACATTAAGCATCTAAGTTGTTTTCTGCAACTCACATTTCTATTGTGTTACAAAGTTACTTCAGCAATTAAAAGACCGTATCTTAACTCATGCAGGTTACTTTAGCCATTGAAAGATATAACCCATAATCATGAACAGAAATTCTTATTAATCTTAAGAACTCTCTAAGCAAAAACCAACAATTTGTATGGTAGGAAACTTCACCTTTCCTAAAAACACTTTGGATTAGAAAATGCAGAATGTTTAGTATTTAAGCTCAATTTCTTCAGAGACTGTCTTTGAAAAAAAAATTTAACCCTTAGAATCAATCACTAACCTAGGAGAAAAGCAAAACAAAACAAAAAAGAAATACCTCAAAATACAATGCTTTATCAGTTAAAGTAAGTTTTCCTGGCAATGCCATGTTATTCTCCCATTTTATAACAGGCCTCTTCCTGCTGGAACCAATGCATAAGATTCTCTCACTTGAAAGCTGAGAAGATTCACGAATCTGGTACGATTTCCGTCCTTCATGCACTCTGCAACAAAACCAGCAAGAAATGAGCATCCAAGAATGTAATAAGAAATTATTTAACCCCAAACAAATGGACCAAACAAAATCAGCCCGTTTTCTCATTCTTACATAGATTCTTTTAAGTGAAGACTCTTAGACCAAAAAAGAATAGCAGACTCAGATGCCATTTTCATCTTATCCATAACAACATACAAGAGCTTGCAGAAATCATAATGGTGAAAAGTTGAAGTCATTAAGAGAAATCAAAATTTTTCATAAAAAATTAAAACCGTAAGTGCAATTGAGACTCAACCAATTGTTTTAATCTTTCTTCAACTAATGTTATGACCAGAAACACATAAACTCCATTAAATTTATGAGAAATCCAAATCCTTAATACATATAAGTGCCATTATGATGGATTCAAGAAGCTCACTTGAGAAGTTCATTGACAAAAGTTAACCACAAGCTTAGAGAGATGCCCTGTTCATCACCAGCAAGAGCCTTGAAAAGGTTATGCACTGTGGCTCGATCAGCCAGACCAGAGATAGCTGGAGCAATGCGAACAAAAGCCTCTTCTCCTACAAGCTTCTTCTTCAGAGATAACCAAAAGTATCAATTGTTTTAACAGATGAACAGAACACAATAATAATAACAAGAGAAAAGCAACAAATCAAAAATCATGGAGCACTTGCCACAACATATATGTGATAATATAGTTGCAGTAATTCAAATGAAATAATCAGAAAAGGAATGAACTCAAATGACATGATAGGTTAACCCCAAGGATTGGGCTTAGTGGTAAAAGCCCTTGATTTCAACTAAGAGGTCAAGGGTTCAAATCCCCCTAGGTCCACCAACTTAGGATATTATATCCCATAAGTCTCCAAGCAACCAAGGTTGCAGGGTTTACCCCCCGTTTAAAGCTTGGTGAACTCATAGGGAAGGTCAAGGGATTTTAGGCATCAGAAAGGGGAGAAAAAAAAAGGAAATCGGTGCAATAGGTTAGCAAACATTAATATTCGGGTTATAGCTTTTATCCTGTTACTAATGTTCCAGTGACCAGAGTGTTGCTTAGGCCACAACCAGATGGCAAATGTAAAACTTTTCACAATTTTACAAATTGGAAAAAGAAAACTGTTCTTTAAGGGAAAAGGTATGTAAAAGCCAATTAGAGGAGATGAAGTCTTTACTTGACTCAAGTTGTGATGTTGGTCTTGAAACCAAACCTATAGTACCTTCATTTCACCTTTTTGGCACACCCAAAAACTTGCAAGAGTTGGGCTAGGAAATGTTCGGGAGATATAAGTGGAGGTAATCACAGCGAGAAGACTATTCCAAATTCTATAGTGTACCAAACAGGCCTCTTTGCTTTTCTTTGATTGTATAGCATACTATTCACCTAATTCAATGGGAAAGCATTTTATAAGTGGATAAAGAGAAGATTAACCAAGTAATATTTCACACAAATACCCCTAAACTCTGCTAAAGAGCAACCAAAAGTGTCAGGTATATTTTGTGCAGATTAATTGAATACATGAAGATTTCTTTATGACAAAGTGTTGTGAAGCAGTGATATATTTAATATATTGTGAGAATCACAATGTAATGGCATTTATTAACACTGATCAGCTGGAAAATTATATAGCCAGGGGTCAAAATGAAAACAACTATAACCTTAGTAGCCATGTCAAAAGGAAACAGAATGCCCAAGAAGAACAAAGAGCTGAAAACGGTTCAAGAGCAACAACAGCAAAAATCAGTAAGTTAGAGATGAGTTCTGTCCTAGTCAGAAAGTTGGCTACCAAAGCCCCTCTTTTTTTTTTTTTTCTTTTTTTTTTAAATAAGAAACAGGAAACAAATTTCACTAACAAAAACAAAGGAAGTTACGAACCGAGTGAAAATGGGATTTGTTTCCTTGTTCGTATCAGGCCATTAAAGTCCACAACAATGGAGTAAAACTGAAACTACTTTACTCCTCCTCAGGACAATATGTCAATTTCAATCTATAAAAGCGCCAAAAGAAAAAATTACAGACCTAATAGTATGTGACATTGCCAACCCTGAAAAATGCCAGCAACGTTATGCTAAAGAAAGTTGTGCCCCTGATCTTCCTTTCTATAAATACACTGGTCCACCAATGAATTCGTCTTTATATTTTTATCAAAATACACAATTTGATTGATCATACCTTTTAAACAACATATAAGAACCAAACAGCCATGCAACAGTTCAATCACCAGAAATAAAAAACTGCTATACTTCCAAGGTGGTTGTCACTAAACAAATAAATGATAAGAGAAGATAAACCTGAAAAAAAGCTTTCTCTGGAAGATAAGCAAAGGAATTTTTTTCTTCACTATAAGGATTCTCCCATGCAAGCATCGTGATGAAAATTAATCGCTGGAATGCCGGTTCCTGAAAACATATTGAATTTATACCTTATCCACAAAAAGAAAATAAAAATGAATTAAATAAATAAAAGATAACTAATTGGTAAATAACTATAATAGTTCCTTAAGGTTGACTGGGAAAAAGAAATAAGGAAAAGAGACTTAACTTCAAGATGACTGAACTGGTACAGTAATTTCTAAATGACGAGGCCAAAATTGTAGATTGATCCCTAAACCTCTAGCTACACTACAACAAGTCTAAAAAGATCTCGTTTGTCATATAGGTACAGTTATGTCACATGTAATCCCTGTATTAATTTTCTGAAACTCCCACATTGCAAAAAAATTATATTGTAGTTTTCTATACCTAGGTCAAAGGAAACATCTCGTATAGGAAATTGGAGGAAACCATCCCAAAGCCGTTACTCTGCAATGAAATTCATCCAAAGAGAACAGCCCAGCTCAACTAGTTCATAGATGAATGCAAACATAGAAACATAAATTAATTGATATTAAGTCCACAAACCTTCAGGCAGGGATGGATGTCTGAGCTATCTCTTGACAAAAATCTAAAGCAGCAATATTCCACTAAATTACGGGCATCAGAGTAGACAGTTTCAGGAACAAGTGCTTTAAATATCTTCTGCATTTTCTGTCCAGTCAAACCGTTCATCCTGCATTTCTTAAGTTCCCAAAGTCAAATCCTAATTCTCGTATTATCAAGACGGGCAGACAACGCTCAGTCAAAATACCATAGTTCTCCATACAGATTCCATCATTTATGATGATGTTCGAGTATCCATCATTCAAGCTAATAAATTACATTCACACACTCACAAACACACTATACAGCTACTGCATGCAAACTAATTGTACATATTAGAAATTCAGAAATTGTGTATGATGGATGGAATTGCTAATTGCACCAAAATGTTAGGAAAAGCATAACAACATGAAAATTTGCAAGTCTTCATTATTAAGCATATTAAACTTAGCCCCAAAAGTAAACATCAAAACGAAAGAAAACTCACATCTTTCATCCCATTTTAAACAAGCATAACTTCAAAAACTATAAAATTACATGTTTCATTATCCACGTAAATTTAAGTAACATGCAGGAGAAACTTAATTGATTGGAATTAAGGGCATAAAATGCCTCCTTTGCTCACCAACAAATTTAGTTTGACAAATGATGATTTTAATTATATGCAGACTAGATCCCTACATCGAATCTTATTTGTACGCACTCAGTAGCGGATTTTGGCTTAAAGGGGAAATGAATAATACACTAGAGAATTTTCGTAAGAGACTGCTTCCCCTATAATTTCTCTCCTTTTTGTTTTCTCTTTTAAGGAGAGTCATGATACTATCTGAAATTTTCTTCCAAAATATCTAATATATCCTTCTTTTTATCATCAAAAAAATATGAAAAGACATTCAAAAACTAATTTGATCCCAAAAAATACACACTCCCACCTGCTAAATTGCTCAATAGATACAATAGCAGCTAAAGAAAGAATCCCATTCGGCGTATTACTATCAATGGTTTGTTCTGTCATAAAAATATCCTCCATCTCTTGACTATCAAATTCATTTCTCGGATCAGGCTTCCCACTGTGACCCGTCTTCACCAGCGCCTCATTCAAGAAATTTTGAGTCTTGGATAGCCATGAATTAAATGTTTCTTGCACTGCACCTGTCAACACAACAAACAACAAAGAACATATAGAAACTAAAATAGCAACGATAAAGGATTAATTCCCTCATAATTTACAAATAAATAACGGTAATTCACAACAAAAAGAAAGAAAATCCCAAAAGAAAGAAGTTAAACAGCTTACTGGTGTCAATATCATTAAGCTTCCATCTATCTCCAAGAGACTGACCCACAATCTTGAACCTTAACCTGTGGTCTAAAGAAGAAGAAGAAGAAGTTCTTGGGAAAAATCCCAGCTTAGAAAGCTCTCTATGGCACCAAACTGAAGAATTGGAAGCAGGTGAAGATGGTTTCAGGGGGGAAAGTGAAAGTTTTGAGACCATTTTTCTTGATTTTATTTTTTTCTGGGTTTGTTTGTCAAGATTTAAGATGAAGAAAAAGAGGGGAAAGTTGCCATTCTTGGAAAGGCCAAAAAGAAAGTGGTGTGTCATGTGTGCAAAAGGATATATACAAACACACTCCACAGTCTTTATGGTGAATCAGCAAAAGATAACATTTTGAAATTGAATAACATGTGAAGCGTGTGGATTTATTTATAGATTTTATTATTTTCTAATGATTAAATGGGTCAATTTAATGTGATATTAATTAAATTCACCAAAACATTAGGTAATACAAAATTGACCAACTTCTCAAACCCTAAATTATATTGACCATACTTTCTTAAAAGTCCTCATATAAATACCAAACTTCTCTTTTTTTTTTTTTTTTTTGAAAAATCCGATTTTGGAGCCGTTTTCTATTCTTAAGACTTCCAATCCGCAATTTCTTACTTTGAATCAAAATTCTCAGTTGATTAAACTGGAAAAATGAAGTAGAATCGAATTCACAAGTTCAAAGTGCGATTTTCTTTAATAAATGGAAGTTTTTAGACAAGAGCAAGAAGATTAGTGTTTTTTTATTGCTTTAGTTGTGCTAAAAACACGTTTTTAAGACATTGTTTAAGATTTTAGAATTTATACGATTTAGGGTTAGTTAGTTTAAAACTTCCAAATATATGATGGGTTTTGGGTTAGGAAAATCGATTATTTGACGTGTATTTGTGTTGGGTGTTTCCCACTCCAAGACCACTTCTAATGTTTATCAATCAACACCATCTCAAATGTCATAAGGCCATTGCCACCAAAATCATGGCAATACTGTTACAACCTGGGTTTTGGAGATGGACTTGGGATCGAATGAAGGGTTGAGTTGGTTTGGGTTTCTTCTTTGGTGGACCAATGATGAATGAGATGATATTGGTAGGATTGTTAAAGGAACGGCTCTTTTGGAGATAAATTTCTATGCCTTGCATTCATTCATTCTCCTTTTTATCGACTCTAATACAACTACTCCCACTTTCCCCACCACACGACACGGACATGGGTTACTTGCTAAAGACTAGTGACTCAACTACACCCACTTTGTCTACTACTTGGACGTGACTTACTTGCTAAAAACTACGACTTGAACAAGGAAAATGCAAAAGACTCATGCATAAAATAAGGCACTACCACATAACCAACACCATCCTAACAACTTGGTTCGTAACAAATACAACCCTAAAAATCCTCCTCACATTCAAAGGATAAAATCCCACAAGGGACTAAGCTCACTTTGCATACATAAAATTCCTTTCTTTCTTTCTTTCTTCTTCTTCTTTTTTTTTTTTTTTTTTAATTGTTAATTACTATAGAATTTGTAATGCATAAACCTAAATGTAGGACCACCATGTTATAGAATTTTAGTAAAAAAACATTTTTGAAGCACTAATGTTAGTGTATTGTAAGTTGAATTCCAATTTTTAACCTAATTGGTATGATTATTTACATGTTAACACTACAATAATTAACCGAATCTGGTAAAATAAGACAAGTATGCTATTTTCATATAATTAATATGATGTTAACATATAAGTAATTAAAAGTTACATGTGTTGCATTGTACTCGCACATATGAACACTCTGCAAGTCCAATGGGTCAGGTAAGTCACAAATATGGTAAGTGGTTACTTGGTGGAACTCGAACACAAAGCCTCTTGATAACCTTAAGGTCTTACCATCCGACCACAAGGCACTCTCCTCATATTCTCAAAAAAAAAAAAAGTTTATAACTTATTACATTTAGGTTTTCAATATTGTATATAATTCTTAATTACCCTTTAAATTTACTAAGATCTCGTTTGAATTGAGAGATTTTAAATGAATGATTTCGTTAAATCCATAAATTTGATAAAATCTTTTGTTTGGTTTAAAAAAAAAAAAAAGTTGAAATCCATGGATTTTAAAAAATTCACCACTCTTCAAAATCCTTCACTTTTGAGGGTTTTAAAATCTCATCTAGTAGGTGGGATTTTGCCAAATCCATCAGTTTTAATAAAATGAGGGATTTTATTAATATTTTAATTTTCCAAAACTATCATTGTTAATAATTTAACATCCCAATAATTACCATTTATCCTAATTAAAAAAAATATATTTGTCGTTCTCTCTTTTTGAGCTCTTCACCTTTACATCATCAGTATTTTCAAAGCATACTAAAGAAATAATTTAACTGTGAATTTACATTCCTTTAATTAATTATTTTCAATTTCTTATTTGTAAAAAGCTTTTTTATTATTTCAATTTCTCACGGTGATTCTTTTTGTTATTTGATTAAGAACTTATTGATGATGCCTTTTTGTTTTGAAATATTAAATCAGCAACACTATTGCAAATAGCCCTCAAGCTTGTCATATATATATAGGTCCTTTTGCAAAACAATGAGTCCCACAATATATAGATTGGGGACAAACTCTGATTCTATCTTACAATTTTGTCTATGAACATTCTTATGCTATATATGCTTAGGATTTATATATTGTATTATAGTTAGGTACCTCTACAAAAAATAATGGTAATAATAATTAACAAACGCAACAAACGAGGTTGTTCTCATTCCTCACGTTGTTATATTTTGCACGTATAGATGAGTATTCAAATGCTGTTATATAAATATATAAAATCTTGGCTACATATTAATTATGAAGACAATTTTTATTGTCCTAATAATAATATTATATATATTTCTCTGATTGAACAGTCTCATCCTAATGCCCATGGACTTAGAAACAAGTCATTTCCCTATTTTGACCAACTTGCTCGAATATTTGGCAAAGATCAAGCAACTAGAGTTGTAGCGGATTCTCCTACAGATGTTGTTGAAGAGCTTAAAAGAGAAGAACAAATGCAAGGACTACATTCTATGCATACTGTTTCCTCATATACCTTGTTGGATGATGAGAATGAGGAAATACAATCACAATTCATGACCAATGATTCACCAAATAACCATAAGGCAAATCATGTTGCTTATTCTGCATTCAACCAAAGTGCAAACGAAGTTGGCCCATCTACTTCTCAACAACTACATGCTAAAAAGAAGCAAGAAATTTCTGATGCTGAGATGCTCATGGAATATTTTTCTTGTCAAATGTCTAAACTAGAAGGTGTCTTGAAGGATACAGGCGAGCATATCTCTAAACTTGCTGATTGTTTTCAACATGAACAAGATGGAACTATGAGAAGGATGAAGACATACGAGGGGTTGAAAAAGATTGATGACATTTATGAAATTCAAAGATTGATTGTGGCAGGAAAGATAGTCAAATGCCCATATGAAATTGATTTCTTCTTCAACTTAGATGACGAAGCGAAGAAGAGATATGTTTTAGCTCTTTTGATTCCAGATGCATGACTAGCAATTGATTGTGCTTTTTTGGTATTGATTATCTTGTAATGCTTGGTGCTTTGTGACACTAATATGCTATGACGAAACTTGCTAATGTTCCATCAAGTTTCATATGTTTTTGGACACTGTGTTAGTGCATTATATTGACACTAATTTTCTATATAGGTATGGTGATGATATATGTTTTAACATGAAATTATTCAACTATTGAAGTTATCATGAATGAAGATAGTTGATAATATATTATATTAGCTTCAAATTTTTTTTAATCAAATCAAAAAAAAAAAAAAAAAAACAAAAAAAAAAAAACATTTATTATAATTGGACTTCTCTATCAAATATAATTTAACTTGTATTTAATTAGAAGAAAGTTGAATTTTTGTTGGTTTTGGATATTGAGGGTAAAGTTAGAAATTATTTATCGAATCTATGGATTGTATTCATCTAATCAAACATGAGTACATGAAAATTTGAATCAACAATCCATGAATTTTATATTTAAACCAAACAATGGAATTTATTAAATACATGGATTTTGAATCCATAAATTATACAAAATCAATGGATTTTAAAATCTCTCAATCCAAGCAAGACCTAAATCAAAATTTACCCATTCAATAATTACACCAGACAATCATATTTAATGATTTGGTAATTTTGGTTGATATCCTTCAGTCGATTTTTGTAATATTTTGGCTAAAGTGTAGTTGTTAAAGGTATCTAACACCTCGGTACAGTAAGAGAGAGGATTTGCTAACCTGTACACTTTGAGAAAGAAACAAGGAGTAAATAGCATATTCCCACCCAAGGTTTAGTGAATTCTCAAGTTCATGCCCTTAGTTTCATAAATTCCAGATTTCCACCCTTAAATGGATGTCATTAGTGACGAATAAGTTGTGACATAAGGGCAGAGGGTTCTTTTACCAAATTACCCTTGTAACTTCTTCTTCATCATCTCCCATCCTCTTATTCACAGCCCATTCCAAACCAACCCATCCCAAGCCACCACCACAGTTGGCCAAACTACCCTATCCCAAACCACCACCATAGCCTACCCTTTTACCAGGGGTTATCCATGTAATACCCCACTTGAAATACGTAGCCACTGTGTACGGTATGGCCTAAAGAATTACTGAATTGCCCCTAAATGAGTTTATATATGATTCATGTTCTTTGGTTGAGTTTATGTTTTGGGGGTTTGGTTGAGTGTGTACCCTGGAATTGATCAAGACTTAGCAAATTTTGGAATTTCAGTCTTCGCCGGGGCGAGGGAGAAGCTTCGCCGCGGCGACGTTGGTTTTGTTGGCAGTGTTGGTTCTGGAATGTTTCGCCGGGCGATAGGAAGTTCTTCGCCGCGGCGACGTTACGGCGGAAAAGTTCCTTGAGGTTTCTAGAGAATTCTTCTTTTGGGACACAATGACCATTCTACCCCTAATTAGTAGGAAAAGTGGGGAGTAAAATGTAAGGAAATTTCATGGAGAATAATGTTAAATGGGGGTGAGTTTGTAAAGAATTAAAGGATAAAGGTGGAATTTTCAAGAAAGAGTAAGGGCAAAATGGGAAAGAGTGGATATTATATGAGTTAATAAGGGTTGAGTTCTCAAAACCCATTCATTCTACCCATTTCCACCGCCTCTTCATCTCCCATTTTCTCTCAATTTCTCTCCAATTTTCAAAGGGATTTTTGAGAGTTTTGAGTTGGAATTTGACAAAGAAGTGATCCTAAGCAAGAAGAGGTAAGAATCCCTACTTTAGAGATGAATTTTATTCATGTAAGGGTTAAGTTCTTACTAAGTTTATGCTTAGAAAATAAGGGAAAGTTATGATCCAACAAGAGTAGAGAGCTTTAGTGGAGACTACTCAAGTATGAGGTAAGTAAATCCAACTCAAGCTAAAGTTTAAGAAATTCTTAAGTAGAGATTTATTTATGCATGTATATATGATGCTTATTGAGAAATTGAGTAGAGATGTATGTTTATTTATTGAGAAATTGAGTTGAGAAGAGTATTTACATTATGTTTGTTGGATATTTCCTTTATGGAAAGTGTTTATGAGTAATAGATTGAGATGAAGTTGGAGGAGATTGAGTTTGTATTTTGGGAGTGTTTTTCTATGTTAGGGTTTATGCCCATAGAAGGGAATTTACTTCCAATTTTGGATGGTTAAAAAGAGAAGGAGAGTTGTAGTTAATGAAGAGTTTTTGTATGCACATAAGTTGCTTGATGAAATGCCTAAGTGAAATCTGCCCTGTCACTGCCGTAACTTTCTAAGTGATTTTTGAGTATCTTACGGTTTGAACTGGGCCGAGATCAAAACAGAGAAGTTGTAGCCCTATTTCTAAGCTTTAAAACGAGACCAGAACCGTAGCAATCAGAGGTGTATAATGAAAGTTATGGTCTTTTTAGTGTGACTTGTGCAGAATGACTGTTTTGAGGAAATCTTGCATTTGGCATTTCAAAAGTGCATTATTAAGTATGAACCATCCATATGCATAATTTGTGCATTAAGAAGTAGTTTGAGAAAGAATATAGAATGTTGAGTATGAGCTATCTTGTGAGTACTAGTTTAAGAGTAAAGAATTTTGAAGATAAGCTATACTATAAGTAATAGCTTGAGTAAGAAAGAGTAGAGAATGTTGAGAATAGCAACCCTTAAGAGTAAAGTGAATGAGAATACTCTGATAGTAAGGAGAAAAGTTGAGAAAGAGTAAAGAATTACTCTAAGAGTTAAGCTACATTATGATGAGTAGCTAGAGAAAGAATAGAGATCTTGTGCACAAGAGTTAAAGAGGAGAATAGAGTAAGTTGTGCGATGGGGAACCTGTGAGTGACGAGTAGAGTCACGCAGAGTGGAACACGCGGTTCCAGCCGTGCCTCCGGTTAGATGAGGCCGTGACCGTCACGCAGAGTGGAACATGAGGTTCCAGCCGTGCCTCCGGCCGATGGGGTCGTGACATTCAGAGAGAGAGAGATTGTACACTCACATGGCCAAAGGTTCCGAATCCATGCATAACTAAATCCGATCGGTAGCGAAATGAGCGGAAGTCACGTAGAGTGGTAGTGCCCAGCCGTGCCTCCGGTCAGATGAGGTCGTGACATTCCAATGAGTAAGGATGAGAAAGAATAGAGATGAGACAAGCTAAGAGTTAAGCTATATTATGACTACTAGTTTGAGAAAGAGATGAGCAAACATGAGAAAGAGTAAGAGAGAGATACGAGCTTAGAAAGTAGGTTATGCGATGGGGAACCCGTGAGTAATGGGTAGAGTATTCCGCATGTACGCCGCATTGAGAAAGCGGCATGAGTATCAGATAGAGAAGTGGTGTAGCCCGTGAGAGTGCATGCGGATGAGGGCTATACCCGAGTACCCGAGAGAGAGATTACACACTCACGTGGCCAAGGGTTCCGAATCCATGCATAACCAAGTTCGATCGGCTAGAATGAGTAGAAGTCACGTAGCGGGAGCGAGTCTCGCCGTGCCTCCGGTAAGATAAGGCCGTGATTTCTAAAGAGAGTTATCAGAAAAGAGTTATGAGAAAGAGAAACAGAAATGAGAATGAGATAATAGACAGAATTAAAGAATGAGAAAGCTTGAGAAAGCTTGAGAAAGAATGAGATAGAAAGAGAGAGAGTATGAGAAAGAATGCGAAAGTTTGAGTTAGTAAGACTAAAGAGTAGAAGAAAGAAACATGCAGTTCTTTTACATTAGTTGCATGTACGTCTCATATATGCATGTACCATGAGTTCTTCCATGGTTAGTGAGAGTATATCGAGAATGAGAAAGAGAACCATGACTTTCCTTCATGGTAAGTATGATGAGAATAAGAGAGAACCATGATTGTCCTTCATGGTGAGTAAGAATAAGAGAAAAAGAACAGAGAGAAAGAAAGAGTTAAGAGCGTAATGAGTAAAGAGTATAACAAGATTAGGAAAGAAAGAGAGAAAACAAGAGAAATAGAAATAGCGTAGTCGAGTAAGGGAAGAACCAAAGAGTGAGTTATGGGGACAAGTAGTAGATGATTTACTTACGAGCATTGTTGTGCTCACCCCGTTGTTTTTCTCTGTTTTGCAGAAATAGGAGCAAGCTCGGATGGACGCGAGGAGCGAAGAGTATTGGCACCACTGTCCACCAGCTATAATATTTTGTATTAATTAGAAAGTTTTTAATACATGGTATTTTGTATTTGTAAAGAAGTATATTTTTATGAGTAAAGAAAAATTTGAGCCCACTATCTTTCATATTATATACATATCTATATTTTACATAGTACGTATTATAAGAATAGTACTAAAGAGGAGTTGTTACAATCCACTATTTTGACACCTTTGGGTTCAAGGGCTTTCCTGCACACCAAACACGTCCAAGGTATTGTCAACTATAGATCCTTCTAGCCACACCTTCTTCGGATCCGCACGGCTTTGTTTCGCTTCGTAGTCTCTCCACCTTGTGAACGTCTCCCTCATGACTTGAACCTTGGACTTATACCTTGGCCAAGTAAAATGAGTACCATTGGGGTATAACTCATGTTACTTGGGCAACGTATAAGTCTAAGGTTCAAGTCATGAGAGAGGTGTTCGTAAGGTGGAGAGACCATGAAGCGAAACAAAGCTGTGAGGATCCGAAGGAGGCGTGGCCAGAAGGATCCATAGCAGACAATACCTTGGACGTGTCCGATGCACAAGGAAAACCCTTGAGCCCGAAAGTGGCAAGATAGAAGATAGCCCCAAGTTGTGACACTTTTTCTTTCCCAACACCAACTGGCTAAACCACCACCACAATCGACCCTTCTTCTTTCCTCACAACACACAACAACCAAAATAAAAAGTCAAACAAAATACAGAAATATAGACAAAATACAAAAGCAAAAAACTAAATAAAAAATCAAACAAATCAAAAATTAATTCCACAACCCAATCAAACTCCAATTTCAATTGATTTAGCAAAACCCAAAGTTCAGTTGTGATGATGAACGATGGGCAATTGTGGTCGGGAAGGTTGGAGGTTTTGAATGGGAGATGCCTGTGAGTACAAGGGTGGTGTCGTTTGGGGTTGAGGCCGCTAGAAGCAACCGGAGTCTGGTTAGGAACAGTCGTGCAACTCGTAAGAAAAACCCAACTGTGGCCTGCGTTTCCCAAGTGGGGACAGCTGGTTTCAATTGAGGAAAGGCTAGGGTTTTGGTGTGGGAGGTTCAAGGAAGCAGATGGTTATGGTTGTGGTTTTGGGCGAAAAAGTGTCTGAAAAGTGGCGAAATGGCTAGCGGCTAGATTGATTTCAGAATACGGCCAGGGGGTGATTTGGGGGATCTGCGGGGTGGGGATAGAGGGGGTTTGGTGTGGTGGGTTTGGAGGATCGAATGGTGATGGCAGGGGGTCAAGATGCCATCGGAATTAGGCGAGGGGGCTTGAAACAATCGTTTCGAGATGAGTTATTGGATGTGGAGGAAAAAAAAAAAAGATGGAAGGAGGAGACGGAGATGAAGAAGCAATAGGAAGGGAAGAGAGAAAAGGGAAAAAGACCATTTCAGCCTTCAACTATTAAAATATCACTAACGACGTCCATTTAAGGGTGAAAATTGGAATTTATGAAACCTGGGGTACCAACATAAAATTTTACTAAACCTTGGGTGGGAACATGTCGGTTACTCAAGAAGTACATGACACGTGTATATGATATTCATCAGTTATTTAACTTCCCCCTCTCTCCGGCTTTTACAACTTGCCAGTAAATTAATGGCCTTATCTTCTTTTTCTTCTTCAAACTGTTCTTCTATCCTTTCTGCTTCTCACTTTTCACGTCCAAATCTCTTCTTCTCATCAAACCTCTCTTTCTTTCACTCCCCCGTGAAACTTAACAACTCAGTCAACTACAATTACAACAAGAGTGTTAATATTTTATCAGCTTCTGAGAAATGGAGAGCCAATGTTTCTTTCTCCTTTCCTTTTTTCTTGAAGAAAGGAAAAGATGTTAAGCTTCTGAAGCAGAAGCTCCTTGAGGCCATTGCTCCGCTTGATCGCGGTGCTGAGGCCACACCCGAAGACCAGCAGAGAGTTGATGAGGTGATTGCTATAAGTTTTAGTTTCTTCTTTTTATCATAAAATGTAGTTCTTAAGAAGCAAATAAAGTTCAATTTTTCTTAATTTTAGATGAAAATTAGGCATATATGTCGCATTTATGGTTCGTTTTGTGGCTGTTTAACCAATTTGATTGGTGGGTTTTATTTATTTAGTTGAGAATCAGCAAATTGTTGTCAAAATTTAGAACTTTGATGCTTTTGGTTTGGAAAACAGAAAGATTTATTGCTTTGATTTAGTGTTTCTCTTGTGTTTGATTACTGCCAGCATTACTAGGAAATTGGGTAATGAAAAGGCATGATATATTTTATGTGGTACATAATGTATGATGTTGTAAGTGTAAATTCTAATGTTTATATTTATGGGTTTGTTTGATAATTGAAATTTTTTTGTGGATAGTTATCGCGAAAACTTGAAGCAGTTAATCCAACAGAGGAGCCACTCAAATCTGATTTGTTGAATGGAAAGTGGGAGCTCATATACACTACTTCAAAATCTATTTTGCAAACACAGGTAAACTAATATTCATTTATTTTCCTTTACTTTCATGGATAACTTTTAGCTTTCTTTAGGTACACAAAGCGCCTCACATTTGTATGATACTATGATTTGTGTATTAGCATTCAACACTAATTAAATCTGTAATACTTTTGTTATCAGAACTCTTTGTATTTTTTACTGTGTTGCATTATAATGTAAGGGAATTGAGTGAATGAATTTAATCCATTTGTCTTATGCGCGCATATGCATACAAGATTTCCAGTTTTAACCCTATACAAATTTTGAATTTGATATCGTAAAATACTTGTGAAAACCTTTGCATCATTGTCTTTTGAACAAAATGCTTACAAGCTCTTATGTTCATTTGTTTACAATTAAATATTTGCAGATAGTTGATTTTCTTGTTTGATCTTGTACTATTTTTGCTTTATCATTTGAGGTTTTTGGATGATTGTATAAATGAGTCACTTGAAAAGCAATGCTGTGACAGAGGCCAAAATTTTTAAGATCGACTACGAACTACCAAGCAATAAATGTGGATACACTTAGGGCCCAAAATATGGAATCATGGCCATTCTTCAACCAGGTAATTTTAAATTCTTTCCATCACTAGATTGGATGACTCCTAATTTGTTTTCCTTTGTCTTTTTACTTTCATATATTCAAAGATTCATTAGTTCTATACTCAAACGTAGTTTGTTTGACCTTTAGCTTTCATGCTCTCTGCCCTCCCTTAGTGCTTTCTAAAAGTTCTTAGTATGACCATAATTACAATTATCTGATTTGTTATGTTGAAACTTCGAGTTGTCGCAATTCAATTGCAAATTAAAGAACTATGCATCAGTATTAAAAAATGTTGAAGTTCTTATTTTCAAGGTTCAGGGCAACATATTTGATAATATGTTATTCAACTTTTTCAGTTTTACAAGCTTTTGTTCTTTTAATCACTGAATATTTGCTTCTTTAATTGTCAGCACCTATAACTGCCATTTGAAAGGAGAGATTGACAAAGTGACTATGTTAGATAAAATTATGACATAGAGTCAAGAATTGCTGTTAGTTAGCCGTCTTCTTTAAGTATAAATAATAGGCTGTGCTAGCTACTTTGCACTTATTTCATATGGTCTTTTTATCATTTGAAGCTCTGGTAATAAGGGACCTAATGTATCCATGCGTCAGGTTATACAAAACGTAGAAATTGAGGACTGCATTTCTGTTTCCAGAAGACCATTATCAATCTAGTGGTTCATATTAAATCTTGTAATATTGTTCTGCCTGTGTTTTTCGAAACAATTTTTTATCTGCTTATTCACGCAATGAGTATATCGTCAAAAAATTGTTGTGTCATCTTTTTTTTTTCTGTCATTGACATTTATACTTTGTAGGTTACAGCAGATTTGACGCCTCTGAATGCAAGAAAGGTGGCTGTAAAATTTGATAATTTCAAAATCGCGAGTCTGGTAAGTGTTCTTCGTATTAATTATATTTTGTGCAATTCTTATATGCTCTTGACTGTGTAAATGCAGAGTCAACTTCTTATTCAATATTTAAATCACTTATTGGTTCCTGTTTCCCATGGTTGATATTTAATTATAACCTTTCCTACCCAAACCAATAGTCTTTGATGTTCACTCTCTTATGCTGAAGCCAAATGAGGCAATTTATCAAACAACTGGTAAGTGGAAGCAATAAAAAATCCTTAATAAGGAGCCAATCATCCAAAACAGCGCAAACACTAAAAAGACAATCATTTATGTGGTTCAAGCAATATGCTTATATCATTTATACTTGGTGACGTTAGTAATCCACTAATTGAGGAAAAAAACAGCTACAAACACATTCTATAACAATGGCCCTACAATCAGCACCTATAAAGAGTTGTTTGGGTTACTTTTTTGTATGGTTTTTGCCTCCATTTGGGGTGATATGACACCTTAAGTGGATAAAGGTTTACTTTTGTGTTTCGTCCTTCTCTTACCAAAATACTTTTTGTTTCCTATACAATAAAATCAAAGAGACTCGCAATCGCAAGCACAATTGACCTTGATACACTAGACTCTAAGTAATTGGTCTTGTAAAACATTAATAAATATATGGCTTTCAAGCAACATATTCTTATAAAAATTCTAGTAGCACTCACATGACAATAGCAGGTCTTAAGACTCACATCAAACATATATATACAAAACATGAAATGCTTAAAAAAATACAAGTGTATAACCATGAGATGTAAAATGACACAGCCCTGGTGTTATGTCCTGTGGCCAACCTCAAGATATTGAGGAAGTGATCTGCATAGGTGCGGAGCTACTAGATAAAATTGTAAAAATTAAAAAAGGGAAACGAGTAGCATTTAAAGCTCAGTGACTGAAAAAAGTTATATATATATATATATATATATATATATATATATATATATTTTAAAGATGATAAACATTTTGTGTTGGCAATTATAAAATATTGTAAGCATTCACTGTTTTGGTGCAATAGAATTTTATCCCGAGCCATGGTATCATGATTCTAATTGATTATGCACTAGTTTGCATCTTGAGTTACATAAATTGCAGTATAAATGGTTTGCAGATACCTATTAAGGCACCTGGAAGAGCTCGCGGTGAATTGGAAATTACTTATTTGGATGAAGAGTTGCGGTAAGTTATTCTAGGAATTACTATCCACATGATTAAACTTGAAAGTTTATTCTAAATTACTTTTTGAGTTTCGTATATGATCTTATCTTCTGCGCTTTCCTAGGCTAGCTTAAGCTTTATGTCAATAGGAAGAAGCCAAAATAAAAACTAAATTAAACTGCGGAGCATCTAGAATCACCATTCTGACTTTGCACTTGACATGCATTTTTCACTCTTAAGTGCTACATATGATAATGCTGTACAATGACTTTAGTAATGACCGGTTTGACGCTTATCTGCACGGTTGTAAACTAACTTATGAATGCTGCTTCTTTTGCTCTAACTGATTCTTGAATCTGTATTCAGGTTGGTTCCTCTGCCGTTTCATGATGTTTATGGTATTTCAGTTCATTGCGCTGTACCTTCTGGAAATGCACAATATTTGTGGGCGAAAAGCTTAGGATTCTGACTGTAATTGCATGAAGCATTCATTTATTTAAAAGAAAATAAAGTATCCTCCGATCTTAAACATGAAACTTGTGATTGGCAGAAAAAGTGAATGATCAATTTTCCGGTGAAACTGACTTCTAACAGCCATATAGGTCATCACAAAAGTTGAATTGCGGAAAGAAGAAATAGTCTTTAAACGGACAGATATGGCCCATGATGACATGTTGAACTTTTACACTTTCAATATGAGCCATTGTCTATAACTGCATATATTTTGAATAAAGATGACTCGAAGAAAAACTACTAAATCCGCCTAAAGCATGCACATTTATAATGCCGATTTGTCCCTGAATCATGTTTTGGATCCGGAGCTTCTTTTAAAGAGAAGATTAAGTCTAGGAATGCAAGTTTCTGAAGTTTCTAAACACTAGAAGGGAATATCTATTTTATCTTCTGAAGATACTTTTGATAAAATGTGGTCTATGTAGAGATGTTATATTAACTACAAGAAGTGAATATCAAGCACCTTACAACACGATTTATTTATAGGAGATACACCCTTTTAATCTTGTTGCTGCATGAAGTTTTTGAAAGATGTTTTGCAAATTTAAATTCTTTCTTATTTATTGATGAGTTCTTTCGTGGGTAAGGCCTTCAAGACTTGAATATGTTTCTCTTAAGCTTGGTAGACTGGAATGTAATCCATGAAACTGTTTTCATACATAATAAATCCTAATGCCTCATTGAATTCCCTACAGTAGATTATACTTCAATTGTCCATTGTTCTTGTTTTGATAGCACTGTAAAGCTGATGCGCTTCTTTCCTTTGATAATAACTGTTTCATCTTCTGAAACCAGAAATCAGGAAATATTTTGTTTCTTTTTCATTTTTACAGGATATCAAGGGGTGACAAAGGTAACTTGTTCATATTGAAAATGATTGATCCGTCTTACCGAGTGCCTACCTGATCATATTTAGAGATGACAGTTTAATCATCCGGCAATCAAGCTTACTTGGTTATAAGAATGAACTTACTTCCACAAGGTTTTTCCCAGATGAATATCGAGTGTAATTGTAAATGTTAATGATAGATTTTCCTTGTTGAATATATATATATATATATATTCGTGGCCTACTAGTTCTGCTGTTTGTTATTATTTCGCTAGTTGCTAATGTAAAGTAAATTTATGAAGTTGATCCCTTTAATGATCTAATCTTCCTTGAGCTTTGATTAATGTCCTATCGTGCGGATTCAAATTTGAGAGACCATGTAAACTTAGATTTTCCTTTACTCTTTTACCATCAAGTTATCCAGTGATGGTTAATTCATCATTTACTTGTTATACTATTATATTTATATAGATATATGAGAGAGAATTCGTATGAAAAAAAAAAAAAAAAATTGACTTTTGATATGATGAGAGAAAAAATTCATATTTCTACATAAATTTTGGCTTATCATATAATTGTCGTAATTCTTTTGTGTTATTCCAGATATTTTTTAATATTATATTTATAAAATAGTATACAAAATCGAGATAACAATTCCAAATGTTTTTCACATCATCCGGTTTAATTTGTTATATTTTTCTATTAATTTTAAATGAATTAATTGTAATTTGTAAGAACTAATTAGTATACATAACGAAATTGACATTTTAGAGTGTGCAGGCAGCTAGGGAAAGACATGTAAGCATGTCAACCTGATTTCTTCCCGTCTCTCTCTTTATCCACTAACCATAAAAACCAACGTTCAAATATCATAAATTATTTTCTACGTTTTATATCATTCATCTATGGCCGTTATTTCTTTTGCAAACAACACTCTTCCATCTTCAACTCAACCCCTCTCCCTCACTATCTTCTCATCATCCAAACCGAAACAACCTAATATTTTAAGTACCCACTTCGTCTTAAGCCCCAATAACTCACTGGACATTGCAGCAGGTTCCTGCAAATGGAGGACTTCAGTTTCATTCTTTCCCGGCTTTTCCACCAAAAGGAAAGATGTTAAAACCCTCAAGGAGGAGCTTTATGAGTCAATAGCACCTCTCGATCGTGGCGCTGAGGCCTCCCTAGAGGACCAACAACGTGTTGATCAGGTTAGACTTTCTCTATATAGTATAATTATTCGATTAATTTTAATTTTTTATATTTGCAATATTTTATGGTAAGTTTAGTTGTACAGGGCCGTTCCTTCTAATAGAATCATAATTATCATCCCTTTGAAAGAGCTGGAGGTCACAATTATACTATTATTTAGAGCTAGAGGTAAAAATTATACTATTATTTGGGTCTCGACTCTCGATTTTAATATTTTTCCTGTTCCATATATACAAGTTCCTATAAACAATTGTGTCCTTTGTTTAAAATGGCCACTGTAGGCTGATATTATGCGGAAGTTTTGGAATCAATCCAGCTTGAATATCCGAAACATATGGTTAATTTTGAGACTTTGTGTAGGGGGAAAGGTGGGAATTGCAGTGCTTAGTTTAAATATTGTATCATAGTTACTAGCAATTTACTTAATCGATTTGGAGGTAGAATGCTTGGGACAACTACCCATTAAGGCCAAGATTATTGTGGAGGTTTCTACTATTCTGAGATGTGTACTGGCTCCTTTAGGCTTTCTGTAGAATGAGCCAATTAATTTTTGTTGGCATTTTGTAACTTTTTAGACAGAGGTTGTACTTTTAGGAGAATACTTGTCTATGAATCTGATAAACTGAGATGGAGTTCGGTGTTTTAATTCATATTTTGAACTTGTTGTGGCTCGTATTCACAATTCTCTAGTGTTTTTAGAACTTTGCAGGACAACCGTTTCTGGTTAGCTTATCATGTATTTATGTATTGGTATTAACTGTCATTCGAGCATATCGTTTTCTGAAAAAGCAACCAAAATGAGCAACATTAGCATAAATCCCTCTTTATTTCCTTGCCTTACTGATTTAGTTGAGATTGATTTTATTCTCAGTAACATTTTAGATTTCTGTTTTCGATCAGATTGCTCTCCAACTTGAGGCAGTGAATGAAATAAAGGAGCCTCTCAAGTCTAATCTGTTGAATGGCAAATGGGAGCTTTTATATACAACATCTCAATCAGTTCTACAAACAAAGGTATGATGTAATCTAACTTTACTTTCATATTGTTGTGCTTCTTGAATTCCAAGCTTTAAATTAAAGTTATATCAATAAGTTGAGCATCTATCTACAATTATTACAGAATTCTATATTATATTTCTGTTTCTCCATGGAAAGTTTATACTTTATCTAATTATTCATACCTTTTCTTTGGTTAAGGCAGTGCAGTCTGGATTCCCTTCTTTTATAATTTGATTTAACCATATATTATATGTTTTTGTTTGCATTTTCATTTAACCCTTACAAAAATGATAGAAAATCTGGCATGTCTATTTGAAGTGGATTCGTAAATAGAAAATCTGATCTGCAGTATAGAAGGACATAGACTAGAAGAATATATTGTTGACTCCTTGTAGGTTCTAAATTAGTATAACCTTGTTTCTTATTCAACCGGAAACAGATTTTTGTGATCATAGAAATTGTTATTTAAAAATGCGCTGCACCTTGTTTAAAACTACATAACTGGTAAGAATCTATCTATAATTGGTTTAATGTAACATTTGAGATTTGTTTAGTACTTGTACTCATTTCCAATAAATTTTTACCTTATTGAAAAGAAATCATAGAAAAAAAAAAAAAAAAACTAAACTTGACCTTGGATTTATTGCGAAGTTAATTTACTCTGTTCAAATTCACTATGCATAATGTGACATACTCTGATATGAATACCGTATTCTGCATGAAATGTTATATTAATTTAATATTCTTTTCTCTTTTTATCATTTCTTCATATGTTTTGACTTGACAACTGTCTATTTCCTCTTAAACATACAAGTCAACTTAATTATTATTATTTTTTATGTGATTTTCCTGTGACAGCGGCCCAAATTCTTAAGACCAAATGGAAAAATCTATCAGGCAATAAATATAGATACTCTAAGGGCTCAAAATGTGGAAACTTGGCCATTCTTTAATAAGGTGATTCTTCTTGTTCAATATCTGCTTGCAAATTCATTCACTGTTTTTTACCAACTATAATTTGAAATACTTGGAGTTACTGCAAATTTGATTGAAGAATATTGGGTATTTCCTCTCCTTTTCTTTTGTTAGTGACTCCAGTCATCTTCTTCCTCAAATTTTACAGTGATTCAACTCTGAAGATGTACCATCTTCTAAATCTGTTCATTTTTACAGCAATTTAAAACGGCAAGAAAATCCCAAGTTGTGTATAGTAAAATGGTGCGTCTAAAGCCTCATCATTGTTGAGTTGCGGCTTTCTAAGACCACTTTTTACTATAATTTCAAGAGCATTAAGTATTCAGGAGTATCTTGCTTCTGATAGATGGCTAAATACATGATAGAGCTTTGTGGTACTTGGGTTGTTGCATGCAGTGAGAATACACAATAATTTCAGTGGTTTGGCAAGATTACTTATATTTAGAGAGGAGAGGGAAATCAAATCCACTAATATAAGGACCAATCAGAAGGATTGTTAAAACCCTCGATTCACAGCAACGCGAAAGCCTTGATACAACTAATAAATGAAATCATCCACTCATCTGTTCATTTGCAATTTAATCTTAAATGAATAGACAATAAGCCTCATCGTGTATATATTGCGATGTTACTCTTGAGTTTATCCAGGTCTCCATGAAAAAAGGTTGGCTTTCTTAATGATATGTACTTCACAGCCTTTATAGTATAAAGACTAAAGAGAACCTTGATTGAACACATATTTGAGTTGTATACCCTTGATTCATCAACTTATTCTACTTATAGTGGCATGGTGCTGGATGATAAGTTCCTCGTTCTAATCTAAAAGCCAAAGAACTTATTTCTGAATTCCATGAAGCTATCTACAAATCTATAAAATCTGGTCCATGCTTTCTTTCAGGTGATTTCTTCTCCCGACCATCAATATAAGAATTAAACATGCATATTTAAAGCATCAAACAATGAGAAGATCTAGGGCTGAGAAACCTATATAAATGCTCCAATGACATAAAAGCTCGCAAACCGTTGAATGAGAATCAGACTTAACACCCCCAGTCAAGATTTTCTTCTTTGAGTTCTACATGAGACTCTTGTATCCTAATATTGACACGCTTAATAGGCTGTGGATTATTATGAAGCCATTGTCATAACTTCAGATTTTAGTAATGATGTATTACCTCGCTTACTTGGATATTTTGACATTTTTTTTTTCACATGTACTAAAAGTTGATATATATAAGATTATGTTGAGGTTAATCTATCTGTATTTCTGCAGGCCACAGCTAATCTGGTACCTCTCAATTCAAAGAGGGTGGCTGTTAAATTTGACTATTTCAAAATTGCTAGTCTGGTATGTGATATCTTCCTAGTCTCAGGCATATATATATCACAAATACACATTACCAATATCTCATAGCACTTTTGGATGATTAATTCTGATTAAATTTAGTATTCATTACCATTGCATCTTCGACCTGACATATTTATGAATTAGATGCAATTCAGTCACAAATTGATTTAATCCAACAGTCATATATATAAATAATTATCTGTCTAACCAGTCCATATTAAATTGTTAAAACTTGCATAAAAGTTAGATTATTCAATAATTACCTCAGTATTTTTCCCTTCGCCTCTGATTGTCAAGTGATGTCTTCCTTGACCAACCTTTAGGTTCAATAGAAGAAAGCCTGACAACCAACCCAATTAGAACAATAATCAATGGATTCAAAAGAATTTCCTTGTACTAAGATAAAGAAATATAATAAGCTGCACGCTTGCACTATAATTAAGATACATTGATATATAAAATTTAAGCCTCATCAATATACAAATCAGAAAATAATCCTTTACACATTTTTGGGTGTTATAATGCAAGATTCTTCCTCTCATTAATTTTGACACGACAGAATTTTATGATTCAGGACTACTTAAAAGAATTTTTATCATGCATAAAGGACTGGACAGATTAGACAAACTCAGGGACCATATTACCTATATCTATAAAATTTTTCCTAAAGTTCTTGCTCAAAATGTATAATATTGTTTATCCCAAAAATTTATTTCTTGCTTAACAGATACCAATTAAGTCACCTGGAAGTGGTCGCGGTCAGTTGGAAATTACATACTTGGATGATGAGTTAAGGTACGCAAAGCAAAATACTGTTCTTTTAGTGCAAAATGTAAGGAAAAATAGAAGAAATTACTTTCATCATGCTTGTGGATACTGGAAATTTTTTTATATTTCATAATTTTCTCACTCGGGTTTGTTTTTCCATCCTCCTTATGATCAAGTTTTCTTGCTCATATGATGCTGTTTACTTGGCTAAATTTATGATTAATTAAATTGTTAATTAGGAAATTCCAGAAGAAACAGTTATTTGGCTTGATGTGTGTATAAATTTCCTTCATTTGTGTAAAGCTAACTGCCTCAGATGTAATACTTTAGTGCCTTTTCAGCCATGAATTTTCAGTCCACAGACTAGCCTTCATACTTTACAAACTGAACTTAAATTTTTGCTCTTCTCTAGTGTGAGATCTACTTCTATTTTCTAATCCAATATATATGGTGAAGGTATTCAATGTCATTGTCTCTGGATAGTACAAGAACAAACATTGAGATATATGTTTTTACCAAAACCCTTATTTCTAAATTTATGCTAGCAATTTTCACTATGTATGTTGTTTTCTTTCTATCAATTATATTTTTATACTGAAAGTTTGAGAATATTAATCTCCATATTTCTTTCAGAATATCAAGGGGAGATAGAGGGAACTTGTTCATTCTGAAAATGGTGGATCTATCTTATAGAGTTCCTCTTTGATAATGAGGCAAATGTAATAGCTCTTGCACTCTCATCTTGTATGCCAAACTCTGAGTCCATATTAATATATTTTTATAATGAAAATTTTGTACATGATAGTTCAATTCATATTGCAAGTTATGATCGATTGTATGTATACATCTACAAAGAAATAATTTATGTAATAAAATTTAAAGCAAAAGTTAGAATAGTTGTCATCTGAATAGTAGAAAGTCAAATTGAGTGCATTTTTTAGATAATTGTAATGAATAGATTATTTGTCTTTCGTCTTCTTTGTTTGTTTGTTTTTAAGTTTTAGCAAAGGAGTATTTTACAATCACCTGTATACATAATTACATCGAGATTGATGTCTTGATTACATAAAATATAGTTAGTAAACTTAACATATCTGAATCAAGTTTTTGCACAAGTTCTTGAGAAGATAATAATTTAGTTCACTTGTTTGAATTGTAGCTAGCTTCCTTATCTATCTCATGTCATTCTTAAACTAACAATATATTATGGAATATGGTGCTTTGTAAACAAATAATTAAGAAATTTAATAAACTAGACGTTAAATAATAAAATTAACATTAAATTTATTTATATATTATACATTATAAAAGTGTTAATTTTTCTTCTATAAAAAAACATTGACAATATTATTTGTAGTATCCGAATTTCCTTAGGGGCTAAATAATAAAATCTTAAATTGATATGCTTGCCTACTAGCTAAGCAATCCAAAGGATATTCCCCCAACTTAGGAAATAGAATTCTATTTAAATACAGAATTGGTGGGAAAGAGGAAAGTGAGTTAAATTGGAGAATAAATAAGGACTAGATACAGTCCTTTGGAGAATGAATAAGGACTACATGCGGTCCAAAAACGGAAGAAGATCAGCATTCTCCTAAAACCCCAAGAATCCTTCTACAACCTCAAATCCTACTACGACAAGTCATTCTCTAAACCATGATCTTTTTTACTATATAAAGGGGGCTCTACAGCAAATGATTAAGTCAAAGATCAAAGAGCCAATGGATCTAAGGGCAGAAGCGTCAAAGCATTGTGTTTCGAAGTGCAAGACAATAATCCTGTGTTTGGTTCAAAATTTGGCATCAACAATTGTGTCGTCTATGGGGATTGCATATAGAAAACTGTAACAATGACATGATGACCACACGCTTTGTTGGACGACAACCTGGGGGCAACGTCGCTTTGAACACTATAGCAACTTTAGCCAATAATGGTAAGGTTCCTCTAACCACCAACCAACTAGGTGTGGTGATTGCATTGACAACAGGCTTACCATCGCACAATGACCTGAGAATTGTGGATCCGGGCGCATCTAAACTACAGATTGAGCTCCATTCGGAATTGATTAATGACTTACGTAATGGATTAAGTGATGAACTCCTCAACCTGTTAGCCGCAAAAGTCGTTGCTACAAAGGCATAACTAGGGAATCTCAATAATGGGCATGCCATTGCCCTAGAGAATCAAAACCAAAATGGCCCCTATAACGAGCACGAGGATTTCACGTTAACTCTAACCGAGACAACCAATGAAATGGAGAAACTAAAAAGAACAACAAGAGGCCAATCAACGTTGATAATTGGGACAACCAAAAGGACCCTAGAGTGCCAAAGCATCAACGACAGAGGCATTCTAGCTCTCATTCACCAAGATCCGTGTCAACCCATACCACCCAACCACGGAGAGACATATTGTGTCTCCATGACAAAGACGCGTGACACACGGTTGATGCAATTCAAAGGGAATGACAACAACAGCGATATGATCTGCTGGGTAATCCCAGAGCATGGGCAAATAAAGGGAAGGCCTTAAAGAAGATCCATTCGTGGAGAGAATCTGAGTCATGGAAGCAGAACTAACTTGACTCTAGAGGTTTCAAGCGGATCCTTGAGGACAGTATGAATCACTTCAAGGCTTGGAGTCCCCCCTATCTACCCAAATTCAAGCAAGGCGTTTCGCCATGCCTAACATCGCAACCTACATAGGCCAAATCGACCTCATCAAACATGTCTTAACTCTTCAAAGAATTAACCAGCATCTACAACATATCACATAAGGGCATGTGTAAGATTCTCCTTCTAACCTTTCAAGGGGCAGCCCACATGTGGTATGATGGCTTCACCCTCATAGCATCCGACCATTCAGCCAACTCTATAGGAATTGACAAATTAGTTTTGGAAAGTGACACACCACAACAAGAACCTTCCTTACTACTCGAGATATGCCGAGGTGAACACGAGTCCTTCTGTAACTTTGCTAACCAATTTCACTCTAAAGTGATGAAGTTAAGTGCCTCTAAGCATGCCTATGCGAGAGATGCATTCACTAGAGTTGTAAGGCAGGACAAGCTCTAGGAATCCTTCAGAGAGCACAAACCAATAAACTATATAGAGGTAAGACGAAGAGCTTTGCTCGCTGCTGATGTTGAGGAACAAACGACCAGACGACATAGGCCAAAGAGTGGGAAGGAGTCGACTAATAGGAAGGTTGATAACCGTGGGAAACAACAAAAGTCAAGTAGCTTGATATTGCCTTACAGCCTAAGGCACTGGTGGGTGTCCTAGGTGTTCTCTTTGACTTGGTAAGAAACATCTCTACAAAGCACATACAACCTATGTTAGAAAGAGGCAAAGCAAAGAGCGCCTAAAGCAAGACGAGCAAGTCCTTACTATCAGAAGGGGGGATAAGTTTATATTTCTGAAGGTTTTCAATCGAAATAAGCTCGTTTGCATCACGCGAGACTTCAAGAAGTCTGTTAAACTCATATATCTATTCCGAAGATGACGAAGGAAGATAGGGTTGATCCTTCTTAGTTGTGAAGAAGGAAAAAAACTCTTTGAATAAGCAGAATTAGACAATGTCAAAACAAGCAATGAAAAGAGTGGATAGCAAGCCTTACTGGCTCCATCTCGGAAGAAGCCATCTCTTTCATATTCGAAGAAGAAATAACTGGAGTCCCATTTGTTAACTTTGTTAGGCACTCCAGTTATACCATTAATAATATGCTTCTTTTTAGATAGATCGAAAGTGGAGTTACCACATTTCTTCAAACCGTCTACATGAACGATCTCGTTAACTATGAGCTCCCCCACACCAACTCTCTGATAATGTGCCAATAAAAATTTGGAGTCAGTTGGAAGGGTGCAATGTTGAAGCGGTGCAACACCGCATCAACGAAAGGATGTAGCAGGATGGAAACCCCGCACTATAAAATCAGCTCGCACATCACAACACAACTTGTAGGAGGATGTTGAGGCAAAACACTCTCACTATGATGTAATGGGGAGGTAATCCCTTACCACTCTATGATGTGAGCCAAGTCCCCCTCAATTGGACCCGTATGGTTTACCATAGCGACGGGCTCAACCTCCTCGCCCATAGGGTTCACCTCTGCTCTCTCAGACAGAACCCTCACTTCAGATTCCTCAAAACGAGCCGTCGTCTCTTCAAAATCATTCTCAGACATCTGAGACATAAAAGACAAGTGTTAAAATAAATCTTATAGACACAAAGCCTAACTCTACACCGCACTTGCCTTCAAGTCCCCGATACCCAAGAAATTTCAAACTAAACTAACCAACAACAAGTCCAGGCCAACCATATAACTTCTCAAGCCCTAAATCTACCCACACAAGCAAGCACAACATGCATAAAAGCAGTAAAAAGGGCAGGAAAAGAAAAGGTACACTTAGTTTTACAGACGGTCGTCGGAAGATTGTTGGAAAAGTGTTGAAATGCCGGATGGATTCATCAAAAATGCTCAGAGAAGCAAGAAGAGAGACTGTTCTGCAAGAAAAACCCCATTTTCGAAGAGGAAGCACAATTTATGGGTTGGATGAGATATAATCTTGGTTGTCCAATCTCCCCACATGGCGTGAATCGAAGCAAAGGAATAAGTCGTCATTGAATACGCAGTCCCGGCTGTCCATTCCTCGCCACATGGCATACATCGGCGGAGAGTTAAATCGGATACGGCTGACAGATTTCGCGCTCCTTACAGAAAAAAAAATATCATCTCGATAGACGTGACATTAAATGCATGGATGTGACGAAGCAATTTAGGTTGCCTAACTACTTTTAATATCAATAAAAATCCATTAATATCAAAACCAAAATTCTTACAAAATATGGCTGAGGATATATGCTTAAACCCTTGGGATTTTTGTTTGCAATTTGCAGTTTGGCCGGCCCTATTATAAAGACAGTGACCAATCTCTGCCAAATTGGAGCATTGTGATCACAACTCAATTATTAACAAATATTTTTAGTATGTCGGTGGCTCTCTCTTCGGCTGCCAAAATAAAAACAAAACACAAACACTCACTCTTCACCAAGCAAAAATCACGAAAAAAAAAAAAAAAAACACACTAAAAACAAAACACCAACTACACCGGCAACACAATTCAGAAACTTATTTTCATTATTTTTTGGTATGAACCCAAAAAATAGTTTAATATCTTTCTTGAAAATTTATCTCTAATATGACGAAATGTTTTTAAAATATAATAAACAAAGAATCCAGAATATTCCAAATATCATCACATATGATATAATTTTTGGGGGCGAGTCACAAAATCCAAGAGTTCCATTTTGCTTCTTGTTCATCAATCGGAAATCAAGACAAATCGGACACTACGATGACACATAAAAACACCCGATCCCATTCCGACCTCGATCTGTGGAATCGTCTTGCGTCATATGTACTGAGATTGTTCGGGAGACATAGTCCAAGCTCGGTTAGAAGAAGAAATAATTTATTAAATATGATTTGTCATGGTAGAGAAGAAAAATAGCGCACGGACCATACTTGAGCTTAAAAAAAATAGGGGCGGCTTTATTAAAACAACCTCTCAAGTTTGAATTTAATTAAAAAGTTATCAAGTTTTAAAGTTTTAACTAAATAGTCATATTATTTATTAAGGGTAATTAAACTTGATTAGTGTTTAATTATGATTAAAGAAGTATTATGTAATCTTTTAAAAATTATACTATATTCCCAAAAAACCTGAAATTCTTGCAAACAAACCCAAACACCTTCTTCTTCCTCCTGCCATTAACGCATCTCCACCTTGGTTGCTGTTTCTTCTTAGCTTCGTCTACATCTTCTTCTTCCTCCTTCCTGTACATCTTCTTCTTCCTCATTCCTCTATATCTTCTTGTTCCTCCGCCATTAACACTTTCTTCTTCCTCCACCATTAACATCTTCTCCGGCAAAGATCCCCCTCCTCCTCCTCTTGACATTTCGTCTAAGTATGTGTATCTCCTTTTTACATTTTATATTTAGATTTACAAAGATTTAATAATGGATGGGGTTTGGGTTATGATTTTGATTTAGTTGTTTAGGTTGTTGGGTTGTGTTTGATGTAATGCAAGTTGAAAGGAGTGAAATTTGTTGAAAATTTGTTCTGGGTATTTATTTTGGGTATGATGGATCGATTGTAGGTGGAGATGACTGAAAATGTGTTCTGGGTATGATGGATCGCTTAAGCGATCTGGTGTATCGCTTAAGCGATCTGGTAGGTCTGGTAATGGACGAGATCGCAAGCGATGTATGTGGCATAAGATCGCTTAAGCGATCTGGTTAAAATCTGTTGTATGGGAGCAGATCGCTTAAGCGATCAGTAAATGGCATAAGATCGCTTAAGCGATCATGGTTATTTATACTGGATCGCTTAAGCGATACACTTGATCGCTTAAGCGATCCAGTATAAATAACCATGATCGCTTAAGCGATACATCAGACCAATTATGCGAATGTGCAAATTCTTTTTAAAATATTTGAACCCTTAGTACAACATTTAAGAATATTGTTTTTCTTGCATTACAGGTAGTTGGCTATTATTATACATGGGACAAGTTGTTTTGGGTGTTGAATATTTTGGTGAGTGGGTGGAGGAAGAAAGTAGGTGGAAGTGGATTGGGAAGAGCAAAGAAGTTATACCAATTGCTGTGAGCACAGAGGTTAGTTTTGATGAGTTGATTGATGAAATAATTAGAAGAGGTAATTTGAGTTGCTCGCATAGTGATATAGTTGTGAAGTATGTTTTAAGCAGAGCTCCTGAAAATTATAAGGCACCTCCTGCTATATTAAAGTCGGATGAAAGTGTGAAGTTATATATGATTGATATGGCCGATAGTGGTTCGAGGCCGATTTTAAGGGTTTCTTATGTAGAAAAACCGTTGGAAGTTGGTTCCAAGGAAGGGGATAACGAGGATATAGGCGGAGATTTGCCTGGTTTTAATTTGAACTACGAGGCCATTGATTTGTTAGCTGAAAAATCAAGAGTAAACGGTGAATTGGGTGGTGAGGAGGACACTATAGAAGAGGTTGATGATGGGGGATAATGAAAATGTTCGGAGGACCTCCCGTAGATGTTCCTAAACACATGTAGATGGTGGAGGACCCAGTAGATGTTCCCACGATGTAGAGATTCCTTTAAATACAGATTATGCGAAGGCGTAGATTGTGAGGAAAAGAACACTATGGTCGTTTATGTAGGTTTAGAGGGGGCAATTGGAGGTAGTAGTGAATCAACTCATGTCTTTACGGATGGATCGGAGTTGCGTATAGGGTATTTATTTGACAACAAAGAGGAAGTGGTAAGGAAGCTAAAACTTGTTGCTGTGAAAGGTAATTTTGAGTTCATCACCAAAAAGTCAAATTCATTGTTTGTGACGGTTGCATGTCGTGACCAAAAGTGCAAGTGACGGGTTTATTGTAGAAGGTTGGCGGAGTCGAAAAAGTTTATTCTTAGCACATATACCCGTGAGCACACATGTGGTTTGAGACATATTTCAGGTGAACATCGACAAGCGTCCGCTGATGTTATTGAACAATTTGTCAAAAGTCGGTTCGTCGAAGGGAAATGTCCATCTCCTAAAGACATTCAGAGACTTGTGCACACAGTAGCCTGGGATGTCTTGTTAGTTCTTGGAAATCTTGGAAAGGGAGACAACATGCACAAGATTTTGTGAGGGGCACGCCAGACTAGGTCGCAGATTAGAAGCGTACCGTTATATGCTTGAGTTGACAAACCAAGGTAGCAAGCGGCTTTGAAGTGGGACAGGAATATGATGTTTAAATATTTTTTTGTTGCTTATGGTTCTGCTATAAGGGGTTTTGTAAACATGAGAAAGGTGTTGGCTGTTGATGGTTGCTTTCTGGCGGGAAAGTATGGAGGTATATTGTTGGTGGCCACTGCACAGAGGTGAGAATCACACATATCCTGTTGCATGGTGTGTGGTTGACTCTGAGAATGACGAGTCGTGGACTTGGTTTTTTCAGCAGTTACGTACGATAGTGCCTAACAGTGACGAGTTGTGCATAATATCCGATAGGCACAACTCTATAAAGAAGGGGATTGCCACTATTTACCGTCAAGCACATCACGGATTCTGTATGAGGCACCTTGGTGAGAACATAAAACAAAAGTTTAAGTGTCTTTGGCCTCCTTCAGGACATACTACATGGCGGGCAAAAGCTTATCCGGTTGATGAGTTCGAGGAGCACTTCCAGCAAATCCGAATCAAGGATGTTAGAGTTGCTAAGTATCTTGAGCATGATGTTGGTTTCGAGAGATGGAGTAAAGCTTACTTTCCTGGAAGAAGGTTTGATGTCATGACCACGAACATAGCTGAGTCCATAAATTCGAAGTTGTTAATAGAAAGAGAGTTTCCAATAGTTGCACTTTTTGATGCAATCCAGAGGACATTGTCGCGGTGGTTCCATGAGCATCGTACGCAGTCAGATAATTTTACTACAATCCTTGTTCCGACAGCTGAAAAATTATTGCGAGAACATATGGAACTATCAAATGCACTGTTTGCCTATCCTCTTAATGCTCAAGAGTTTACTGTGCGCGGCTATAGTCTGGATGCCCTAGTTAACCTTATTACAAAAACTTGCAGCTGTAAAGTGCTTGACATTCAATGTTTACCTTGTCCTCATGCACTAGCAGCACTGAAACACCAACGGAAGCCGGATTTTGGTTCAAGAATTTACATGGAACTTTGCTCCCCTTTCTATATGACAGATCACTACATGCTAGCATATTCAGAAACAATATATCCGGTGCCTCCAAGAAGCAAGGGTAGTGCCGCCAGAGGTGGCTGACATTATCCTCCAGCCGCCATTCAAGAAGACACCAAAGGGGAGAAAAAGGGTTAAGCGTATTCCATCACCTTTGAGGTTTCCCTGGAAGATGAATAAGTGCTCAATTTGCAAGCAACCTGGCCACAAGAGAAGCAGTTGCCAAAAGTAATTAGGTTCGAAGAAGGATGAAATTGAGGGAGTTGCAAAGGGCAACCGTTGATGAGTTATTGTTTTCAATTATTAATGTTTTAAATTTTATTGTTACCTTTAATAAATTATCCTTTATATTGTGTATTCTTATTACATGGTCTAAATATTTGTTGGTGATTTTAGTTTGGAATTAGGTTGTCAAATTGAGGAAAAAGTATGGAATTAATACGTGTTGGTAATTTTAGTTTGTCAAAATTCAGGAGAAAAGGTGCAAAAGTATATATTGCCCACGATCGCTTAAGCGACTAAGTGTGTGATGATATATCGCTTAAGCGATTCTTGTGCAAATGGTTTTAAAATTTAACAGATACACCCCCACCTACCCACGGTGCCAGATTCTGGCCATCGGAGTTAGAATCTTATCGGGAAAGGGCGTTACGATGCACAGAGGTCAGATCTGGCCGATAGGGCCTCTATATGGCCTTTTTCGGCCAGATCGACCACAGATGTGGCCGAAAAATGCCAAACAATCCGCCAGAACTGGCCGTAGACGAACGAAAAAGTCCAGATCTTGTCGTTTGCGACAGCCAAATATATGGCCGTCGTTGTCGGTCAACGATGGCCAACATTTGGCCGTCGTTGACCGTCAAAGTCGGACATTTCATTGAAAGTCCATGACGGCAAGATGTGGCCTTTTCCGGCCACATCCACGGTGGGTCTGGCCAGAAAAGGTCACAACTGGCCATTACCGGCCATTTTCGGGCGTTTGTTGCTATCGACGATAGCCAGAATATGGGAAGTTGGGTAGGTGGGGGTGTTTTTGTTAATTTTTAAACTTTTTCTTCGGTATTAATGAAATTAATCCACTTAATGGGTCAAAAATTAATTAAAAATATACTAATATTTCCTAAATAATTAAGCAAACAAATATAAAAATATACTGAACGAATTGTAAACCCCATATGTTTAGCATAGCCGTAAACAGGTGCACTGAACGAATCGTAAACCCTCTAGGTTTCATACTAACGTGTAAAAGAACCATATGTTTAATATAAATGTAATAACGGAACAGGTGCTCTGAACGAATCGTAAACCCTATAGCTTTCATACTGACGTGTAAAAGAATTATATGTTTAATATAAATGTAATAACGAAACAGGTGCTCTGAACGAATCGTAAACCCTATAGGTTTCATACTGACGTGTAAAAGAACTATATGTTTAATATAAATGTAATAACGGAACAGGTGCTCTGAACGAATCGTAAACCCTATAGGTTTCATACTGACGTGTAAAAGAACTATATGTTTAATATAAATGTAATAACGGAACAGTGCCTGAGCGAATCGTAAACCCTACAGGTTTCATACTGACGTGTAAGAGAACTATATGTTTAATATAAATGTAATAACGGAACATGTGCTCTAAACGAATCTTAAACCCTACAGGTTTCATACTGACGTGTAAAAGAACTATATGTTTAATATAAATGTAATAACGGAACAGATGCTCTGAATGAATCGTAAACCCTATAGGTTTCATACTGACGTGTAAAAGAACTATATGTTTAATATAAATGTAATAACGGAACAGGTGCTCTGGACGAATCGTAAACCCTATAGGTTTCATACTGGCGTGTAAAAGAACTATATGTTTAATATAAATGTAGTAACGGAACAGGTGCTCTGAACGAATCGTAAACCCTATAGGTTTCATACTGACGTGTAAAAGAACTATATGTTTAATATAAATGTAACAACGGAACAGCTCAGCGAATACGTAAACCCTATAGGTTCTATACTGACGTGTAAAAGAACTATATGTTTAATATAAATGTAATAACGGAACAGGTGCACTAAACGAATCGCTTAAGCGATCTTATCCGAGCAGAATGACAACTGCCCAGACTATGATCACTTAAGTGACCCATTTATATCGCTTAAGCGATTCTTCCTAAAAGACACATGGTGCAAGACGCTTATTCTCGTGCATATCGCTTAAGACTTTATGATCTTAAGCGCGTATCTAAAAGACATGGTCGCTTAAGCATTTGCGATCGCTTAAGCGATCTTTTCCTGCGAATGACAATCGCCAGATGCGATGCTCCCATTTATATCGCTTGGCTGCATTCTTCCTAAAAAGACATGGTCGCTTGTATTTATGATCGCTTAAGCGATCTTTTCTATATAATGACAACTCGCCCAGATATGATCGCTTGCCCATTTATATCACTTAAGCGATTCTTCCTAAAAGACACATGGTCGCTTGCGATTTATGATCGCCTGCGATCTTTTCCGAGCGAATGACATCACTATAATCGCTTGTACCCATTTATATCGCTTGCGATTCTTCCTAAAAGACACATGGTCGCTTAAGCGATTTATGATCGCTTAAGCGATTGGGGAGGCTGAGTAATACATCTGCCCAGCTATGATCGCTTGACCTTACGTATCGCTTAAGATTCTTTCTAAAATGACATCTCGCCTTGCACCTTGGTCGCTTGCGATTTAAGATCGCTTAAGCGATCGTTCTCGAAAAGTCTTGGTCGCTTTAAGAGAGATATGTGGACAAACAAAAATATCTTATATGGACACACCATACATAGTAAATTGAAACTGCTGATGAATTATCTTATATGGACAAACAAAAATATATCCCAAATATCAGATCCAATTCTTTACAATGATCACACCATACATAGTAAATTATTTACAATTTCCTATACACTGCCTTTAATTTAGTTTTTGATGCCAAAGAGTTTAGAATCCATAGTGAATGGTATCAGGACAGTCCATGCTTGAAAAGATGCCCACGACATCATTCTTCCCGATGCTTTCTGGCTCTGCACTAGCATCCAACAAATTCAAGATGATATCTACAAGGGCGGCTAATATGGTGCCTCGGTTGACTTTCTGTGGAGATTGACCATTCCATCTTAGTGACCTACAGTGTAAAACACCATAATATGAGAAAGGCATGAATTAGAAAATAGCCAAGCCAATGAGAACAAATTAAATAAGCAGGTCTGACACAAAGTACACATCAAAACACCATTGAAAATGAACATGTATATACACCCTTATTGATAATTATAACAGGTATCACATAAACTCAACTCAAAAAACCCAAGTATGAACATTAACATCACATAAACTACAAAATTCAGCGTCCAACTTTCATACCCTTTGATTGGGTTCTGGTCACTCAAAACGGATCCATCTACCCATGGAAGCAGTCGACTGCCCAGCGCTCCCGACAGTCTCTCATTGTTTCGTCATTCAAGCTGTCCATCGGGCTGTTGGTCATGTCGAACTAAATAAATTTCAGGGCATATGCCCCACATTCAGCGCTACAATAGGAATAAGACATTAGCATTATAATAAACTTATAGAATAATTGTATTATGTAAGTTAGTTTTAAACAAAATTTACCTTGACTCATTTATTGGGTAGGTAGAGCGCTGAATTGGCCACTTTCCGGTTAGTACCTGATCACCCAAGTGCCCAAACATCCCGCTGTCACGCAATGTGCAGGGAACAACCTCGACAGGGTCCAACTAGACCTCCAACTGCTTGTCTCGACAAATAGTTGGGTTGCAGTCAAGGATCTTCAGAAACCCCTCCTCTAGATGCGCAACGACTGCTATCCAGTGCATCTGTTTGACGAGGATGATGCAGTACACTCTTTTAACAAAGTCCCAACCGTGGCCATATTTGGGCCGATCCTCTTACGTCTCGCATAATTCGTCATCAAACAAAATCATCGTGGGGATGCGGCTGACTTGTGCAGCCAATCGTTTTCGCTTCGGTCCTTTTGCTACACCACTAGCAACAACATTTTTAATTAAAGTGCGATATGCCGAAACAAGCATTTGCCCAAACGCCACATCGGTGATAGCACAGTTGGGATACAACAGATCACCATCACTAGTCTGTCGTAGCCTCATCAGTGCCAATATCTCATCAATGTGCTGCATCAAATAAAAACAACAAGATAAGTATGGAAAACACAGGCAAAAATAAGGAAAATTAAGTGAAAATAACTCACCGAGTCCTCAAGCCACGTCCCCATCGTCAACAACTTCTGAAACCATTCCCGGGGATAATCCCTTGTCTTACAGTTTATATGGCCATCACTTCCTGATCCATTGTAATAGGCATAAAAGAGTTTTTTCTTTTCCTCTATTGGCCTATACAAATCGACATTTGAGTACAATTTCCCTTCCCCACTTCCTCCCCCTTCCTCCATTTTTACATCCCCGCTTCCTTCGCCTCCCACCTCCTCCATTAGCACCGCCCCACTTCCACCACCAACCTCCTCCATTTCTGGTTATTCCTCCATTTGTTTCTTCATTTTCTTCTTCTTTACCTGTGTCACTACCATGTAAGGCGATTTCACAAACTTGCTCTTTTGGCTCTCTCTTTTCAAGCCAGTTTGCACTTCAACCGCCTTTAATTCTCCACCAACTTCCTCCTCCATTGTACCAACTTCGCCCTCCATTGTACCTACTTTCTCTCCCAACTTATCCACTTTCTCCTCCACCCTTTTCATTGTTTCTTCCATCTTATCAAACCTTGCATAAACGGCTGTTGTAAAACTCTCAAACAAGCCGTTTATGAGGTCAACAACCTCATTCTCCCCACGCCGATGTCTCGGCAAAGCGGTACTTGTTGTACCGGTTTGCTGAGGCATACGAACCTCTTCCTCCTTCTTCTCCTCCTCATCCTCGGCCCCCCGAGCTTCATTATCCTTAGCATCAACGACGTTGTCAAGCAATGGCCCTGTAACTGCCATCACTTGCGTGACCCCTTTTAGGTCCCGCATTAGGCGGTCTATTTGTTCATCCCTTTCATCCTTCATTGCTCTGAAAGATGTGACATAGTCCTCTTCCGCTTCATCCCCAATAACGGTTAGAAAGGGACGGACGACTCCATGCAATAAGAAATAAAAATCAATCAGATTGAAGCAAAATAAAAAAAGCAACTGCATATTCAAAAGCTTAATCCTTCAATCTTACCCCAGTTGCTTGAATCTCAATCTCTAATTGGCCATGATCCCAATGGTTACAGCTCCCGACATGCCACCGCAACATCCTAGGAAATTGCTGTTGCACATCCAAATTGTTGCTCCTCCCCCCTACCTTAGCGAAGACAGGGATGGCCTCGTACATCCAAGCCTACATTGTAAAAAAATAGTCCATGTCATTATTCAAACACACATATTATAAAAAAAATATAACAGAGAGCTATTAATATTTACCTGTATTGCCCATGGGAAGCCAAACAAATTATACGTGCTTGGTTTAGCCTTCCCGCCCCATTCGGCATGCTTTAACGCCATGTCTGGTTTTTTCAGGCTCTTGATGGTTCGCTCAAATGATATCCGTCCCCACGGATAAGAATTAAAGAACTCCAAGTCGCTTACAAACAACAACCAATCTTTCTCAACAGCTTTTGTTGAGTCACCAGCCAATAAGATAGAATGTAAAAAACAATATCAAGCACACTTTTATCTTCTCTGCATCACTAAACCGAACTGTGTCTAGCCTCTTCTCTAAAACTTGTCCTGTAATAGACTTTGCCCCTTTCAAAACTTTATCACAAAACCTTATGGCTCACACACTCGTCCTTATTGCGTCTGCCTCCGCCTTAGTTGGCACTTCCCCGCATCCTAAGCCCGTCACCAATGCATACTCCATCATACCAAACCGTAGTGGCTTTCCCTCCACCACGAACCACATTTCATTTTTTTTGTTGCATTTTACTGAGTGCATCAACATGTAATGCACTCCCTGCCCCCAAAATGACTTTTTCCACTTTGTTCCGATTCTTAAAACTCCATTTCAAACAAGCGACCAAAATCTCTTTCACCATGCCTCATTCCACTAAAATGGCCCTTATTCTATCAAAAACCTCCCACTCGACCACCGTCACCCTTGCAGGGAAGTAGGGTACCTTCTCACTTATAGGCTCCAACTCGTACTCTCTACAGTTTACGATCCGCACAATCTGCACAATCGATATAAATAAAATGTCAGCAACAAAAATAAACCAAAACCACTGTAGTCGCTTAAGCGATCTCGGATCGCTTAAGAGATCTTTACTCTGCCTCATGCAAGATCGCTTAAGCGATTTTAAATCGCTTAAGCAATTTTAAGCGATCAAGAGTTAACTAAGAATCTCTTACGCGATACAACAGATCACTTATTATATCTGTGATTCTGCCAGACCTAAAATCGCTTAAGCGACCAAGAGTAAACACTCATGATCGCTTAAGCGATCTTAGGTCTGGGCAGAATCATCTGCCCATCTCAAATCGCTTAAGCGATCATGACTGCGATCACGAGTAAAACAGAATAATCGCTTAAGCGATACAAATGATCGCTTAAGCGAAAGTACAAGCAATATTCCAAAACTACGTACCCTATCTTCGCCGGCCTCCTCCTCGTCGCTTGGATCCTCCGACGACTCCTCCTACTAGCCTGAATTCTCGTCGGAATCCTCGTCTTCAGACCCATTTGCTGGTTCTTCCCTCTGTTCTTGTGCCGCCGGCGTCTCCTCTGCGTGTGGACCACCTTCACTGGTCGGATGATCCACCGGAGCAGCCATTGAACTGCTTGCACCATCGGAATCTAGGATTCGAAGTGGCGTTGGGCTTCCCTCCTCATTGTCAGTGTCAGTCATGGTTTTGGATTGAATTTGGTGTCAAAGTTTGCAGTTTCGATCGGAAATATGGACTGTATCGCCGGAAATGGCACAGATTTCGTTTAGGGTTAAGGAAATCGATTTTAGGGTTCAACAAATCAATCGAAAATCGCGATTGTATTCGGTTTAGGGTTCAAGAAATTGATTTAGGGTGCAAATTTGCAGGTATTCGATCTGAAGAAATCGCGTCTCCCTTTCGTTCAAGAAATCGCTTTTTGAACTAATGAATTTCGATTAAGCGAGGTGAATAGTTATGGGGCTTGTTTTGTGAAATTTCAAATTTTAAAAACTTTCATTATTTTTGATTCGGCCCACATATGTTTTAATCTTTTCATTTTAACCCATTTTACGTGTTTAATTAATCCTAGCTATGCCACGTCATCTTCTCTAAATAAAAAAAAAATGATGAACAGTTTCAAGGCCATTTTCTTAAATCGAAACTTGGGATGACCGGGCAGCTAAATTTTCTCAAAAAATAGTCTAACGATTCTCCGGGTAACTAGATAACCTTAGTGGGGTTGCTCTGACTTAGAGAGCCTTGAGAAGCCGCAATACTCCAATATCGGATCTTTACGTTTACGTGAAGGAGCAAAGCCCACAGGGATTGTCGTTGAGGTTGCCCTACAATTAAACAAGCCGGTTGGTTAAGGTTCCCCGAGATGGAGTCTCGTTTTTGATCAGGGCGAATAAAGTATCTAGCCGATGGGAGTCCGAATTTAAAGGCATAAAGGTTTGGACAACTTGTTAGCAAAGCAGGGTGCGCCCGGGGAGCATGGAGTTTACTTTGATGAAAGCGTTTGCCCGTTTTGCCAAAAATGCGTCTGTCAGATGCATCATGTCCCTATTCTCTGTGAAAGGGATGGGGGTCTTCATCAACTCGAAGCAAAAATGGATTTCAACTGACTATAAGTAGGGGACTTAAAAGAAGTGTACATGCATTGACTAGAGAGAGTTGATGAAAATTGAAACCTGGTGTGTTGTCTTGAAAAGTCTATTTATGGTTTAGTCTTTCTTTTGGAATTTGAAAAAAAAAAAAGAATAAAAAACAAATCAAAAGTTTCAACCCTTTTTTAATGAGTTATTGAAATATGTTTTTCATTCGCAGGATGGGGATTCTTATTTTCCCCATCACCCCACCCCCTTATAAATAACTACATAACACAACCTCTCCGATGGCCATTGCTAGGACATTCTATCAAGTTTTCTTGATGAGAAATTTCCTATCAAAGCTCACTATCGCATGATCAAGGGCATTTTCTTGGCTAGGAAGAGAGAGGGAAAACCGAGAAGGAAAGAAAAGGGCTTACTACACTTGCTTGGGAGGATTAAGAAAGGCCCACTTTTCTTTCTTTCGTAATAAGTGCGGTTTTGGGACTTTTCCGCTAGAATTCAAAGGTTAAAGATAAATGAAGAGCATAGTCTTGAAAGCGAAAAGCATAAGTAAAGAAAGAGAGAGAGCATGTACTTATCACAAGCACTCAAGGATCAATGGCGTAGTTGAGCATACCGCGGCGGGTCTAATTGTATCAATAAGGAAAGGATCTTTGAATCTCGATGAGGTAGGCCCAGCCTAGGCTTGTGCGGTTAAGGTTGCTGTACTTTCAAAAATTGGGGGAATTGTTTTTGCTGGCTAGCCCATGCTTGGCATTCATTCTTCCGCTTTCCTTCTTTATTTTATTCTTCGCTTCTGCCTCCACCAAGTCATGAAAAACTAAACTCGTTTGAACAATACAGTAATAAAAAAGTACGATGCTTGCAGGTAAGGATCCCAGAGTAGCTTGCTCGGTCTTTTGTTTGAGGTTTTTATTCGTTCAAGAGGAGTACTGAGTATAGGAACATACCCAAACAAGAGATCACACAGAGTTGTAGAATCACTGAACGAGCCTTTGTGACAAAGTTAGATTGAAAGTGGCATAATATACCTCCTCCGAACCCTCAACAATAGAACGTGTGTGTTCCCAATAGGGATTCTAATAGGGGAGTGTGAATGGGATTTTGGAAGAGCGCTCTGCATGTTTTTTTCCTATCGAGAACCTCGTAGTCGTGAGAAAGAGCCGCTCTACTTTAGAGATGGGCGTTTGCCCCGACCCTGCAGGGATCTGGACCGACCTAACCCGAATGGGGTAGGGAATCCCCGAAAAATTCAAGGATAGGGTCGGGGTTGGTCCTCGGAAAAATCCCTGCACCCGGGGACTGGCCGGGGGAGGGGATAGTGTAATCCCTAGCCCACCCCGTCCTGTCCCCACTCGCCCCGCCCCTTTTTTTAAAGAATTTTATGTTTTTTTTTTTTGTTCCCTTTGCGAGATTATATATAAAATTAGAGTTTAAATCATGGTTTTAAGTTATGTATCTAAATTTATGATATTTACTTTTATAATACTTTATAACGTTTGTATTAAATTTATAGAAAAGTAATTTAAACGAGGGAGTCTAATAATTAAATATATGTATTATTACTTTGTGAATTTCACAAAATAATAATACATGGCCCAAAAAAAATTTTGATTAGATTATTATAATTTACCAAACCAATATATTATGAGGTTTATTTTGCAATGGATGATTTGAGTATATTATGAGGTTTATGTTGCAGCCTAAAAGATGTTTATATTTTATTGCTTTGAAATCCAAGAGCATATTTCAATTTTTGTCAAGAAATTGTTGTTATTCACCATATTCATATAAATTCTCAGAGAAATTTTCTTTCAAATATTTATTTTATGAATTTTAATATATGAGACTATTTCAGTGGAATATTACAATGTCTCAGCAACATAAAGCATCAGAATGTGAAATCTAAATTCCTTTATTTCATACTATATAGAAAATGTGTCACTAACTTAGTAACAATTAAATTAGTTTATGGATTATGGTGGTAGTTATGTATTGCTTTTTAAATCTTAATTTAAATTTTACTAGAAATTATTGATTTTATATTTTCTTACCTTAAATTTAGCTTTTTTAAATGAATTAACTACTAAAATTAAGCAGACAAATATAATACCTACTAACATTCTAGTTTCTCACAATTAAAATAATTTAACATTATTATTGTGAGAATACACAGAAAGTTTTGATCTATTTGGGGCAAAAATCCCCGCGAAGCCTCGTTCATTAGGTTGGGCCAAGATGGGGATGGGACTGATTCCATCCCTAAGGACCGGAGACGATGATGAGAAAAATCCTCGTCCATGGGAATGGGCATGGGAGTGGGTAACAGGGACGGGGAATGGGGTCCCCAGCCCATGTCCATCCCTACAGTCTACCCCCTCATTCATGATTCATGTGAGGAAAGGAGGAATGAAATAGGCGATCTTGTTAGCGTGAACCGTCAAAATGGGACCCCCCTTGGACGAATAATTGACAAGCAAGACATAATTTCCAATGCAAAATAAAAGAATTTGACGATTTGATTCTGTAGGAGAATACATGTCATGAAATTCTCTCAATATCATCACACATGATATAATTTTTGAAAATTATAAATTTTATCTCTCGAAAATCTTTAAACATTTTATTGAAAATTCATCAACCTTGAACAAATAAAACCTATTTCATTTTAACCAAAATTTAAGGAGACCACGATGAATTTAGACTTTTAATAAATAAATAAGAAAAAAAATCAAAAATCAAACTAAAACGTTAAAAAATATTTTTCCCAAAGAAACCAGGAAGAGCCAAACTTCATTCTTCCTCTTCTTCACCGTCTCCGTCTTGTTCTTGCTTTCCAGTCATGGCTCATTCTCTCTCCTCCCTTTTCTCCTACACTCCTCACCCTTTATCCTCCCCAAAACCAAACCCTGGTGAACTCTTTTATCACAGCCCAAAACAATCAAAATCTCACCTCCAAGCCCCCCAATTCAGAGAAAAAATCGTTCGCCGTTGCCACTGGTGAACTCTTCCTGGGGCTGGCCTCCAGGTTGCTGAAAACAAGCAACAGGGGGTTCTCTGAAAAATTTGGAAGGTTCCCAGTTGTGGAGACGAGCAAAAGGGTTCTTGGGAGTAAAAATTTTGAGGAGGGAATTTGGGTGCTGATGGTGGACGAGATTGAGCCGGAGGTTATTTGGGAGCAAAGAGTGAAGGATGTTGAGGCTGAGAAAGAGAGAAGGATTGATACGAGTCCTGGGTTTAGTTTCTCTGCGGCTGGACTTTTGTACCCTTATCATCTTGGTGTTGCTCAGTTTCTCATTGAAAAGGGTTATATTAAGGTTAGTTTTTTGATGGGTCGAGTTCAATTTTTGCTCTTTATTTGTTTTTGTTGAGGGCATAATTGAAAATTGGTTGGAGTTTTGGAGGAGAATTTGATTGAAACTGCCTACATTTGATGCATTGATCTCCATACGTCATAAAAAGTGTTGGCCTTTTTATAATTGCTTTATTTTACTGAGATTATTGCGTGTGGTTCTGAAGAATTTATAAATTAAGATACAATTGAAGGGGGGATGCGTTCAGTTTTTGACTTTAATTTCCTCGGTTATATAAAGGTTTGTTAGTTGGTGGGTCAAGTTCAATTTTTGATCTTTCTGTTTTTATGTTAGGGTCTAATTGAAAATTGCTTGGAGTTTAGGGGGAAAATTTGATTCAAACTGCTTACATTTGATGCATTGTTCTCAATGCATCTGATGCATTTTAATTTCCTTGTGTTCCTGACATTGAGGCGTGTGATTCTGAACCATTTATAAATTAAGATACAGTTGAATGGTTGCGTTCACTTTTTGAATTCAATTTCCTTAGTTATTCACATTTTGAAATATTTATGAGTTTATGGTTTGATTTGAAGTAGGAATTCTTATTTGTGCGAATGTTCATCTGCAGTCATTTGAATCAAATTATCTTTGATAATAGTGGGATTAGTTAAAGCTTGTACTTTTTGTGGGAAATTTGATGAATTTTATGATTAATTTTGTGGTTCAAATAATTGAAACAGATGGATTGCCAGTAAACAGGTTAAATAATAGGCAAACATTTATATACAGAATCCAAATAAAAAGAGTTTGCTCACAATTTTTTATGTTTTTATTTTTTTGGTGTGTTTTACATTGTTTGCCAGGTTCAACAGAATCCGGTGGCAATACATTGATATTGTTTCTCTAGTTTTATGATCATTGATGCTTTTTTTAAGATTTAAGTTGCACGATGCTTATCTTGTTCACTTATGAAATTGAGCTACTTCTGATCTTCTACTGTACTACCTCCAGTTATTATGAACTACTTTATTCGGTATCTGTAATACTTAAAACTTGGGACATAGTTAAAATTCCTTTTGATTTATTCTCCCACCCCAAACAAAGAATTTCTAGGTTTGGTATAACGTTCATCTTAAGGCTAAAAAGTTATGTGCTCTTATTTGTTTATGTGATTGCCTGTTGAAAACTTGTTCTTTATTTCTTGTTTCATTCCTAAGGCTGCTTTGGATCGTCAAATTATAAGGAATTTAATTGGGTTGTGCAGGAAGTCAACCGTGTCATGTAAATGACAGTTACACGTCTTTTGATGACTTGCTGGATATCTTCCCTGTTGTTTATTTTGTTTTTGCATATGGAATTCAAGGTTAAAATTGTTAGTATATTGTTCATCTTTTACTGTGGGAATCACCCTTTTTTATCTTTCTCCCTGATATTTCTGTTTGTAACTAAAATTTTTGTTTTCTTCACAGGAAACCACACCATTGGCTGGATCCTTAGCTGGTGCCATAGTTTGTGCTGTTATAGCCTCAGGAGCTAGTATGCAAGATGCCCTAAATGATACAAAAATCCTAGCTGAAGATTGCAGGGCTAGAGGAACTGCATTCAGGCTTGGCGTATGCTTAAAATATTTTGTTGTAATCTATTTTTGAGGAGTACTGGTATATTTTCAATGATATATACATGTGTACATTAACAAATAATATTAACTCATTGCCTGAAGAACCATCTAGTGTGAGTTTTTCTTTACTACACAACAAATTAGTTAATTATTGTGAAATGTTCATTTTTACAGAGTTTAATGAAGTATATTCAGTTTTTACACAGCATTATCGTTAGTTTTTTAAGTAATCTATTAGTTTGTGTTGAGCTATATATATAAGAATTATGATTAGTTTGTGAAACCTAATTCAGAATTTAGGATATGAACTCATCAGTAACTTGTTGGATTTGCTAAGATTATATTCACAGAGGTTTCTGTTTCTATTTCAGTCATTGGGGGATTTAATGAATTAAGCAAAAAAGTTTGCATAAAAGAGGCCGTAAACTGTCATATATGGCAGTCTGATTTAGATTTAAGTGGCAGTTAGCAAGGTGATGTTGGAAGAATAGGATTGGTCTAAGGTTATTTTAGTTTTTGTTTTAATCATCTTAGGATTGATTTGTCTAGACTAATTTTGCAGGTTTTTTTTTTTTTTTTTTTTTTTTTGGGCTTTGTGAGTTGTTTTTGATGTTTATTTCCAATTTGATAACGATTAGGATTCTTTTTGATAAGCAATTATGTTGTTTTTGTTGTTAGTCATTGATGAATAAATGAAAACATATATTTTCTTGAATATTTGCTGAAGTTCTGAATTTCTTCCCTTTCTTTCATTGTTCTCTGTTTATGTTCCTATTTAGTTCTCTATTTATCTTTTATCTCTATAATCTCTATCTTATTCTTCTTCTAATACTCCATCTTTACGTACATATGAGTGAATGTCATAAAGTAATAAAATCTTATCCAACAGTTTTATTACAGGGTTGGTAAAGTTGATGCGTTCGTACTGACTTTTTTCTGGAGAATTATGAGGATATGAACCACTTTTTCAAGTTTATGTGAATAGTGCTTTGTTCTTTCTGTTTATTATGTGTGTGATTCTGCATGTCATGCAAATCTGACAGGATTGATATCAAAACTTAAATCTTATGCGCAGTTTCACTCCTTACAAGTTTAAAAATGATGACATGAGATTTTGGATTAGTGAAATGATCTTTACGTTTTGTTTGTTTTGTATTTCGTTTAGTTTAATAATCTTTCCCTTTTTAATAGATGTGGAGTGTTTCCATATACTAATAGAGTAACATGAATCCATTTCATATTTTATTTCATTTGTTATGAGAGATTTTAGATACTATTACTGAGAGTGGAGAAACTTAGAAGATTGTTTGATTTGCTATCCAGAAAAGATTTGGAGAAGTAGGGTATTTAGAGTTGTATATAAAACCTGGATGCAGTCTCACTGAAAACAGCAGAACAATACTTTTTTGTTTTTTTCACAGTTTTAGATTTTATGTAATTTTTCAGGATTAATTTGAAGATTTTATGTATCCAGTATTTTCCAAACAAAATGACTTCATTTGTAAACCAAATAGGCCCTTGGTTTAAAGAGTTTGGTGATGCTTATGGGCTTAATATACCATTATTTTGATTTCTTTTATAAAAAAGAGATAACTGTATTTATCAATATGTTGTTAAATCGAAAATTTGGGAGTAAGTTAAAAAAAAGTTTTCCATTTCTTTTATCCACAGGCTGTTCTCCAAGATGTTCTCAACAATATTCTCCCTGATGATGCTCATACTAGGTCCAATGGAAGGGTTCATGGTGAGAGTAATTTTAATTTATCATTAATATTACTTTCATTTCTGCTCCTGTGTTGTGGTTGGATTGAGTTAATTGTACAGGTGGTTCCATCAATTTGGTATCAGAGCCAAGTTGGGTAATGGTTAAATCTAAAATGGAGAACATGATGGAAAATGTGGAAAAGGAGATGAGAACCGTGAAGGAAGATATGGGCACAATGAAGACCGACTTAGGTAGTGTCAAGGAGTACTTAACTGAGATGCGAGAATTGATGAGGTTGAGGGAGGAAAGGGAGGAGAAACGTTATCAGGAGAAAGAGAAAATGTCTGTAACTCTAGAAAATCAGAGTTCCGGCGAAGATAAAGGGTATGAACGAAATCACAGTGGGGATAACGGGAAGGACGACAAAAAATTTCGCAACTTGAGCAACCCATTTTTAACAGAGATGATCCTTTTAGCTGGACTTTCAAGGCTGATAGATATTTCACTATTAATCGATACGAAGAAAAGGAGATGGTGGAAGCTGCCGCCATGTGCATGGAAGGAAAAGCCTTAAACTGGTATCAATGGCTTGAATCTAGGAGACTAGTGCAGAATTGGAAGGATTTCAAAGTTGCTTTGATTGCCAGATTCAGACCATCCTTTCAAAGGATAGCCTATGAGGCACTGGTAGCACTAAGACAAACTGCATCGGTGACTGAGTATCGCGAAGAATTTGAAGCACATACAGCTCCATTGAAAGAATTGGGAGGAGATATGCTAATGGGTATCTTCGTAAATGGATTGAAGGAAGAAATGAGAGCTAAATTACATCTCATACAGTCCAGGGATCTCGGTGAAGTGATGGAACAGACCCACCGTGTTGAAGAAAAAAACTGGGTGCTGGATAAAATTAGGCCCAAAATGACTAAAGCCCGAAGTGATAAAATGGAAGGGTACTCACGGGTCTCTCCAAGCCCAAAGGTTGGGCGACCCGGTTGGTGGTCCAATACCACTAAAAACCCAGGTGAGACCCACTTTTCGTCAAATCGCTCCGTTGACAGGAGAGATATTCCACCGGCGACGACAGCTTCGAGCTCTAAAGGGGAAAATTTCCGAAGGCTAACTAAAGCAGAAATTCAACTCAGAAGGGAGAAGGGGCTTTGTTTTATGTGTGACGAGAAGTCCAGCCCTAACCACCGATGTAGGAGTAAATCTCTGCAGATCTTGCTGGCATGGGAAGATGAGGATCCAGAGAAGAGCGAAACACCACCAGACAACGACGAAGAACCCACTACTGAAGGTAACCCTCAAGCCTTGTCTATGAACTCTATCGTCGGAATCACATCTGACAAGACTCTAAAAATTAAGAGAGAGATTGAAGGGGTGGGGGTGATTGTGTTGGTTGACAGTGGGGCATCCCACAATTTTATTTCGCACGACTTGGTGTGCAAACTAGGGATGCAAATTGAAAAAAGAAAAAGGTTTGGGGTGATGGTTCGTAATGGTGTCATGGTGAGAGGAGAAGGTGTTTGTAGGGGAGTGCAACTAGAGGTTCAAGACATTAAGATTACCCAAGATTTTTTCCCTTTTGATTTAGGTGGAGCTTATGTGGTTTTAGGGGTGATGTGGTTGAGTTCATTGGGTGATGTCTGCACAAATTGGAAGAATCTGACAATGAAATTTGAATTGGGAGGCAGAAGGGTGAGCCTACAGGGAGATCCATCCTTGGTTAAAACGGTGGTATCTCTAAAAGCCATGTTAAGGTCACTCTATTCCACCGTAAGAGGCTATTTAGTCGAATTTTGCTCTACTGAATGTGTACCAGAACAAAACGAAGAACCCACCGACCCTAGGATTGTATCATTGATGGAAGGGTATAACCAATTGTTTGACCAACCCACTAAACTACCCCCACACCGACAGCATGACCATGCCATAGTCCTGCAAGAGGGAGCTCGACCACCCAATATACGGCCCTATAGATATCCTTATTTCCAGAAAAATGAAATAGAGAAAATGGTGGGAGAAATGTTAGTAGCAGGGATCATTCAGCCTAGCACCAACCTTTTTGCCAGCCTAGTGTTACTAGTTAAGAAGAAGGATGGGAGTTGGAGGTTTTGTGTTGATTATAGGGCACTCAATGAGATAACTATCCCTGATAAGTTTCCCATGCCTGCTATCGAGGAGTTGTTGGATGAATTAGCTAGGGCTGTTTTCTTTTCGAAGCTTCATTTATGATTTGGATACCACTAGATTCAATTGAAGGAGGAGGATATTCACAAAACGGCCTTCCGAACTCTTGACGGTTATTTTGGGTTCCTAGTTATGCCATTTGGCCTGACTAATGTGTCGTCAACTTTTCAAGCCCTGATGAATGCTATTTTTAAACCTGTTTTGAGGAAATTTGTGCTGGTCTTCTTTGATGATATTCTGATTTACAGTCCTGATCTTGATTCCCATGTGATCCATCTCGAACAAGCCCTTAAGATTCTACAAGACAACGAATTGGTAATGAACAGGAAGAAGTGCCAATTTGGTCAGCATAAACTAGACTATTTAGGCCATATAATTTCAGTGCAAGGGGTGGAAGCAGACCCACACAAGATTGAGGCAATGGTTAAGTGGCATGTTTCGACCAATGTGAAAGGTCTATGGGGATTTTTAGGCCTCACGGGGGATTACCGGAGATTTGTCAAGGGGTATGGCAGTATTGCACAACCACTTATGGATTTGCTTAAAAAAGATTCATTTAGTTGGAATGAGGGAGCTCAAATGGCTTTTGATAGACTAAAAGAAGCTATGACCACGGTTCTAGTCTTAGCAGTTCCAAACTTTGCACTTCCCTTTGAAGTGTACACTGATGCTTCAGTCACAGAATGGGAGCTGTTCTGGTCCAGCAGTCAAGACCCATAACTTATCTAAGCAAAGCCTTTTCACCGCAAGCCAAATAGAAGTCAGTATATGAACGAGAACTAATGGCCATCGTTTTTGCAGTGCATAAGTGGAGTCCATACCTATTGGGCAAACGATTTGCCATCAAAACTGACCAAAGGAGTCTGCAATTTCTCACTGACCAGCGAATTAAAACTCTTGAACAACAAAAATGGTTGTCAAAACTAATGGGGTGCTCTTTCGACATTCACTACTGGTCGGGAAAAACAAACAAGGTGGCATATGCCTTATCACGAAGAATGGAGGGACCAGATTTGAACACCATTTCAATAGTACAGTTTACAAAATATGAAGATCTAGCCAGTGAAGCACAACAAGATCCTAAGTTACAGCTTATCATTTAGGACCTTCTCTTTGACCCTAATAGTCGCCCACACTACAGACTTAGGCAGGGGTGTCTTTTGTACAAAAACAGAATTGTGTTACCAAAAGGCTCTACATTCATAGCTAAACTATTGGCAGAATTTCATTCCAACCCAGGTGGAGGTAGGGCTACAAACGAACCGAACAGTTCGCGAATGTTCGTTGTTCGAATCACATCTGTCGATAATGTTCGCGAAGCTGATCGATGTAAAGCAGATTCGATAATATGTTCGATGAGTTCGAACAGGGGTTGTTCGTTCGATTATGTTCGCGAACACTATACGTTCGACTAATTCATCGCTCGCGAACAATCGTTCGATTGTTCGCTCGTTATGTTCGAAAAACATGTTATGCATTATTATAATTAAAAAAAATTCCATTTTTTATATTATGTTTGATTGAGTTTGGATGAATTTTTTTAATGGTAATCAATAATAAAATATTATGATACTTTTGTTTTTTCTTATATATATAATATGTTTGGATTTTTTTTCCAAATGTCATCAATAATTAAATATATAAGTATATAGCATTTTAATTAAAAAGTAATAAATTACTATGATACATAGTATGACAAATTTAATAACATAATAAATTGTATAATCAAGTGATAAATAATATAGTAAATCCAATAACATAATAGTTTCATATTTTTCTAAATGTAATCAATAATTAAATATTATAAGATAACATTTCAATTAATAAATAATAAATATAGTATGGTAAATTGATAAACATAACATATTGTATAATCAAGTGATGTATATCATACCAAATTTAATAATATAATAGTTTAATTAAACCTAAATTAATCACACATTTGTATTGATCACATATTACAATAAACTCTCATATCACTATGAATTTATAGGTGTTGGTACAAAATAAATATGTAGACAGTAATGATAATATATATATATATATATATATATATATATATAATTAATCACACATATGTATTGATCATATATTACAATAGATTTTCATTTTACTCTAAATTTATGGGTGTTGATACAAAATATATATGTAAACATTTAAAATATTTATGATAATTTATGTAATGATAATAAATATATGATAACCTATAATTTTGGTAATTTCATAACATATTTAACCTATGATTAATATATGTATGATAATAATTTTGTATATACACAATTACATATTATATATAACAAATTAATCACACATATGTATTGATCATATATTATAATAGGCCATCATTTCACTATGAATTTATGGGTGTTGATACAATATATATATAACAAATTAATCACACGTATGTATTGATTATATATTACAATAGACTTTCATTCCACTATAAATTTATGGGTGTTGATACAAAATATATATGTAAACATTTAAAATATTTAGGATAATTTATGTAATGATAATAAATATATGATAACCTATAATTTTGGTAATTACATAACATATTTAACCTATGATTAATATATGTATGATAATAATTTAGTATATACACAATTACACATTATATATAACAAATTAATCACACATATGTATTGATCATATATTATAATAGGCCATCATTTCACTATAAATTTATGGGTGTTGATACAAAATATATATATATATATATAACAAATTAATCACACATATGTATTGATCATATATTACAATAGACTTTCATTCCACTATAAATTTATGGGTGTTGATACAAAATATATATGTAAACATTTAAAATATTTAGGTATTTACAAATTATTGAAGCGAGTTAGTCAAAGCGGTATTTCAAATCGACGAGTTATCGAACAAGTATTTACAAATTATCGAGCAGGTTATGAACGAGTTAGTATTTACAAATTATCAACGAGTTCAGCTCGAACGGGTTATCGAGTTAGTCGAACGAGTTAGTCATGTTAGTCGAACACGAACGAAGCGAACGAACACGTAACGAGCTTTTTGTTAATCGAACGAACACGAACACACATCCTGTGTTCGTTCGAACACGAACACGAACAATCGAACATGCTTATCGAACGATTTTCGAACGGGCCCGTTCGTTCATGTTCGGTTCGATTGTAGGCCTAGGTGGAGGGCATTCGGGGTTTTTTAGGACTTACAAACGGGTGGCAAACATTGTTTATTGGGAAGGGATAAGGCAAGATGTTCAAGAGTTTATAAAGGCTTGCACTATTTGCCAAGTCAATAAGTATTTAGCCCTCAAGCCAGTCAGGCTTTTACAACCCTTGCCTATACCTGAGTAAGTCTTTGATGACTTGATGATGGATTTTATTGGAGGTTTACCACAAGCCAAGGGGTTCGATAGTATCCTCGTGGTGGTTGATCGGCTCACCAAATATGGCCATTTTATCCTCGTGTCACCCTTTTAGTGCGAAGGAGGTGGCTATGATATTCATGAAGGAAATTGTTAAGCTCCATGGATTTCCCAAGTCTATAATTTCAGACCGAGATCGACTCTTTATGAGCCAATTCTGGCAGGAAATCTTCAGAGCAGCGGGGACTTCTCTCAAGTTCAGTTCCGCTTACCATCCACAAATGGATGGCCAAACCGAAGTGGTCAATTGGTGTTTAGAGGCATACCTGAGATGTTTCTGCAGTTCCCAGCCTAAACAGAGGCCAAATTTGCTCTCTTGGGCGGAATTTTGGTACAACACAAGGTACCATCGGTCTGCTAAAATGACACCTTTCAAGGCCCTTTATGGCAGAGACCCACCACTCCTTCTCAAGTTGATCGATTACACCTCTTTAGTTGAAGACGTGAACCAACAGCTTCTTCTCCGCAATGCCATCATAAATGAACTTAAACATCACCTGGAAATCTGCTCAAGGTCACATGAAGGAGCAGGCTAATAAACATCGCAGAGATATCAGCTTCTCTTCGAGAGATTTTGTTTACCTCAAACTTCAACCCTATAGGTTCAGGTCGTTAGCCAGGAAACTGAATGAGAAACTTAGTCCTAGGTTTTATGGGCCATTTCAGGTGGTGGACAGAATTGGTCTGACAGCTTACAAACTGGCTCTACCCTCCACTGCTCGTATTCATCCCGTGTTCCATGTGTCCTAGCTCAAACACAGCCTACACAACTCCGTTCTAGTTCAGCCACTTCCCACCTTTCTCACCAAAGATATGGAACTCCAGGTTCACCCACAATCAGTCCTAGCGGTGTAGTCCATACTCGATGGTTCCAAAGAGGTCCTCATTCAATTGAAGGATCTGCCCTCCACCTCCTGTTAATAGGGTCTATAAGTCAAGGGGGCGTAAAAAGAGCACTAATGAGTAATGAGTGTGAGTGAGAGTTTGTTACGGGATTCTGCATGCATTTGGCTGGATAGAATAAAGTTTGTTAGAGTAAGGTTAGTTTACTAAGTATTTGGGTATAAATAGCTAGAGAGTGGTAAAGGAGGCATCAAGTAAATGCTTATAGGTATTTTGGGAGGCTCTCAGCTCCTCGAATTGCTGGGGATTGATTTGTGTTCACTTTTTCTTGATGTTGCTATTTCTTTGAGTATATAATAATAACAGTCAGACTTATCAGGTTGTGTGTTACTTTCATTTCTGCTCTTGTGTGTCGTGGTTGGATTGAGTTAATTGTACAGGTGGTTCCATCATTTTTCAATGACTAAACAACGTTCTTCCAAATGCAATGAAAACTTTGTTGACAGAAAGGATGAAAAACTTATATCTGAGGGTGGTATGATTCTTCGCTTGTTCCTTGCAGGTTCGTGTTTGTGCTTTCCCAGCCAGTAGACTAGGAGTTGAAGAGGTTGGGATTTTAGCCAAGACTGCAATCCTGAAAATAGAGCTAGCCCCAGAGAGGTATTATTTATAGCTCTGTGATCTTATAGTCTCTTTTATTCTTAAGCAAGTGCCGCTGATCTTGCTGCTTGCCATGGTTGCAGCTTTTCAATTGGGCATTGGAGCCAGCAGAGGATCATATTCTTGACAAGCTCTTTGAGCTTGGATATCTAGATGCTGCTGTTTGGGCCGAGGAAAACCCAGTTGGTAAAACAGTTGAAGATGAATCTGCGTCAGTTGAAAATGGTTCTGCGACTTACTTAGCTCTTCTGCCAGATGATTTAACCCAAGTTTTATGTTGAAGATAGGATGCAATGTCGGGACTTACTTCCGATCTGCTATGGTTCTCTGATTCCAAATTCTCATGGCAGGTCAGACATGAACCTTTTTGCACATTACCATTTACTATTGCTCGATTCAAAGAATAGAATTGTACATACTGATATATGCAGTATTACTATTTTGTAGTGATTTGTAAGATTATTTTAGGCGAGATAGCTGAGAAAGTAGAAAGAAAAAGGAAAGTGATACAACTTGGGATTTTGATTGGAACTGTAAAGATCAGTTCAGTTCCAAGTCCACCTCTAAAAGGCCGCAATAATAGTATTTAATTTTGGACATTAAGTTTATTGTGTATGGTAAAGTTTCGTGTTGGATTTCTCTTGTTATCTTCTTGTAATTATTAAGTGATGTGAAATGTAGTTTTGTGTCAATGTGAATAAGATTGTAGCCATAACCTATTATTTTCAATCAAAATTTATTTTTCTTGATTTCTCAGCAAGTCTGCTTATTGTTTAATCTTTATTAATTCCTTTTTGCAAATGTTGTGGTCAAGTTTTGATTGTTAATGTTCATTGCTAATCATATACACGTGTTGGAGATAGATTGAATTCAAGTTTGTGAAGATTGTTTTTATGGTTTTAGTGTTAATTTCATTTTGATTCTCAATTCAAATACCTAAAATTGTGTGTAGATAAGAAGAATAATAGTTTGGGATAAATAACATGATTAAAGGTTATAAAGTTCCAGAAAGAGAAAAAAATAAAAGAAGAGTATGAAATTTTTGGAGTGTTATAAAAACAATATATATATATATATATATATATATATATATATATATATTATAAAAATTTCATATAATGGATCTTAAAAAGGGGCAAACTATTAAAAGACCATTTTAAATTTGGATTTAATTAAAGTCATGAAGTTTGATACTTTTTACTAAATGACCATATTTTTTTATTAAGGTTAATTAATCACTAATGATGTTTAAATTAGCTTAATGAAGCATTTACTCATTTTTTAAAAATTATCTTTTGTCCCCAAAAACCAATTTTTTCTTTTGCAAAGAAACCCAAACGCAAAACCCGCGTTTGGAAAGAATTTGCCCCCCTCCTTCTGCCATTAATGTCCTGCCCTCCCTCTTGCTGTTCTTCTTAGCAAAACCAAAGCCCACTTCCTTCTACTCCTCTTGCTCTTCCTCTACATCTTCTTCTTCCTCGTTACACAAAGAAAGAGATACTTTGAAGAGGGCTAGAAGACATAATAGCCGGTGAAGTTCCGCCTCCTCCACCTAACATTTCCTTCAGGTTGGTGTTACTCCTCTTTGTATTTTAGATTTCTATCCATTGAGGTTTAATAGATTGGGTTTGAGTTTTGATTTTGATTTAATGGATTATGTTTTTGGGTTGTCTTTGATGTAATGCAAGTTAAAGGAAGTGAATATTTTTATGATTTTCTTGCACTATGGGTAGTTGGGGGTGATAGCAATTGCCAGAATCGATCAAGTGCAGATTAAGAAAAATAGTTTTGATGAAGGATTCCAAATATGATATATCGTTTGAGCGATCTGGTATATTGCTTAAGCGAATCTGCACCCTTAATATATCGCTTAATAATTTTTTTTTTTTTTTGTATTGTTGGTACTTGACTATTATTAGACATAGAACAAGTTGTTTTGGGTGTTGAATATTTTGGTGAGTGGGTGGAGGATGAAAGTTGCTGGATGTGGTGTGGGAAGAACAAAAAAGTTACACTAATTGCTGTGAGTACAGAGGTTACTTTTGATGAGTTGATTGATGAAATCATTAGAAGAGGTGAGTTGAGTTGCTCGTGTAGTGATATAGTCATGAAATACATTTTAAGCAGAGTGCCTCTACATTATAAGGTACCCTCTGCTATATTAAAGTCACATGAAGATTTGAAGTTATATATGCCTGATGTGGGCGATAATGGTTTGAGGCCATTTTAAGGGTTGTTGATGTGGATAAACTGTTAAAAGTGGGTTCAAAGAAAGAAGAGAACGAGCAAGTTGGTGCGGAGAATGCTGGTTTTTATTTTAACAAGAAGGGCATTGATTTTTTTGTTGAGAAATCAGGAGTAGACGCTGATTTGGGTGGTGAGGAGTACATTGTAGAAGAGGTTGTTCATGGGCGGCAGAATAATATTATGGATGAGGAGGACATTGTACATGTTCCCGTAGATGTAGAGGTTCCTATAAATACAAATCATGCAGGAGGTGTAATTTGTAAGGAAAAGAACACTATAGAAATTCCTGTAGATTCAGAGGCGGCAACTGCAATCGATAGTCAAACATCTCATGTGTTTACTAATGGTTTGGACTTGCACGTAGAATATTTATTTGACGATAAGGAGGAAGTGGTCAGGAAGCTAAAACTTGTTGCTGTGAAAGGTAATTTTGAGTTCATCACACACATAAGCTAGCCCGGACACTCCCAGTAAAAAAAATAAAAAAAATGAGTTCATCACCAAAAAGTCTAATTCTTAGATAGTAACGATTGGATGTCATGACTGAAACTACAAGTGATGGGTTTATTGTAGAAGGTATATCGAATCTAAGAAATTTATTGTTAGCACATATACCCTGAGCACCCATGTGGATTGGGACATATTTCAAGCCACCATCGACAAGCCCCCACTGATGTTATTGGATAATTCGTGAAAAGTCAGTTTGTTGATGGGAAAGATCCATCTCCCAAGAACATTCAAAATTATGTGCACACAGAGTTGGGATGTGATGTCCATCTCCTAAATATTGGGATGTGATGTCCATCTCCTAAATATTGATTAATTTATAGATATATGTCCAAGTGGACTAATAGTTTATTAATAATAAGGGGAATAAGAGAATTTATGTAATTATAGTAAACATCAAAGGAGTTGATTTGATGTCCTTTATGATACTATTGTAATATTCCACATTAGCTTATCCACGACGTGCACTTCACATTAACATGTATGATCAACATATATCAAGTGATTACACAGCCCCACATACATCCATCTCAATAAAGAATTTTTGTTATGAATGTGCTTATTATAACATTATAATCTCTGTTACGACCTTGATTGCTTGCAAAATTTGGAAACAATGTTATCCATCAAAACTAAATTCTGAAAATAGTTGCAAGAATTTGATAACTAATAGTAGAACAATATAATTTACATAAGCATTTCAAATGTTCTCTTATACAATACAACTCATTACTGTACACAAAATTGGATGATAGTAGTAAGTTACAAGAACTAATCAATTATGGAAACATCTTCTTGCAAGTGTAATAAAAGAGTGACTATAAAAGATTGTCAAGCGTTTTCTCATCCGATACCTTTAGAAGGCGAGCAACTTTGCAGAATCCTACATGATATCTATATAGAGATTCTTCATTTACTTTTGGTTTCATCTCATTCTTACAAGGTTTTGGCCTTGTTAGAGCGCGTGGAATTGCCTATATGGCCAATGAATGCATGTAACTTAGTGCTCTAAAACAATCAACGGTGGTCCAAGCTTTAGGAGTTCAGAAAGAATAACTATGCAGAAAACAACAATGAATCAGTGAATTATCAGGAACAAATAGTTCTGAAGCAGATACTAATTAGTGTAAATAATGCAAAATGTAAAGTTTCCAATTGTAATCAGTAGAAAATTATCCTAAAGATAGTAGCCTGATGATGCAGGACGTAAGGGAAGGATGCAAACGGGTATTTAGTCCTTATCTTCTACATTTTAGGATCGATTGTTTGAGTCCTTGGTATCCCTTTCTTGATTTCTCCTCTTAACATATTAATTTCTCTCTATCTCCCCCTGTATAGAATCCTATATTGTCTATCTGTGTTATTCTTCTCCTCCTCTATCACCAAAGGAGCATAAATATTATCTACTGAACACTATCACTACCGGAGTTTTGTCCAACATTTCACAGCATCAAGAATCTAGTAGAAAATGGTTAAACAACACATCCACCAAAAAAGAAAAAAAAAATTTAAATGGACTGACAAAATAGATGCTGCAATGAAATCTATATAGATTTGAGACAGATTTAGATATTAAGAACACAGACTCATAGCTTAGTTAACAACTGATTAACTAAGCTATAAGATAAAAAACATTAGGGGGATCTTACCCAAGTCCATTTTCAGAGCATGCTGCTTCATAGATTTCAATGGCAATTTGAAATCCCATATCAAACAAATCTCCATGGGTCATCGTTAGAGCAACTGCTTATGTAACACCAGACCATATTTCTCCTAATGCAATGTTGCCATGTCAATTGTTTCAACACTTAGATCCAATTTACTGGCCCCTGCTCTGCGTCCAAATTCTTTAAGACATTATAGTTAAAAACCTTCTCTAATGCTCTTCTTGCTTTGTCTTCATTGACTACCATTGAAAGAGCACATGCTCGTGCATAACTACATTAGAGACACAGCTTGTAAGTTCTAGTCTTATCAGATTTGAACTAAAAAGAATATATATTGAGAAAAAGAAACATGCAAAACACTATAAATAAATCAAGATTTATCAGGCCTAGATATTAGAGAATATCATTGAATGAAATTAATCAGTTGCAACATACCATCGTCCAGTAAACTGATCAGCTTGAATATGTGAACTTCTACAGCTACCATGATTATCGTAGTTGAAGTAAGACCATTCCACAATTTCTCATATACAACTTTTGCTTACTAATTTGCACTAGAAATAACCCTCAAACCCTTAAGAGCTACTTCATGTGCAAATGCTGACAAAGCCTGGATGCTACCACCTCCACTATATGCACTTACAATAGAGACAGATCACGTATCGTATGTCTGATCAGGGAAGCCATCATTCTCAATCATCCCCATCACCATCCCAATCAAATTCGAACAGAGGAAAGTGTTTACTGAACCTTCTTCTTACCCTAACCAAAATAGAGCATTTGAGCAGCTAGATGAACTTTGCAGGATTTTGCTCTAAAAAAAGTTTACTACTCACTAAAGTTTTATCACATAAACTTCAATTTCGCTTTTGGACCGGAAATTGAGGAAGCTGGTTCAAACATTCACGATAATTTTTGGCCTTCATTAGTAACTGCATGACTATGGACATTGTATCTTCAGTTGGCTTCACATTTCTCTCAACCATCTTATGAAGGAGTTCAACAACTTTTGGTATCTCATTATTCTTGAGGAAACCAACTATGAGTGTAGTATTTGTGACTACATTTGGAGCACAACCATTTTCCTACATATATGACAACAACTCATTTGCCTTTTCTAGTTGTCCATATTTACAAAGCCCATTGATCAAAATGCTATATGTTACAACATCCGACACTAGGTTTCCGTGAAGAGAAAATTTCTGAAATAGGTCCCAAGCAGTTTCGAATCTCCCTATCTTACATAATCCAACAATGAGGGAATTCCAACCTTCAAGGCTAACTGCAAACTTATTGCTTACTAAAGTCTTAAACATTTCTACCGCTTCCAAAACACATCCATTCTTGCAAAGTCCATCAATAAAAATTTTATATGTCCAAGAATTAGGTGAAACACCATTAAGTCGCATCTCACCAACTAAATTCCGTGTATCTTTTACATTAGCTTTAAGAAAAAGGCCAGTTAACAAAGTGTTATAAATTGTCACATTAAGCCTAATTTCTTCAGAAATCATCTTTCAATAAAGATAAAGAGCTTTGTTGACTTCTTTATTCTTGCAATACCAATTGATTAAAGTATTGTAGGTAACAACATCAGGTCCATACCCCTTTCTAGTTACAGAATCAAACAACTACCTTGCATTACCAATTCTATCAACCAAGCAATAACTATTCATTAAAATGTTGTAAGTATAAATGTCTGGACTAATTCCCAAATTCTTTGTTTCCATATACATTTCTCTCCTCTTCTCAATTAATCCATTCTTACAAAGACCATCAATTATAGTATTATAAGTAACAACATCTGGCCTACAAATAACACCAGATTCTTCATTCCCCTTAGCCATTTCTTCAAGCAACTTAATCGCAACACTCATCTTCCCTGTTTTACACAATCCATCAATCAAAGTGTTGCAAGTGATCATAGTAGGCCTACAACCAACAACAACCATTTTCGTAAACAATTCCATCGACTCCATAATCTTTCCCTCTACACACAGACCTTTAATCAAACAATTAAAAGTCATAGCATCAGGGCTAAACCCCTTCTTCAAAATCCCCCCCAAAACCGCAAAATTATCCGAAACCCTTTTAATATTACAAAAGCAATTCATCAAAATTTTAAAAGACATTAAATCTGGGGACAATTCAGTTGAAATCAACAGCTTATAAAGTGAAATCACTTCAAAATAATGCTTCTTCTTTGCAAGGGCACTAAGCAAAGCTATGAATCATGAAATTGGAGAAATGGGTTGCGAACTAATCATGTAATAAAAAAAGTACAAAGCTTCATTCAGAGTAAAGTTACCTGATTGACAATTTTCTTTGAGAAATTTAGCAAGGGAGGATTATTCAAGGGGTTTTTCTAAAGAAAGCAAAACCTCATTTTTGGAGCTTGATGTTTTGAGGTTGTGTAAGTGAGCTAACAAAGATGAAATATTACCTTTCAGAGATGGGTTTTGAGAGATTGAAGACGAACAAAATGGGGATCTCAAAGCCATGTATGACCAGTGTTTTTGTGGGTCGTTTTTCTGAAGTAGGGTTAGGGTCATTGCAAAATGCAAATGCAATAAAGAGAAATATTCTGACAAATTTCAAAACATCCCTTAAGGTTTTAAAAATTGCAAACTTATGTGAAGTATCAATCTTTCCTTTACAAACTACCTTCATGATTTTGAAAATTGTTCACTTAGCACCCTGAAAGTTAGACCTTGCAAAACGGGTCCAGACCCGCGGGTCGACCCTAAACCTGGGAAAATTATATAAGGTATGGGTCCATGAAATTGGACCCCTTTTTTTCAAACCCGTACCCAGCCCTACTCGTATTTCAAACGGGTTATACGGGTTCACCCGCGGGTACCCCTTTTTAAATCCCGTTTCCCAACCCAGACTAGTCTTCTTTTATTCTTCATTTCCAAATCCCTAACTCATTCACTCTCCTAGCCGTCTTCTTCTGATTTTCATTCTTCTCTAACGCAACTCCTTTTCTAAAATCAATCCCGCAAACGCAGATCTTCTTCTTTAACATAACTCCACGTCGGTCGTCGATAGTCTCTAGACTCTCCACCACGCAAAATCAATCGTGCTTATCCAAGGTATGTAACTCACTCACTCTCATCTCTCACTTTCACACTCATGACTCACCCACTGACCCCTGTCTTCCTCAACCCAAAGTCTTTTTCTTTTTCTATTTTTCTCTTGGTTTTGTCACTAAAACAACTTTCATGGACTGTAGCCAAAGTGTTTTTGTCTTCGGTGAGTACCACCAGCAGCAAGAGCAAGCGCAAGTGCTTTGTGTGTTTTTGTGTTTCCCTCTTTTGGGTTTGACAGAAGAGTCTGAAATGGAAATAAAGTTTTAAATTTTACTTGCCTTACTTTAATTGCCTTTGGCTATGTGATGTGAAAAGCTTGACTTTAAGCCTTTGTGATTGTGACTCTTTGCTTTGTGATCGACTGATTGTGATTTGTGACTCTTTGCCTATGAGATAATACGCAAGTTAATTCACTAAATTGTTGTGTGTCCAAAGAAGAGAAAAGATTAAGTTAAATTAATCATGGTGTGACTGCTAATTAAGGGGGTTTTTGGAGAATGGAGATTGTTGGATTTAGACTTAAAACAATGAATAATTATGGGTATAAATTATCTCCTATCATATGAATGAACATACCCACCTTTTAGTGCGAAGCTATTGTGGAGTACTTTGAGTTTTCAGTATAATGTCAAAATATTTAAACTAGTTGCTTGATGAAATTTGGATACGGGTGATCTTTAAGGCACCTAAAAGAACTCACTGTGAATTTTGTAAAAAATTAAAACTGTAGGAATTTCAGGGTGTAACTGTCATTATTGAAAACTGTTAGGGGTGAAACTACAAAAAATAAAAACTAGAGAGAGAAAAAATGGGTACCCGCAGGTCCACCCGTACTCGCATAGGGTAGGGTACGGGTCCAATATGTTGGACCCGTATAACTTGACCCGTATTAGGCCCGTACCCATGAGACCCGTACCCGTATTGACCCGACCCCTCCCCAACCCGGCCCACCCGCCCGTTTTGCCAGGTCTACTGAAAGTTAAAAATGTAGATCCACATTTAGGTGTGGATGGTTGCTTTTCGATTTGAGGCGGTTTTCTATTTGATCAACCCAAACAAACCAATTTGTATAAGTATTCAATTGGAATTTTTTACTTTTTTCTTTTGTAAAATTATAATTTTTTTTTTAATATTCATTAAGATGCTGTAAGTATAAATGTTGTATTATATATATCTTTGAATCATAATTTGAAAATCTAATATCTAATTTAAAGTTTCAAGTGAGATCTTCCAAAGTTTTGCAAGTGGAAGCATGAGGTCCACTAAAGTATACCTTGCTAATTATTTTGCATTTTATGATGCGGAAACTAATGATTATAATAAGAGTTAACGACTTTTCCCCACCCAAATAATGGTTTAATAACACTTTCCCACCTATAGACTTTTAAAATTCCATTTTACGATCCAATTTTGTATTACAGCGGTGAACAAAAAACAAACTCGGTCCAGGCTATTGGGGTGTTTGAAGAGAGGAGTTTGATCAGTCTTTTGGTAGTGGAAGATTGGATTTTGGTGGTTGGGATTGATTGGAATTTGACTTGGGATGGATAACAGCGTAAACCCTAATCGCTCAATTGTCAGCGATTGGCGGGATCGAAGGAGTAGGGTTTGAGGGGTTTTGGTGAGTGATGATAGGGGAAGAAAATGGTGGTAGTGTGAGGTCGTAACGATGTTGGAATCGGAAACGAAATATAAATTTAGATAATAAAGTGGTATTTTAAAACTCTATTGGTGGGAAAGTGTCATTAAGTCATTATTTGGGTGGGAAAAAGTTGTTTATTCTTATAATAACTTTAATCAATTATGCATCAATCTTTATATTCCACAATCCACATACTAAAAATTAATGATTATAGTATGAGAGCTACTCTAAACCTATAAGATATTCCTGATATGTTAAACTCTCCCTCTTACAATCCTTAATCAATTTTTTTTTTTTTTTTTTTCAAAATTCAGAAATTCTCTAATACTTGCTTTGCAAACCGTCTATTAATTAACGTTAGTGTTTTATCATAAATTTCGACAAGAAAGAGGTAAAATAGTAAACGACTTTTATGTTTTATAATTAATAACAGTTAACGAAATGCATAATACAACACATACAACATTTTTATACAACATTTCTCATACAACATGATGTGACAAAAGATGATTGATTGATTTTAAATTAAAAATAAAATTTTCCCTAATCATCTTTTGCTACATTATGTTGTATGCAAAATGTTGTATGAAAATGTTGTATATGTAGTATTACTTTAACGAAATTATTAAAGTTAAAACCTATAAAATTATAAAAGTTTGACAAAGGTAAAAAATTATGAACTATTACCGGTATCTTAGAAGGTTTATGGAAAAGTTAGTATAATTATCTTTTATATAATTATGTTTATTCTATGAATAATGTATAGTTTATTATGATTACTAGTGACAGTGTTAAGATTTAATATAATAAAAATAATCTAATTTATGAAACAATAAAAATCTTTGGTGCTAAATTATAGGGGTTAAAAATCAATTTTTCAAAACCCAACCCAAGGTGAAACCCGAACAACATGGCCAGGTCCTGGGTTGATCAATGGGTCAAACCGGTGTCCAAAAGTTAGAAATCTAACAAAAATACCCCTAAACATTAATGTAAGTCCCTATAGGATTGAAATATTGTAAAAACACCTCAAACACCATTGTTGGCATTGGCAAATAAGCCTATTTCCGGTGACCACAACACTCCCGATCACCATGAAAACACTCCCCTCAGCCCCGTGACCAAAATCCATCCACCCCCCACCCCCTCCCCTGCTAGGGCATTCGTCTCCCCAATTGTCGGCGACAACATGCTTTTTTTGGCAACATTGTTTTGAGATTTTCGGTCGATTCAATCACCGAAATCGTTGCCATTGCCACCATTACACTCACCGACCATTGTTGTACAAAAGTTCTAACATTCCAGTCTTCAATTGTTCACAGATTGATGTCCTAGGTTCTAGGGTTTTCAATGAATAGGAAAATTTGTAAGCCGACCTGGTGAAGGCTTTGGGTCCCAGTTGAACTGGTTCAATCGGTCGGACCGGGTCGGGTTTTAAAATACTAGTTAAAATAATAGAAAGAGGAAAATTTAATAAATATTTATTAATTTATAGATATATGTCCTAGCGAACTAATAGTTTATTAATAATAAAGGGAATAAGAGAATTTATGTGATTATAGTAAACATCAAAGGAGTTCACTTGATGTCCTTAACACTTTATGATTCTATTTTAATGTTCCACATTAGCTTATCCACAACCTGCACTACACATTAACATGTATGACCAGCACATATCGAGTGACTAGACAGTCATACATACACCCATCTCAATAAAAAAATTCTCATATGAATGTGCTTTCTATAACATTATAATCTCTATTATGACCCTAATTGCTTACAAAATTTCAAAACAATGGTATCCATTAAAACTAAATTTTGAAAATAGTTACAAGAATTGGATAACTAATAGTAGAACAATATAATTTACATGAGCTTTTCAAATGTTCTCTTATACAATACAACTCATTACTTTACACAAAATTGGATGACAACAATAAGTTACAAGAACCAATCAATTAGGGAAACATCTTTTTGCAAGTGTAATAAAAAAGTGACTACAAAAGATCTTCAAGCGTTTTCTCATCCTAAAGGCAGAAAACAACAATGAGTCAGTGAATTATCAGGAACAAATAGTTCTAGAGCAGATAATAATCAGTGTAAATTATGTAGAATGTAAAGTTTCCAATTGTATCATCAAAAAATTATCCTAAAGGCAGTAACCTGATGATGCAAGATGTAAGGGAAAGATGCAAATGAGTATTTAGTCCTTATCTTCTACATTTTAGGATCGACTATTTGAGTCCTTGGTATCCCTTTCTTGATTTCTCCGCTTAACCTATTAATTTCTCTCTATCTCCCATATATAGAATCCTATATTATCTATCTCTGTTGTTCTTCTTCTTCTCCTCTATCACCTAAGGAGCAAAAATATTATCTAGTAAATACTATCACTACCAGAATTTTGTCCAACATTTAACAGCATCAAGAATCTACTAAAAAATGGTTAGGCGGCACATCCACCAAAAAAAAATTAAATGAGCTAACAAAACAAATGCTACAATGAAATCTATACAGATTTGAGATAGATCTAGATATTAAAAACACAAACTCATAGCTTAGTTAACAGCCTATTAACTAAGCTATAAGATAACACCGTTTGATAACATTAGAGGGATCTTACCCGAGTCCGTTTTCAGACCATGCTGTTAGAGTAGATGCCCTAGACCCAATCAATTATTGTAGAATTGACTCTTTGTAATATTGTTCATTGATCAATAAAAGACATTTTATACTATATCGTGTAAATCATCATTGTATGTATTGATATATGTCCTTAGAATGGTAGAACCGTGACGAGGGTATCAAGTGTTTCAAATCTTGATAGTGAGAACCCTATGAGCACATATGGTGGCCATTCTAGAAACTTCTGTAGCCCTAGTATTATTATGAAGTAAGGGCACATATAATACGGTAATGCTATCATAGTGTTGAACGATCTTGTCAAAAGGCAGTGACTGATCTCACTTGTCAAGGTTGTTTGGTAACAACCTGATGCAACACATGGGTGCTTGCTGTAGGCAAGTTCACTGGATTAACCCACCAGAGGATTCCATATGGATGGTAACCCTAGTGTCTATGGAACAAATCCTCTAACGAATGGTGGTGCATGTGATCCTTAGACTTGAGATTACCAGAGCACCTTGTGCTCTGATTGGTGTAGTTTGACACTAGCCTAACGCAGTTCTATTCAGAGCTGTCAATACGGTGGTGATTAGCTGCATCAAGGAATGTATAAAGACTATGGTGGATAGACAGAGGATTCATCACTCCCGAGTACTGGAGAAGTTATCTTACGGCGCAATTCAGTAAATGGCAATGACACTAAAACTGTGGCCACAGTGAGATTGAGTTATTGCTCTATCCAGTTTATAATACAGGTCATTGGTCCAGTAACTGAATACACAATATCGAGAGTAACTAAAGGTTGACACTATTTCTATGCCTCGGTCTCGTTGAGATAACGGATGATGAAAGGATCGAATTGTACGATAATCATATCGTTGACAGGTAGCTACTTTGCTGAATCCGAATCTATCGGGTGCCCATGATGCCTTGCTAGGGGCCAATCTTGGTCTATGTTTAGTGAGACGATTAATTGGTGTTAATTGCGATACTACACACTGTCGGTAAGATGAGGAGCCTATGGGTCACACATATAGAAGATAATTTAAGAGCCAGAAAGAAAGAAGGGCGTTTTTCATCTTTTTAGGTGAAAGGGTATTTTGGTAATTTCATAGTGCAATTAAATTTGTTGAGGTCGTAGCCTTTATTTAATTTGTTAGAAAAATTAAATAAGTGAGATTACGTTTAAATAAGTGAGAAAAATTAAATTTGCCCATGCCTATTCCATAAGGAAATAGGACAATTAAACTTGCACTATAAAAGAAAAGGTTTAATTGATTGAGAGGAAGATTTTCATTATTTCATTTCACTCATTAAAAGAAAACTTTCCAGCCCCAAAAAGACTCTCCCACGGCAGATTGCTTTTTGCTTAGAATCAAAGTATTCTTTGATTTTTCTTTCTTGTTTCTTAAGGCTAAAGAGGATCTAGCAAATCCCTCTTTAGTTCCTTACGATTATCTTTGGGTGGACTACATCGGTTCGATCCTACACTTGGGTCGGTAACAAATTACGTTCAGAGACAAAGTTGGAAGAGCCTCCAAATGTGCGTATGATTTCTTAAACTCTAAATTAATTTTCTGCAGATTCTTATTTTGATATAAACTGTAAATTTGTGCCCTGATCTTGGTTCTATGGAACGATCCGTGTTGTTATTAATTTTTGTTTTTCGCTGCGTCAATGGATTGTTTCCTGACAGTGGTATCGAGCCTAGGGTACCAGATTTTACAGTTTTATGTGGATGGTTGATTACATATATTTGATTGATAATATGTTGCCGTAAAGAATCTGCGTAAAATCTGCCTTAAAAGCATGTTTTAAGAAATCAATTAATCGATTAATTTTAATTTGTTGATGATCTGCAAGTTTGGTATATTGGGTTATGGATTTTTGTTGAAATTAGTGTTTGTGATTGATTGCAAGATCCGTTTGGTGTGTTTTTGGTGATTGGTTGAACTAATCCGAAGCTACAGATTAGTGTACGCTCGCCGCGGCAATATAACCCATCGTCGCAGCATGCGTGTTTGGCTTTCACGCTGATTGCAAATCAGCGCTCGCCGCGGCGATATAAACCATCGTCACGGCGATCGTCCTTAGGACGAACGTTGTACAAAATCAACGCTCGCCGCAACGATCGCACGTTGAGCATGAACGTCAAGTTAATCATCGTACACTGCGGTGATATAACTCATCGCTGCAGTGAGCGCACTTCTGAGTGCACAGGGGCCAAATTGTAAAGTTTCAAAATTTTTAGACCAAATTACAGATCTGTAAATTGTCAGGGGGTAATAAATTAACCCACCAATTTCAAAAATTTGATTGTTTTGGAAATGTATGCTATGTACTTGTTTGTATATTGTATGGTGCCCGATACATGAGCCTTAGACCTATGGTGAATGTTTTAAAATTTTTTTGGGGTATGTATGGTTGTAATTTATTAAATAGGGCCTATGTGTCCTGCCTTTCTCCTCTTCTCAATGTACATTCTCTTCTCATCTCATTCCCCTTGAATGTAAGTCGAGGTTTCTAAATTTATTTATGTAAAGAATTTTGTATAATTATTCTTATTATAAATTTAGAATGATGTTTTTGTAATATACTTAAAGACGGAGCAAAGGACGAGGCAACCATACTTGGAGACTCAAGATATTTATTACAGGACCCCTGGGTGACCCACCAATTTCTCTAGGCTCGAGGAAATCGGTTGTAGTTGGGCCATGTACCGGCACGTTTTAATATTTTGTTTAGAATGCATGATAAGGTTGAATGTTCAATAACATGCCAAAAAATGTCATTCTAACAAAGATAATAATCTGATGAGACATTAAATAACAAACCCTCAATTAAAGTATATAAGTCACGTAAGCCTTCCATCACCATGGTTTTAATCAGACCACTGTTTGTCAAAACCTTGTTTGCCAAAGCAAAGGGTACACTTTCACCAGTGGGAGGTTAAAATGCATTGGAGTTTTCCTTAATGGTGATGGGTCGACTTAAAATGATGGTTTTGCTTGTTCGCCAAAGCAAAGGTTGATAAATCAGTCATAGGCATAGTAGAGCAGTACACATATTGTGTGTACGTGGTGACATGTAGTGTTCACTCTATTGATACTGAGAATCACACTTGAGGACAATGGTTGGAGCCATTGGATTGTGTGATTGGCTTATTGGCTTCTTCACATTTGAGGTTAATAGTAGGAGCTATCAATTGGTGTGGATTAAGTTTGTTGGCCTACCTAATCAACTCATTTTGGCTTGTTCGCCAAAGCGAAGGTTTGAAATGGGCTAGATGGGATCTCACTCCACTAGGAAAGTCAACGGGCTTTCCTGAGTTAATAGTGAGGCCTATTGACTTGAGTAAAATAGTGAGAGCATCGTTTAATAAAAGACCATATTAAACAATAATGAACTTTATAATGACTTTATCTTTTCTACAATTGTAGATTCACCAAAATGAGCATAATGAACCTGTGATCGATAATCGAGAAAGAAAACAGGTTGGATGGATCCAATTTCTCAGACTGGTATTGTAATCTTCGGATTATACTCAAGTTGGAAAATAAATTGTATATCCTTGAAAAGCCATACTTGGCTGAGCCTGATCTTGATGCCACTCAGGAAGTAAAGGATACTTATCAAAAGTTCCTTGATGATGCTTATGGCGTTCAATGCTTGATGTTAGCATCGATGACACTAGTGCTGCAAAAGCAACATGAGAATATGGATGCTGTTTCCATTATTCTACACCTCAAGGAGCTTTTCGAAGGAAATGCTCGACATGAGAGGTACAAGGTGTCAAAAGCACTGTTTGGGAGTCGTCTACTGAGGGAGCCCAAGTTGGTCCTCATGTGCTCAAGATGATCGAGCACATAGAGAGACTTAAGACTTTGGGATTTGAGTTGGATGCAGAATTACAAATGGATTTGATTCTGTAATCCTTGCCTAACTCTTATGCACAGTTCATAGCGAATTTCAATATGAACATGATGGTAAAAACCCTGTCGGAACTTTTGAACATGCTGAGGACTGCAGAGTAGGACTTGAAGAAGTCCAAGCCTATTTTACTGGTTGCTGCCAGTAAAGGAAAGGGTAACGCCAAGGGTAAGGCATAGGCCAAGGCCAAACCCAAGCCCAAGCCCAAGCCCAAGCCCAAAGGACAGGTTGCTCTTGGGCCTGAGAGTGGCATAGAGAAGGGCAAAGTAGTCTACTTCTTTTATGGCAAGCCTGACCACTGGAGGAAACACTACAAGGCTTTGCTCGCAAGCAAGAAGAAGTCAGATACTACAACTTCAGGTATGTTTATGATTGAGATTAATTTCCCTCCCTCAACATCTTGGGTCATTGACACGGGATGTGATACTTAGATTTGTACTGATGTGTAGGGACTAAGGCAGAGTAGAGTGCTCGCCAAGGGAGAGGTGGACCTACGAGTTGGAAATGGAGCACATGTGGTTGCATTGGCTGTAGGGACTTATTGTGTAACGCCCCACTTGAGGTACGTAGTTAATGCTTCTTCTTTTGCTCTTTTTGAGTTGATTCATTATTGTTTGGTTGGCCTTTGAGTGATATGTTGAACACTTGCCTTGATATTGGTTGAAAATAGAAGAAGTTTAGTGTTTCAGTCTTCGCCGCGGCGAAGAGGTGTTGTAGCCACGAGGAAGTTGCTGGACAGCGCCGCGGCGACAGAAGATTCCTCGCCGCGGCGACGTGCCAACCAAAATGTTTGTTAAGTTTTAGATATTTTCTTCCCTAAGGGCAATTTGACCATCCTACCCCTAATTAGTAGGAAAAGTGGGGAGTAAATTGAAAGGATTTTTCATGGAGAATATGTTAATGTGGGGGTGTGTTTGTAATGAATCAAAGGATATAGATGGAGTTCCTAAGGAAGAGTAAGGGCAAAATGGGAAGGCTTGTGCATAAAGTGTGTTAAAAGGAATTAAGTCATTGCAAACCCTTCATTCTTCTTCTCCATTGTCACTCTCCTTTCTTATTTCCTCTCAATTTCTCTTTCATTTGTTAAGGGACTTTTAGAGGGCTTTTGGAGTGATTTGGGGTAGAAAATCAATCTAAGGCATCCTAGGGTAAGGATTCTTGCTTTGGATGTGAAGTTTTGTGAGATTTTGTATATATTTGAATATTGAGGTCTTTTGGTTGAATTGTTTAATTGTTTTAAGGGTAGAGAAAAGTCAAGCAAACCAAGAGAAAGGAAGTGCTAGTGAGATCTCTCCATCACAAGGTAAGTAAATCCCAATCCAAATGGAGATTTGAGAATTTTCTTGATTAGGGTTTTAATAGCAAGTATGAATGTATGTTGTATACATGTTATATGCTTTGTTATTGAGTCTCAAATGGAGATTATTATTGCTTTGTGATTGTTCATACATTTCAATTATGAGAAATGAGATGTGGGTTGGAAAGGTAGTTTGAGATGGAATTGGAGGATATTGAGAAATCCTTTTTGGAAGTGTTATTCTTTGGCAGGAATTAGGGCTATGTGAGGGAGTTTTCTCCCATTTTGGATGGTTAGAGAAAGACATAGAACTATTGTTATAGTAGAGTTTTATTATGCACTTGAGTTGTTTGATGAAATGCCTAATAGAGGTTTGAGTATGAGTAGTGAACCTTAATTCTTGCAACATTGCATGTTGGCATTTCATAAGTGCATTAGTGGAGATGAACCATCCATAGACATTAATTGTGCATGGAGAAATGACTTAAGAAAGAGTAGAAAACTTTGTGTAGGCACTTGCTCTATAAGTAGAGAACTTTGTGAATGCAATTACTCTAAGGGTAAAGAGAATGAGAAGTGCTATGAGAAGAGTATAAGAAAGGGTTGATGCTTTGTGATCGTCACCCGATAGTTATTAGAAAGGGTTGATGCTTTGTGATCGTCACCCGATAGTTATTAGAAAGGGTTGATGCTTTGTGATCGTCACCCGAAAATCATGAGAAACGGGTTGATGCTTTGTGATCGTTACCCGATAGTTATGGAAACCGGATAGGTGCTTTGTGATCCCCACTTGGTAGTCATTAAGAGCGGGTTGGTGCTGTGTGAACTCCACCCAACATATGCAGTGAGATGGTGTGTGAACGCCTTATCCGCCGTATCCTCCCGGTAAGATGAGGCCATGACGTTTAGTAGAAAACAATAGAAAGAAAGTGTGAGGAAAGAATTAAGAGAAATACTTACGGGGATAGATAGATGGAGGGTTTACTTGCTGAGCATTATTTTGTGCTCACCCCGTCATTTTCCTTTGTGGATGTAGGATCTAGGTGATAATGCAGTCGGAGGGGCGTCGGCAAGCGAGGACCAATAGCTACACTGTTTCCCCTATTTTTTGTCTTTTTAAAGTGGCATTTTGTAAATAATGCTCTTGTGTATAAAAGACTTAGTACATAAAATAAAAAGAAAGTTTTGGGCCCATTTTCTATTATTATTATGCATGCATTGTACTAGTTTACAGCAGTTGTTACATATTGTTTATGTTTGCCTACGGGCTTGTTGTTGGAACTACATAGCTGTTATCATGTACCTTATATTTCTAGAAATTTTATTTCAGTATCCGCTTTGGATAATATGGGTTATCATTTTGAGATATCTAATGGATAGTTGTCCTTTAGTTTGAATGGTATTCTATTTGGAATTGCAAGGTTATATAATGGATTATATGTTCTTGACTTAAACAATAAAGATATTCTCAATGTTGAAACCAAGAAAGCTAAACATAGCAATCAAAACCAGACATACCTCTGACACTGTAGATTGGGTCATGTTAATAAGACCCGCATTGCAAAACTTCAAAGGGATGGAGTATTGGACCCTTTTGACTTTCAGTCATTTGAGGTATGCGAGTCATGCCTGTTAGCCAAGATGACCAAGTCTCTTTTCACAGGACAAGGTGCAAAGGCTACTAAGCTATTAGGCATTGATGAGAATGCAAAATGTCATATTTACCCCCCTTAATGTCTAGTCTTTTATACTTATTTGCTTCCTAAATATACTCATTATTATTCTATTTTGATTTATGATGCAAATGGAGGCGTTAATTGCAAAACGGAACTAATTAAGTGAATTCGGACAGTTTCAACATTGTTTCATAATCTGGGCATAACTCTCTCATCAGAGCTCCGATTGAGATGATTCAAAATGATATGGAACTCTAAGGAAGAGATCTACAACTTTTATGTTTTGAGTTTGGAGAGATACCCGCTGCATCAAGGTTGTAATCGAGCTTGAAGTTGACACACCTGCACTGCCGACGTTCTGGAACATTCCACCTTGTCATGCAATTCAAATAGGCAGATTATTACAAGAAGTTTTAAAGACCTGTTGCACGCAAATTACAGCTGGAAAACACCACTTTCCTATTTTATTTTAGGACTTTATTATTTTATTTTCAATTAATCAGATTAGGATAAATGTTACTTTAGGATATTAGAATATTTTGAGGAGATTGAGTGGAATTAGAATTAGAATTTAGATATTTTTAAAAAAGAGATCAGATTAGGGATTACAACAAATATCACACACGCCTCTCTCTTCTCTCTCGGGTGGATTTTTGTTTTTCCTTTGAATGTTCGTGATGGCCATGAGTGGCTAAACTTTTATAATTTGGTCGAAGGAAACGGAGGCCTCGGAATCAATAACTGTGAGATCTAATATGTTTTATTTCAGTGTTCAATTTTATGCTTTGAGTATTGGATGTTCTTCTATGCTTATTTTAATGATTGTTTCATTTAATTTCTAGGAGGCCTATTAGGTTATTATTTGTTACAATCTACTGCTAAGTTAGATATAAAACCGTAATTGTTTGATCCCTCTAACTTGTGAAGCAATTAGGGTTATTAATTTGCTGCGTCAGGAATTAGTAATCTTAAGAGGAACACTCGACTAAATTAAATGCAACCGCTTGAGTTTGTGTTGTTTAGCTTCATCGATCTCTCTAGTTCTTAAGGCTGCCACTAGATTAAATCTTTAGCACTTGTCTAGGGTTGTTTAGTAGTAAGGTTAATTAAGATCGCTTGTTTCCTAATTAATTACAACTAAGGAGGGATAGGAAAATAGTTTCAACGGTGAATATTCAGGTATGAATTGATTTAATTTTGCATCAATGATCAGTTGTAAGATTCCGATGGTGGATGCTGACTGAGACCAAGTTTCATTATATTAATTGTTTTTGTTTTTGTTTTTGCTAAGATTGTTTTCTGTTTTACTCAAAACCCCTCCAGCCTTATTCACATCATCGAAAATTCGGCTAGACACTCTTCGTGGGATCGACCCTTGCTTACCCTATTTACAGTTCAGTAGTTAGGTTAGGAAGGTTTTTAATCTTGGTTGCCTACGACAGCACACTAGGCATCATCCATAGTGATGTATGTGGTCCACTAACAGTTGAAACTAGAGGTGGATATTCATACTTCATCACATTTATTGATGATTTTAGTAGATATGGTTATGTCTACCTTATGAGACATAAATCTGAAGCCTTTGATAAGTTCAAAGAATTCAGGAATGAAGTATAGAATATGTTGGGCAAAAGTATTAAAGCTCTTCGGTTCGATCGAGGAGGTGAATACTTAAGCTCAGGGTTTTTTGAATACCTGAAGGAATATGGGATAGTATCACAACTCACCCCTTCGCATACACCCCAACACAATGGAGTGTCTGAAAGGAGGAATAGAACCTTGCTTGATATGGTTAGGTCCATGATGAGTTTTAGTGGTTTACCTGCATCGTTTTGGGGATATGCCCTAGAGACTGCAACTCACGTTTTGAACCGTGTGCCATCAAAGTCTGTAGAGAAGACTCCATATGAGCTATGGAGTGGGCGAAAGCCCAACTTGTCTTATCTAAGGATTTGGGGTTGCGAAGCTTATGTTAAGAAATTGACTTCAAACAAGCTGGGCCCAAAATCCTGTAAATGTATATTTATGGGGTATCTAAAGGAGACCAGAGAATACTACTTCTACCACCCAAAAGAGCGCAAAATTTTTGTTGCTCGTTCTAGTGTCTTCCTAGAAAAGGAATATTTTCTAAGAAGTACTGGTGCGAGAAAAGTAGAACTCGATGAAGTTCTAGAACCACAAAATATACTAGATGAAGGACGAGATGATGTGCCACTGAAGGTGGTTGAACATCATGAGGAGGTTACTCCACAAGCTGTGGATAAAAGTGAACCACCTCAGGTCACACAAGAGCTACGTAGATCTGGGAGAGTATGCCATGAGCCCGAGAGATACGGTTATCTCATGACTCAACATGGTGACGTAATAGTCTACTAAGATCATGAACCCAGAACCTACAAAGGCGCTATATCAGATCTAGATTCTGTTAAATGGCTTGAAGTCATGAAATCTAAGATGGACTCAATGTACCAGAACCAAGTATGGTCTCTGGTGGAACCACCTGAAGGGGTAAAACCCATAGGGTGTAAATAGGTCTTTAAGAAGAAGACTGACATGGATGGCAAGGTGCATGCTTATAAAGCACGACTGGTTGCCAAAGGTTTCAAACAAATTCATGGTATTGACTATGAAGAAACCTTTTCACCAGTTGCCGTGATTAAATCCATCTGGATTATGCTTGCAATTGCGACATATCATGACTATGAGATTTGGCAAATGGATGTCAAAACAGCTTTCCTGAATGGAAACCTTGAGGAGGATGTGTATATGACACAACCTGATGGTTTCGTTCTTGATGGGCAAGCTAATACGGTATGCAAGTTGCAGAGATCTATTTATGGACTCAAGCAAGCTTTAAGGAGCTGGAACATTCGTTTTGATGAAGCCGTAAAAGAATTCAGTTTTATCAAGAACGAAGATGAGCCCTGTGTTTACAAGAAAGTGAGTGGGAGCGCAGTTGTATTCCTAGTATTGTATGTCGATGACATACTTCTAATCGAGAATGATATACCGAACTTGCAGTTGGTAAAGACTTGGTTATCCAAGTATTTCTCCATGAAGGACTTAGGGGAAGCAACCTACATCCTTGGTATAAAGATCTATCATGATAGATCACGTAGGTTGCCTCACTTAAGTCAGAGTACATATATTGATAAGGTACTGAAAAGATTCAGTATGGAAGAATCAAGGAAGGGATTTCTTTCGATGTCACATGGTGTTTATCTCTCTAGGAATTATGTCCTAGAACACAAGATGAGAGAGATAGGATGAAGAGGATCCCATATGCATCAGCAATTGGATCCATCATGTATGCCATGCTATGTACTCGGATTGATGTCTCATGTGTTTTTAGGCAATTGTAGTAGATATCAATTGGATCCATGTGAGCGTCACTGGATGGCTGTCAAGAATATTCTTAAGTACCTAAAAAGGACTAAGGATATGTTCTTGGTTTATGGAGGGGAAGATGAGCTCACTGTAAGAGGATACAGTGATGCTAGTTTCCAAACGGACAAAGATGATTATCGATCGCAATCAGGGTTTGTATTTTGTCTCAATGGGGGTGCAATGAACTGGATGAGCTCCAAGCAAAGCACTGTAGCGGACTCTACAATGGAGGCTGAGTATATTGCATTGTCAGATGCGGCCAAAGAGGCAGTCTGGATTAAGAAGTTCATTACTGAACTTGGTGTGGTTCCCACGATTGTTGATCTTATAGACATCTATTGTGACAACAATGGAGCAATTGCTCAAGCCAGGGAATCACGGTCTCATCAGAAGTAGAAATACTTAGACGATTCCATCTTATCAGAGAGATAGTTGAGAGGAAAGATGTGCAGATTAGTAAAGTGCATACTGACGACAGTCTCGTAGATCCACTGACAAAGCCTCTGTAGTAGCAGAAACATGAAAGGCACTTGAGATCATTTGGTATTAAATACATGAATGATTTGCTATAGCGCAAGTGGGAGATTGTTAGAGTAGATGCCTTAGAGCCAATCAATTATTGTAGAATTGACTCTTTGTAACAATGTTCATTGATCAATAAAAGACATTTTATACTATATCGCATAAATCATCATTGTATGTATTGATAGATGTCCTTAGAATGGTAAAACCGTGACGAGGGTATCAAGTGTTTCAAATATTGATAGTGAGAATCCTATGAGCATATATGGTGGCCATTCTAGAAACGTCCGTAACCCCAGTATTATTTTGAAGTAAGGGCACAGATAGTACGGTAAGGCTATCATAGTGTTGAACGACCCTGTCCAAAGGTAGTGACTGATCTCACTTGTCAAGGTTGTTTGGTGACAACCTGGTGACAACACATGGGTGCTTGCTGTAGGCAAGTTCACTGGACTAACCCACCAAAGGATTCCATATGGATGGTAACCCAGTGTCTATGGATCGAGTCCTCTAACGAATGGTGGTGCATGTGATCCTTAGACTTGAGATCACCAGAGCGCCTTGTGCACCAATTGGTGTAGTTTGACACTAGCCTAATGCAGTTCTATTTAGAGCTGTCAATACGGTGGTGATTGGCTGCATCAAGGAGTGTATCAAGACTATGGTGGATAGACAGAGGATTCATCACTCCCATGTACGGGAGAAGTTATCTCACGACGCAAGTCAGTAAATGGCAATGACACTAAAACTGTGGCCATAATGGGATATAGTTGTTGCTCTATCCAGTTTATAATACAGGTCATTGGTCCAATAACTGAATACACAATATCAAGAGTAACCAAAGGTTGACACTATTTCTATGCCTCGGTCTCGTCGAGATAACGGATGATGAAAGGATCGAATTGTACGGTAACCATATCGTTGACTGATAGCTACTTTGTTGAATCTGAATCTATTGGGTGGCCATGATGCCTTGCTAGGGGCCAATCTTGGTCTGTGTTTAGTGAGATGATTAATTGGTGTTAATCGCGATACTACACACTGCCAGTAAGATGAGGAGCCTATGGGTCACACACATAGAAGATAATTTAAGAGCCAAAAAGAAAGAAGGGCGTTTTCATCTTTTTAGGCGAAAGGGTATTTTTGTAATTTCACAGTTTAATTAAATTTGCTGAGGTCGTAGCCTTTATTTAATTTGTTAGAAAAATTAAATAAGTGAGGTTACATTTAAATATGTGTTCGCATATATTTAAATAAATTATCATTATTGTTAAATGTAAATATGTATATTAAATATATATTAATTGATTTTAATTGAGATAGTGATAAACAAAATTAAAATATCTAAATGGGAGTGTTTGAAAACAAGGGGTGTTTGGGTTAGAGCCCAAGCCTATTTCATAAGGGAATAGGGCAATTAAACTTGCACTATAAATGAAAAGGTTTAATTGATTGAGAGGAAGATTTTCATTATTTCATTTCACTCATTAAAAGAAAACTTTCTAGCCCCAAAAAGACTCTCCCATGCCAGATTGCTTTTTGCTTAGAATCAAAGTATTCTTTGATTTTTCTTTCTTGTTTCTTAAGGCTAAAGAGGATTTAGCAAATCCCTCTTTAGTTTCTTACGATTATCTTCGTGTGGATTGCATCGGTTCGATCCTACACTTGGGTCGGTAGCAAATTACATTCAGAGAAAAAGTTGGAGGAGCCTCCAAACGTGCATATGATTTCTTAAACTCTAAATTAATTTTCTGCAGATTCTTATTTTGATATAAATTGTAAATTTGTGCCTTGATCTTGGTTTTATGGAACGTTCCATGTTGTTATTAATTTTTGTTTTCCGCTGCATCAATGGATTGCTTCCTGACACATGCTGCTTCATAGATTTCAATGGAAATAATTACGTATCGACCAAATCTCCATGGATCATCGTTACATCAGCTACATATGTAACACCATACCATATTTCTCTTGACTGCAATGTTGTCATGTCAACTGTTCCAACAGGTAGATCCCATTGATCGGCCCCTGCTCTACATCCATATTCTTTAGGACATTATAGTTAAAAACCTTCTCTACTGCTCTTCTTGCTTTGTGTTCAATGACAATCGTTGAAAGAGCACATGCTTGTGCATAACTACATTAAAGACACACCTGGTAAGTTCTAGTCTTGTCAGATTTGAACTCTAAAGAATATATATTGAGAAAAAGAAACATGTGAAACACTATAAATAAGTCAAGATTTATCGAGCCTAGATATTTGAGAATATCAATTAATGAAGTTAATCAGTTTCAACATACCATTGTCCAGTAAACTGATAAGCTTAAATAGATGAACTTAAGCGACTACCATTATTGTCATAGTTAAAGTAAGAACCATTACACAATTTCTCATATACACTTTTTGCTTACTGAAATTTGCACTAGAAGTAATCCTTAAACCATTAAGACCTATTTCATGTGCAAATGCTGAAGTGGCCTGCAATGTTGCCACCTCCATTATATTCACTTACAACAAAGACATATCACATATTGTATGTTTGATCAGGGAAGCTCAATCATCCCCATCACCATCCCTATCAAATTCAAACAGATGAAAATGTTTGCTAAATCTTCTTTTTGCCATAACCAAAATAGAGCATTTGGGCAGTTGGATTAACTTTCGTAGGATTCTGCTTTGGAAAAAGTTTAATACTCACTAAAGTTTTATCATGTAAACTTCAATTTCGCTTTTGGACCATAAATTGAGGAAGCTGGTTCAAACATTCATGATAATTTTCTGTCTTCATTAGTAACTGCATGACTAAGGACATTGTACATTCAGTCAGCTTCTCATTTCTCTTCGCCATCTTATGAAGAAGTTCAACAACTTTTGGTATCTCATTGTTCTTGAGGAAACCGAATGAGCGTAGTAAAATGTGACTACATTGGAAGCACAATGTTTTTCCTCCATATATGACAACAACTCATTTGCCCTTTCTAGTTGCCTAGTTTTACAAAGCCCATTGATCAAAATGCTATATGTCACAACGTCTAGCACTAGGTTTTCATGAAGAGAAAATTTCTGAAATAGGTCCCAAGCAGTTTCGAATTTCCCTATTTTACTTAATCCATCAATAAGGGAACTCAAACCTTCAAGGCTAACTGCAAACTTATTCTTTACATATTAAACATTTCCACTACTTCCAAAACAAATCCATTCTTGCAAAGTCCATCTATGAAAATGTTGTATGCCTAAGAATCATGTAAAACACCATTAAGTCGCTTCTCACCAACTGCATTCTTTGCATCTTTCACATTAGCTTTAAGAAAAAGGCGAGTTAACAAAGTGTTATACATAATCATATTAGGCCTAATTCCTTCAGAAATCATCTTTCGATAAAGGTAAAGAACTTTGTTGACTTCTTTATTCTTGCAATACCAATTGATTAAAGTTTTTTAGCAAACAATATTAGCTATATGCCCCTTTCTAGTTATATATTCAAACAACTTCCTTGCATTACCAATTCTATCCGCCAAGCAATAACCATTCATTAAAATGATGTAAGTATAAATGTTAGGAACCACGTTTGTCTGAATTGTAAGTTCTAAAAATAATTTTCTAGCCTTCTCAAGCAATCAAGCTGTACAAAGACCATCAATTATAGCATTACAAGTTGTTAGGAAACGATCCATTGACGCAGCGGAAAACAAAAATTAATAACAACACAGATCGTTCCATAGAACCAAGATCAGGGCACAAATTTACAGTTTATATCAAAATAAGAATCTGCAGAAAATTAGTTTAGAGTTTAAGAAATCATACACACGTTTGGAGGCTCCTCTAACTTTTTCTTTGAATGTATTTTGCTATCGACCCAAGTGTAGGATCGAACCGATGTAGTCCATACGAAGATAATCGTAAGGAACTAAAGAGGGATTTGCTAGATCCTCTTTAGCATTAAGAAACAAGAAAGAAAAATCAAATAATACTTTGATTCTAAGCAAAAAACAATTTCGCGTGGGAAAGAGTTTTGGGGCTGGAAAGTTTTCCTTTTAATGAGTGAAATGAAAAATGAAAAATCTTACTTTCTCTCAATTAAACCTTTTTCTTTTATAGTGCAAGTTTAATTGCCCTATTCCCTTATGGAATAGGCTTGGGCTCCAACCCAAACACCCCTTGTTTCCAAACACTCCCATTTAGATATTTTAATTTTGTTTATCATTATCTCAATTAAAATCAATTAATATATATATTTAATATATATTAACATTTAACAATAATGATAATTTATTTAAATATATGCGAGCACATATTTAAATGTAATCTCACTTATTTATTTTTTCTAACAAATTAAATAAAGGCTATGACCTCAGCAAATTTAATTGCACTGTGAAATTACCAAAATACCCTTTCGCCTAAAAAGACGAAAACACCTATTTGTCTGAACTCACAATGTAGGAGGAATTATTGGAAGAATTGTTCAAGGAACAGATAGAAGTGATACCAGGAAAAATTGCCAGGTTAGAAATTCAATCTACTTTACTAGAAGAGATTAAAGAAAAGCAAGCTGTCGATGAGCGGTGTCAGAAAATAAGTCGACAAGTGCTTGAAGGCAAGATATCAGAATGTCAAATTTTAGATGGTGTCCTCCGTTTCCATAATTGTGCATTCCTCAAGATGCTGAGTTGAAAAAGAAGATTCTTATGGAGGCTCATGACACAACATACACTGGCCATCCTGGAGGAACCACAATGTATCAAGATTTAAAGAAGAGTTATTGGTGGCCAGGTATGAAGAGAGATATCGGAGACTATGTGGCAAAATGTCTGGTTTGTCAACAGGTTAAAGCAAAGCACAGAGGCCATCAAGACTATTTCTGTAACGCCCATATCGAGGTACGTAGTTTTACTTATGCCCTTATACCCTTAGTTGAATTTTGTTAAAGTTATTTTGAACAAGTGTGAAGAAAATTCCCTAAAATTCCATTAGGGGTAAAATGGTCTTTTCACTCATAATTAGTTGAAAATGTGGGGAGTGAAAAGAGATAGAATTTCATGGAGAATGCAATAAAAATGAGGGCATTATGGTAATTGACTAAGGGACATAGATGAAATTTCATAGAAAGTGCAAGGGTGAAATGGGAAGCTATAAATAATATTATGTTATATCAAGAGTTGAAGAATGAAACCCTAGCCATTCTTCCTCCACTTTCATGCCACCTTCATCCCCAAATTCTCTCAATTTCTTCAATTCTTTTTCAAGGGAAATTCACAGATTTTGGGTTATTTTTAGTGGAATTTCAATCTCAAGCATCCTTAGGTAAGATCCTTGCACTAAGAAGTGAGTTTTAATTTTTAAAGTGTTGAATTTTGATGATTTGTGTTCATAGGATTTAAGAGAAAGGGAGTTGGATCAAAGAAGATTATTAAAGTGTTGGATTGCTCACATCTAAGGTAAGTAAATCCTACCCTAGTTATGATTGAAGCAATATTATGTAGAGAATTTCTTTTATGCATATATGTGTTTTTATATGAAGAATTGTTGATGGATTTGATGTTGAATGATGGTTAGAACTTATCCTTGAGAAGTAGTGTTTGTGTATTCGATGTTTGATGAGAGTTTGGATGAATTATGGAAGAATTGAAGTAGAAATTATGGAGTGTACATCTTGGACAGGTTTGGCGTTAATCTTAGAGGATTTTGTTCCAAATTTTGGTGGCTTAGAAAAGAAGTAGAAGTGTAGCCAATTTAGAGCTTGGATGTGCACATATATTGTTTGATGAAATGTCAAAGAGAAATGCATGTATGAGTATGATTATGTGTTATTTTGAGATGAGTTAGTAGATGGTAGAGAATGACATGTTTGCATTTCATATTGCATTATTCCATCTAAACATGTGAATTTAGAAGGAATTATAAGCATGAACCCATCTACATCCATACATACTCATAAGAGCATGAAAAAGCATTAAAGAACATTAAAGAGTAAATAGAAAGAAATGAGAATATTAAAGAAATTCAAATCTGAATTTTTATTTAAAGAACTGTAAAAAGATAAAAGAAGAGAAGGTTGTTGCCATGGGGAACCCGTGAGTGACATAGCCCCGCATGCATGCCACCTTTAGTGAGCGGCCTCAGAATTCAGAAAGAAGAATTGTACAGTCCGTTAGAAGTGCATGTGCATGAGGATTGTACCCAGAATTAGAGAATACGCTCACACGGCCAGGGTTCCAAATCCATGCCTCAACCGAATCCAATCGGCAAGAAAGAAAGAATAGAAAAGAAAGAAAGAAAGAAAGAAAGAAAGAAAGAAAGAAAGAAAAAATAGAAAAGAAAGAAAGAAAGAATAGAAAAAAAAAATAGAAAGAAAGAAATACAGAAAAAGAAACAGAAAACAGAACAAGAAAAATAGAAAAAAAAAATGCACATTCTATGCATTTGTGCATTTGCATCATACCTATGCATAATACTATGCCTATTATCATGAGTAGTGAGTAATTAGGAATTGAGAAAGAACAGAGAAAAACAGAGAATGAATATAGAAAGAATAGAGAAAGAACAGAGAAAGAACAAAAAAAAAAAAAAAATAGAGAAGTGTGATGTAAGGAAAGAAATTCATAATTTAAACTACGGAGAGAGAAGGGTAGCATAACAGATTTACTTACTGAGCAATTAGTGCTCACCTTGTTGTTTTCAATGTTTTTGCAGGTAGTAGGTGAGACGCGGTCGCATGGAACGTTAAGAAGCGGAATGGTTTGGCAACATTGTTGAGTTACTATTTTGTGACTTTGTTGTATTATGTAAAGATTTGTATATAAAGAAAATTAATTATGGGCCCATTATTTCATACTCATCTATATTTATATATTTTCTTATAATATTTTTTATTTTTCGAATATACTAGCTAGAGAGAAAGTATTACAGCTTCAACCAGTCAGCATTCTTGAATGGAAATGGGAGAATATATCAATGGATTTCATTACAGGCGTTGCAAGAGTTCAAAAGGGTTATAATGCGTTATGGGTAATAGTAGACAGATTAACCAAATCAGCGCATTTTCTTCCAGTAAAAGATAGTACCACCTCAAATCAGTTGGCCCAGATCTATATCAGAGAGATAGTTAGACTACATGGGGTGCCCAAGACAATAGTATCACATAGAGATTCCAGATTTGTTTTAGCTTTTTGGATTAGTCTACAAAGAAACTTGGGTACTAGGTTAGCATTTAGTACAGCTTACCACCCTCAAACAGATGGTTAGACTGAGAGAACTAATCAGGTGCTTGAGGACATGCTAAGAGCGTGTTGTATGGATTATAAAATGACCGAGCATGAGATGCTACCATTGATAGAGTTGCTTACAACAACAGTTATTAGTCTACAATTAAGATGGCTCCTTATGAAGCCCTATATGGTAGACGATGTAGATCCCCATTTCACTAGAATGAAGTAGGAGAAAAAGATGCTTTGAATACAACTCTTGCACCAGAGATAACTAAGAAAATGATAGAAGACATCAAGTTGATCAGAAATAGAATGAAACAAGCTTAAGACAGACAAAAGAGCTATGCGGATTTAAAGAGAAAAGATGTAGAATTTGAAGTGGGTGATAAAGTGTTAATTAAAATTTCCCCCTACAAGTGGGTAATGTGCTTTGGCGGAAAAGGAAAACTAGCTCCTTGATACATTAGCCCCTTTGAAGTATTGCAATGAGTAGGAAAAGTAGCTTACAAATTAGCGCTACCACCAAATATATATAGAGTGCACAATGTTTTCCATGTCTCAATGCTTCGAATGTATGTTAGCGATCCCTCCCATATATTAAAAGTAGACGAAGCGGAATTAGAGGAGAATCTTGTTTATAAGGAGCGCCTAGTACAGATATTGGACAAAAAGCTTAAAGAGCTTTGAAACAAGAGCATTTCTTTAGTAAAAGTTCTATGGAAGAATCATAAAGTGGATGAAGCTACATGGGAAGTAGGGCAAGATGTACATAACCACTATCCTAAATTGTTCATCATTTGAATTTCGCTGTAAGGGGGGGAGAATTGTAACACCTACATCAAGGTACGTGATTTTATTTATGCCCCAATACCTTTAGTTGAATCTCTTTGGAATTTATCTTGGACAAATGTGAAGAAAATTCTTTAAAACTTTATTAGGGGTAATATGGATGGAATTTCTTATAAAGTACAAGGGCAAAATGGGAATATATATAATTATGTAGTATTAAGGGTTCAATAGATTAAACCCTAGCTATTCCATCTGTTGTACATGCCACCCTTCACCCAATTGCTCTTAAATTTCTTCAACAAATTTCAAAGAGAATTCATAGGATTTGGCTTAAATTTTTGTAGATTTTCAATCCTAAAGCCTCCATAGGTAAGATTCTAGCACAAAGGTGTGTGATTAAACTTTAAAGTTTTAAATTCTTATGGTTTTATATGATTCTAGCACAAAATGTTATGTTAGAAGGTTGTTGCGATGGGGAACCTGTGAGTGACAGAGATGCAGAAAATCCCTACATGCACGCCGTCATCAGTGAGCGGCTTCAGAATAGAAAAATAGAATTTTTACAGTCCGTTAGAAGTGCATGTGGATTAGGACTGTACCTAGAATGAATTTCAAAATACACTCACATGGCCAGGGTTCTAAATCCATGCCTCAACTTAGTTCGATCGGCACACCAGAATAGAATAAAGAAAAAGAAAGAGAAACAGAATAAGAAACATAAAACAGAAAAGAAAATTTATTTCTTAGAGAAAGTTTATTTATTTTTGCATATGTATTATGCTACTTCCACTAACTAGAATTTCTCATGTGCTCAGTGATATTCTTGTTTTATTAATTGTTCTTGCATGTCGGTAAGTAATAAATTAGAATATTAGAAAAGAACGGAGAATAATAGAAAGGGTTGAAGTGATAAAGGAAAGCCAGAATATGAGTAACGGAGGAAAAACAATAGTGTAGTTTGGTTTACTTATTGAGCAATTAGTGCTCACTTCGTTAATTTTACTGTTTTGCAGCTACTAGATGAAATACGGTCAGGTGAGACGTCAATCAGCGGAGGAGTTTGGAAGCATTGTCCAAATATATTTTGTACTTATTAATGTAAATTAGTTGTTTTATGTAGAGATATATAAATTAAAGTTAGTGTTTTTGGTCTTTACATTATATATATATATATATTTTCTATGAAATTATCTTATATCTCTCAAAGAATTACTAGCCAGAGAATATATCACACTGTAGCTAAAATCAGCTCTGAACGATATTTTGTAATGTTTGTTGTTGTTGTAGTGGATTAGCTTCGATCTGGATGAGGTCCTATGGATGTAGGCTAAGAGCGGTTTTTGCCAAACCATGTACGTGCTTGTGTGCTTTATGTTTACCACTTATGGTTGTTGATTCATGCTTAACTTGGTAACCATTAATCAACTTGGTAAAATCTTCCATTGCACTTTAAAAATGGGTATCCTAACGATGAATAGAGTTCACCAACAAATGTGCTTGGTCGGTGAATAAAATGCCGATTTTTAGCCAAAAATATAGCGCTTTAACTATCACATCATAAGGTTACTGCTCCTTGCACAAAACCAAGCTATTTGCACAATCTTTGAAGCCAAATTGCTTCCTTTGCTGCACGTGTGAGAGCCATATACTTTGCTTCCATAGATGATACTGCTATTGTACTCTAAAGCTTACTCATCCAACTCACAGGACCACCAAACAAAGAATAGACAAATCCACATGTAGATACCCTATTTTCAATATATCCAACCCAAACAGCATCTACTACACCTTTAGATCATGAACTTTATTATTTTCAAAGTTCTGTTTTCCCTCATAGCATAACTGAAATACAAATCATCCTGATCAGTCTATGTAAGATCAGCCATGAAATACAAATCTCCTGTATCATTGTCATCTTCTCTATTTTTTTGGTCAGATGATGACGGTTTAGAATTTCTTTTTCTAGTATTACCTGACTTGTTCCAATAGTCAGCCTTCAAATGCCCAGTCTTACCACACTTCCAGCACTTTACTCCAGACTTATCTCTAATCTTATATCTTCCTTTTGATTTCCCCTTACCACCAATTCTCCTATTTATATCAGTGGATCGCCCTCTAACAACAAGAGCTTCTTTGGATGAACTGTCCATAGACTATCATCTAATTTCCTTAGTTAATGAAGGCATAACAACATCTTCAAATGATAGAATTGTTTCCACTATCAATAGCAACAATCAGATTATTCCAAGAATCTGGTATTCAACATAGCAATGTAATTGCTTTATCATCATCATTGAAATTTATACCCACTGACTGCAATTCACCCATTAGCGTATTAAATGCATTCAAATGTGTAGAACAGTTATCTCCCTCTCATATGCAAAATATACTGTTTCATTCATAAAAACAATTTGTTGACGAGAGACTTACCTTGATAGAGTGCTCCCAATCTGTTCCATAGATCTTTTGCAGTTCATTGACCTGAAGCATTCACCTACGTAGAATCTACTAGACACATTCTACTCATGCTTCATGCCCTCCGATCTTGTTTATCTTATTTTGTTGGCTTTCACATGACCTCCTTTGATGTGGGCTCCTCTGTAGCTTTCAAAGTTTCCTACACTGTTGGTTTTGGATCTTCAATAATATGCCACAAATCTCTATCAACCAGCAAATCCTCCATCTTCAATTTCCATAACTCAAAATTCTATCCACTAAACTTCTCAAATTCCAAATGCGCTTGACTAATCGACATCCCTCTAGAAAACGATGAATCCGTCTTCAATCAAGGAACAAATCCTAGCCACAAATAATAGGCTCTGATACCAAATGTTGAAACCGAAAGACAAACACATTACAAGTAAAGTATAAGATAAAGGCAAAACACAATGGTTTACTTTGGTTCGTTCCAATTAAGGAACTATATCCAACATTCAAACAAAGAATTTTATTGAGTATTAGAACTCTCTAGCAATTACATCGGTAGCTCACTCTCACTCTCTATTCTTTTCACATTAGGTTTCTCACTATTATAAACTGCTTATAATGGAAAACCCTAACCCCATTTGGGCTTACCCAAATCTAACCCAACCCAAGCCTAAGTATTAATAAACTGATTCTAAACCCAATTAGACATTGGGCTGAAGACTAAGAGAAGTATACACCCTATCCAACAAATCATATCCCCAACCTCACGCTCCTTATCAATCAACTTCTTAACCCCAACTACACATTATGGAAACCATAAGCTCCATCTTTTGTTGATTCTTGTAGAAATTCTTGAAGAGGATTTTACTAAAAAACTAGGATGATCATGAGGAGGAAGAACTTTACACCAATGAATTGAAAAAGAAGAAAAATGCAAAACCCAGTTCCAATTTGTAACAAAATAACAAAATATAATTATATTAGTATATAAAATAAGAATAATATTATCATAATAATATTAAAAAAGAAGGGCAATTCATTAATCTATATAACATACCCACCAATGTATTCCAACATAACCAAACATATTTAATATAATATTCCTAGTAATCTTCAAGGTAATCTATCTTCCCGTTAGTATAATATTCCCAGTAAAATAACATTTGCTGAACCAAATGCCCTCCTAATGTAAATTAATAATTTTCAATAATGATGGATGTAAATTTGTTGATTGTTTTAAAATAAATTTTGATTGCAAAATATGATTTTGAATCATATTTTTTTTTTTTTTTTCTATAATACGGTTTATTTTCTTATGGTTGTACAAAGAAAATGTTAATTTTCTTAGGTATTTTTCTTCATAACTTTTTTATGAACTCTTTCATTAAGTGATTAATATTATTATGTATATTATTCTTCATTAGTATTAAAATTTCATTCTTTGAGAATTATTTTTTGCGTGCGAGTGTTTAGTAAAGACTACTTCCGTATGTTGAAGTTAGGGCCCTATATATAGGAAATCTAATTTCAAACATGAAATGCTTAACAACAAACTTTCGTTGCTTACAATGACAGTAAGCGATGAAACTTTTGTCATCCATCATTGAAATACTGTAGAATTGACTCTTGTCACCAAATATTTGACAACAGGCAATGAGACTATTGTTATCGAAGGTACTAATCTTGGATTTGTACTTGATTTGCTTTTGCACTTAGCACCAATTTTGTATTATGTGATTTGATGATAATAAGTTAATTTTTTTTTTAACTAAATCGAGGAAAGGAAAAAGGTATTTCAAAGATCTATTGAACCTTTCTCTAGGTTAACCTAATTATTGGAAATGAAGAATATTTACTATATGAGGTTAGGTTTTAGATTATTTTTTTTTTTAATAAAGAAATATAGTTGAACCTTGATAAATTAATATCTTTCGGACCATGAAAATTGGTTAATTAATCGATATATTATTTAATCATATAAATTATTAATTTATCAAAGCAGTCTTTATTTTCTTCCAAGAATATGGTCAACGACTTGATAGAAAAATGGATGTTAGAAAAGTTCTCTTGCTTGTTGATAATTGTCCTACTCATCTAAAAACTATTGAAGGTTTGAAAAACACTGAATTTTTTTTCTTGACACCCAACACAACATCAAAGATTCAGCCTTGTGTATTGAATGAAAAGAGAAAAACGGTGGCATTTCTTGTTATAAGTAATAGCTCAAAGTGCTATCGTTTTTCTCTAAAGTAGATGTAGAAACTTCTTAGCTAAAAATGATGTCGTTTTGAGCACCAGGAAGTTAGTTATAATATTGGTTACTGTTCTTCATTTGTAAGTTATCGAAACAAAGTTAATAAAAAGCATAGTTCTCTTTTCTCTCAAAATTTTCCCTAATTCTTCTGCAAAACCTTAAGGTTCACGAGCTAAGGAATGTAAATGAGGCTCTCAATTGCCCTTCTAAGGAAAAATGGATGAAAGCAATGGAAGAAGAATTGGAGTCTATGAAATCAAATCAAGTATGGGAATTGGTTGATTTACCGAAAGGACGCAAAGCCATTGGGAACAAGTGGGTTCTCAAAATCAAGCGTAAAGCTGATGGCAGTATTGAAAGATACAAAGCTCGCTTAGTCGTGAAGGGGTATACATAACAAGAAGGAATAGATTATGAAGAAACTTTTTCACCTGTTGTGCGGTTTACCTCAATCTGACTTATTCTAGCTATAGTTGCTAGCATGGATCTTGAATTGCATCAAATGGATGTAAAGACTGCTTTTCTCAATGGAGAATTACAAGAAGAAATCTATATGGATCAACCAATAGGTTTTATTAGAGAAGGTCAAGAACACAAAGTGTGTAGACTTTTAAAGTCAATTTATGGCCTCAAGCAGTCCTCAAGACAGTGGTATATTCGATTTCATAATGCGATAATGTCGTATGATTTCAAAATGATAAATGAAGATCATTGTGTATATACAAAGAGATCCAATAACAAATTTGTTATATTATCATTATATGTTGATGATATACTTATAGCTGGAAATGATAAGGGATTTGTCAATGAAATCAAAGGATGGTTATCATCTCATTTTGAGATGAAAGATATGGGTAAAGCTGCATATATTCTTGGAGTCAAGATTTCAAGAGATCGCTCAAGAAAATTAGTATCTCTTTCACAAGAACCATACATTAAGAAAATTCTTGAACGATTTCATATGCAAGATTGTAAACCCATAGACAACCCTATCGCAAAAGGCGAGACTTTGAGTCGTAAAATGTGTCCGAAGACTCCACAAGAAAAGGAACAAATGAAGAATGTTCCTTATACAAGTGCTGTTGGAAGTCTCATGTACGCCATGATGTGCACTAGAGCTGACATCTGTTATGCCGTTGGGTTGGTAAGTAGATACCAGTTCGACCCAGGACAAGCACATTGGAAAGCATTGAAGAGAATCTTAAGATATCTAAAAGGGACAGCTGATTTCTCATTATGTTATCAAGGAAATGATTTACACTTGAGAGGCTACACCGATGCTGATTGGGGAGGAGATTTAGATGAGAGGAAATCTACTTCCGGATATGTTTTCTTACTAAATTGGAGCAGTAAGAAACAATCATGCATAGCCTTATATACAATGGAGGTTGAGTTTGTAGCATTTTCAGCTGCAGTGCAAGAAGCCGTTTGGTTGAGACGGTTCATGAATCATCTGGGAATAATTAATGTTGCTATTGAACCAGTAAGAATAAACTGTGATAGTCAAGCAGCAATAGCATACACTAAGGATCCCAAATATCATGGGAAAACGAAACACATAGATATCAAATATAATTTTGTGCGAGACTTGGTGGCACAAAAGGAGGTGAACATGAAGTACATATCTATGCATGACATGGTTGCGGATCCATTCACAAAGCCTATACCAAGAGATACTTTCAATAGACATGTTAGATCTCTAGGCTTACGTAGGTGTTGAATGTACTTATACTTTGAGATTTCCCAAAATTGTTCACATTTGTCTTATCAATATTAAATAACAATATTGTCAATGCTCAATTAAGATTATTATGGAACATACATGAAGAAGTATATATGTATATACATATTAGTTATGTACATATTATATATATGTTTGTATTTTGAAAAGCATGTCAGACAGCTAAAAGATTGGCCTTCTCACACAGGCAATCGCCTCCATTACTTCGTAGGAATGGAGATGAGACGATTTTAAGCTTATTATCTAGGTGATAATAGAGAGCCAAGCTTAAAATGTTTAACGTCACCTAGAAAATAGAATTAAAATAATGTCATAATGAAATGTGACCACAAGTGATAAATGATCACTTTATCTGTCTAATTGCCAGATTAGAGTTCTGATGAATTAAAAGTATGTAAAGTGAACTCAAGTTAGACATTAGGTATGTCTAAACTAAAATCTATACAACATTTACAAGAAAAGAGACATGCACTCCATGGGAAATGAGGAAATGCTGTAGCATGTGATTCATACCGCATGTGCAAAACATTGACCAAAGGGGTAATGAAAGTCAAAATCTCAACTTTAACATTGTGTGAGACCCTGAGTTTTTTTTATGAATAAAATCTCATAGAATACCCTTATTACTCTATTCTGTTTCTTGAAAACTTCATTTAATGATTGCTATCTTAGAGTGTTACCAAAGGATTAAGATAAATTCAATCTGCTGGGACATTTCTAGAAAAGCAAGTTAAATAAATGTTGCAAGAATCGAGAAAAGAGGAAGATTACGATTTTGAATTATCACATTATAATCACGTGTATTCATTGGTCGACCAATTATGTTTTACTTTTATGTAAAGATAGAACATAATTATGAATACAACGGATATTTTTTTGTAAATGAGATTGTTAGAAAAATGTGATAAGTAATCTAGGGTATTGCATACAACATACAACCTGAGTTTCACAATTCGAGAAGTTATATATTCCTAACAGATATATAACTAACGTGCTCTCGAAGTATGCATGGTCACACGGCATATTTACTAAGGTATGAACCTTAAAGAAGCATAGAGAGAGATAGTCCCATCATGTGTGAATGGAAGATATTGGATAAGGGTACACCCATGATGGGTTACCCCAACCGACGTGTGTGAAATGAAACTGCCAAATGCAGTTTCTCTCGAACTGCCCCATATAAAAAGAAATGTTTTCTTTTTAGAAGAGGTTACTCACTATTACTCTCAAAAACGAAAAAGAAAATACGCTCTCTCTCTCAACAATTTTGGAAAAGAGAATTTCACTTTGTGGTTTTTCTTCCAGATTACCTTTGTTGCTTCAGAGATAAGGAAAGGAGGTATTTATGCTGTGTTAATTCATTGTAGTTCATTTATATACAAATGTGATTGAAATGGTGACTATGATCTTGGGATTATGTTAGGATATATGTTATTCTATTTTATTTCCAACAACGTGGCATCAGAGCTCTCTTGACTCGCGTCAATGGCAAGGGTTCCTAAAATTTCTCATTCAACAATTAATCTGGAGAAGATGTTTAATAGTTCAGTCAATTGTTCTTTGATAGCTATTTCTTCAGGTCTTCAAACCATCAATCCAAAGCTAACAAGAGATAATTACATATTTTGGTGCTCTCAAGTGCTGTTTGTAGTTGGAGCTTATGAGCTTGAAGATTAATTAACAAGTTTAATTCCTTATCTATCTCTTTTAATAGCATGCAAGTCAGATGTTGCTAAAAATGTGGATGAAGATCGATTTGCTGATTGTGAGATTAAGGATAAAATTAATCTAGCATATACTTTATGGAAAAGAACTAATAAGTTCTTAGTTAGCTGGTTGTTAGCATCAATATCCAAAAGTATGTTTAGGAATGTGTCAAAATGTCAGTACTCATTAGAAATTTGGTTCACACTGGAAAAAGGAGTTCATTATTGATTCAAAGGCTAGAGCACTACATTTGAAATACTTGGTCCAAACCACTCACAAAGATAATTTGAGTATTAGTGAGTACATAAGAAGAAAAAAGGGATTACAGAAAGCTTATCTACTAGCGGACAAGTTGTTCCTAAAGATGATCTATTACAGCACCTATTGGATGGTTTAGGTCCTGAGTATGACGCAATGGTTGTCAATCTTATATCTAGAGTGGAATCCAAAGTTTATTTAGTTTCTTTGCAAAAGCAGAATTTTTACTACTAAAATATGAGATAAGATTGGAGAAGTTTAATTCTGTAGAATTTCATAATAACTCAGTAAATATTGCTACTACAGTTTCAGCTAGTTCTTCTTTACCTCCTGGTAATGTTCAGCCTATATCAACAAGATCTGCTGGCTCATTTAATCTTTCTAATAACTTTATTCCCTCATTGGATATGATTGGCAGTCCTCAGTTTAGCTTAAACTATCCAGTTTCTACAAATTAGTTGGAGTAAGTTAACTCTAGTGCTTATTTTGGACAAATAGGACATCTTGGCTCTAATGCTCAAATGGTTCCTAATCTTGGAAACTACCAACCAGTAGTTTTTAATTCATTTGCCAAGGGTCGAGGAAGAGGAAATGGTAGCGGTAGACTTGTCAACCAAATCTGTAACAAGGTTGGACACATTGCAATTCAGTGTTATCACAAGTTTAACCTGTTTATAATGGTGGTTTACAAGTTGGTGTTCTTCAAAGTACTTTTGGGAATCTTGGTTCTAGTATCTTGCATCAACAATCTGGAAATTTTAGGGTGAGTTTGGTTCCCTATTTCTACCCATATTCCTAATCCTATTCCCCAAATATTGTTTGGCACATTATTTGAGAAATATTACTGTATTTTTTTAATGACTTTTAGACCCTTTAAGTTTATTATTTTCATTAAATACCCCCAGAAAAAAGTTTAAAAATCAACAAAAACAGCCCCACCGACCCATATTTGCCAGATTTCGGCAACCACCATCGGTGGTAGCCGGAATTTGCCACAACGGTGAATTACCGACTAGAACTGGCTGGTAATTCACCGATCTGGCCGTCGTTGTAGGTCAATGACGGGAAAATCTTGGCCATCATTGACCAACAACAATGGCCATATCTTTGGCCGTTGCTGATGGCCAAAGATGGACTTCTTTCTCCTTTTCCGGTCGCCGACGGCCACATGTGGCCGTAGATCTGGCCATTTCCGGCCAGATCCACCACAGATCTGGTCGAAAAAGGCCATATTGAAGCCATACCCGCCAGATTCGACCGATATGTGTCCTTAGGCAATTTTTCGGCCAGATTCTGATGGTGGTGGTTGGAATCTGGCACTGCAGGTGGTGGGGGTGTTTTTGTCATTTTATAATATTTTTATATATTTGGGTGTTTATTAAATTAGCAAACCTAGGGGGTTTTTTATAAATTTTTAAATTTTACCTCGTAATACTCCCCTATTCAACTACCCAATATTATTCCCAAAATCCTATCCAAAATAATAAAACAAATGCACCCTTAATGTACCAAGTCACCAAGTTTATACTTTTAATCAAATCACCAGTGCTACATCACAACATAGTTATAACAATTCTACGAATCCAAATCAACAACTTCAAATGCCTAACTAGCTCATTTTGTCGCTCAAACCTCTCAACAGAGCTATAATAGCTCTATGAATCCAAGTCTGCAACTTGAAATGCCTAAGCAGACCTCCTTTGCTGCTCAAACTTCATAGCCTTTTTGTCAAGTACAGTATGCTGGAATGAATTCATTTGTTAATTCCTCAACTCCTGCACATTTCAGTAATGGAGCTTTTATAGCCTCCTCAACTACTGTTCAAGATCCTGTTTGTTACATGGATTCTAGAGCTACCGACCCTGTTACTTCTGACTTTACTCAACTAAATGTTAGCAAGGATTATGATGGCACAGAACAACTTCAAGTGGTAGTGGTGAGTTCCTGTTAGAGTAGATGCCTTAGAGCCAATCAATTATTGTAGAATTAACTCTTTGTAATAATGTTCATTGATCAATAAAAGACATTTTATTCTATATCGCGTAAATCATCATTGTATGTATTGATATATGTCCTTAGAATGGTAGAACCGTGATGAGGGTATCAAGTGTTTCAAATCTTGATAGTGGGAACCCTATGAGCACATATGGTGGCCATTCTAGAAACGTCCGTAGCCCCAGTATTATTCTAAAGTAAGGACACAGATAATACGGTAAGGCTATCATAGTGTTGAACGACCCTATTGAAAGGCAGTGACTGATCTCACTTGTCAAGGTTGTTTGGTGACAATCTAGTGCAACACATGGGTGCTTGCTGTAGGCAAGTTCACTAGACTGACCCACCAGAGGATTCCATTTGGATGGTAACCCCAGTGTCTATGGAACAAATCCTCTAACGAATGGTAGCGCATGTGATCCTTAGACTTGAGATCACCAGAGCACCTTGTGCACCGATTGGTGTAGTTTGACATTAGCCCATTGCAGTTCTATTCAGAGCTGTCAATACGGTAGTGATTGGCTGCATCAAGGAGTGTATCAAGACTATGGTGGATAGACAAAGGATTCATCGCTCCTGGGTACGAGGAAAGTTATCTCACTACGCAATTCAGTAAATGGCAATGACAATAAAATTGTGGCCACAGTGGGATTGAGTTGTTGCTCTATCCAGTTTATAATTCCAGTCATTGGTCCAGAGTAATAACTACTTCCTACTCAAATACTCATAAAAATATACATAATACAATACATGTATAATAACATAAATAGTTGGGCCCAAAATTTTCTTTTATTAAACATATACATTCTTTATACAAAATTAGTATCATAAACAAAAACTATCAAAAACTATGTAGACAGTGTAGCCATTCCTCCCCACGTGCCGACATCCATCCGACCGTGTCCTCACCTAAATCCTGAAAAAACATAGAAAGACAACGGGGTGAGCACAAATAATGCTCAGTAAGTAAACCCTCTAGTCATCTATCCCTGTAACTCTCTCTCTCTAAGTCTTTCCTTACAATTCTCATTTACTCTCTCTTTTATACTTCTCTCTGTTTTCTCTTTTTGTTTCCCTCTCTCTGTTTCTCTTTCTTACAACTCTTTTCTACTAACTTTCTTTAGTAAGTCACGACCCCATCTTACCAGGGGCACGGCCAGGACTCGCTCCCGCTCTCCGTGACTTCTACTTGTTCTTAGCCGATCGAACTCGGTTATGCATGGATTCAGAACCCTTGGCCATATAAGTATATAATCTCTCTCTCGGGTACTTTCGGGTATAGCCCTCATCCGTATGCACTCTCACAGGCTACACCACTTCTCTCTCTCATACTCGTGCCGCTCTCTAAATGCGGCGTACATGCGGGAATACTCTACCCATTACTCACGGGTTCCCCATCGCATAACCTACTCTATTCTCTTTTTCTCTCTTTTCTCTTAATAAAGTTCACACTCAAAGTTCTCTACTCTTTTTCTACTCTTTCTCTAATGCATAATTAATGCATATGGATGATTCATGCTCATTAATGCACTCATGAAAAGCACAAATGCAATGTTGCATCAAAGACAGGCATTCTGCGCAGGTCACACTCAAGAAGGCATAACTTGAGTTATACACATCGGATTACTACAATTTTTGTCTCGTTTTAAAGCTTAGAGACAGGGTATAATTTTATGTTTTGTTCTAAACCCAGTTCAATCCGTAAGATGCCCAAAAATCACTCATAAAGTCACGGCTGTGATAGGGCAGTTTGGTAACATATTTTCACTTAGGCATTTCATCAAGCAACTAATGTGCATACAAGAACTCTACTTTACTATAACTTTTCTTCTCTTCTTACCCTTCCAAAATGGGAGGAAAACTCCCTCATATAGTCATAATTCCTGCCAAGGAAAACACTCCCAAAAATATTCATGCAAACTCCTCCAACTTCAACTCAATTTCAATCTCTCTTCACACATCAAACACTTCTCATAATTAAAGTGTATTCAACAACCACAAAGAAAATATTCATCTCAACTCAATTCTCAATAACATAACATACTTATACATACATAAATCTCTACTCAAAAAATTTCTCAAATCTCAACTTAGGTTGGATTTACTTACCTTGAATTTGAGCAACTCCAACACTATAATCTCTCCTTGATAGAATTCCCTTTCCTCTTAAACCCTAAGCCTATAAAACCATAAGAATTCAAAACTTTAAAATTTAATCTCACATCTTGATGCAAGAATCTTACCTTTGGATGCTTAGGATTGAAAATCCACTCAAAAATACCCAAAAATATTCATGCAAACTCCTCCAACTTCAAATTAATAAATTCTTGGACCTTCTCATGTATTCGATCTTCTGTTCAATACTCAGCCTCAAACAATCTCCTGAATTCCTCCCAAGTCATCGAGGCCATGAGTCTCTTCCATTAATTCCCACCAAATTCGGGCATCTCCCCGAAATAAGAAACTGGCATATCTTATCCTCTCTCTATCATTCATGGGAAACAGTGTCGCCATCCGCTCTACGGACTAAAACCACTCTTCTGCTTCTAATGAGTCCCTAGTACCCCTAAACTCTGGTAGCTGGTGTTGGTTTGCAAGCCCCTGAATCAGATCAACTCGACTCTGTACTATCTGAGGTACCATCCCTTCTCGCTCGTGTCTTGCAGTTGGTACTCTGCTAGGGGTCTCGGTTCTTTCCTGTACAGCTCTCCCCTGACTCTCAGCTAACACCTGCTGTACAATGGTTCAAATCCTCGTCTCATCAAGAGTAGGGGGAGTTGGTTCTGGTGGGTTAGAGGATTCTCCCTCGTTTATCACACTCTTACCCTTCTTCATGTTACTATGCCTCATGTACAAAACAACAACACTTGATCAATTCAAGAGAACACTTAACGTAAAGAAAGAATTAACTTACATAGTCAGCTCTTGGACATCGTAGCGACGAGAATGGTACACTGTCAAATCCCAAAATCTCGGCTCTGATACCAAAAATAACAACATGCAAGCTCAAATGAGAACAACTCAATAAACATTCAAGCAATGCAACAATAATTTAACTACATACCTTAAGTGGGGCTTTACATCCAGTAACTGAATACATACATATCGAGAGTAACTGAGGTTGACACTATTTCTATGCCTTGGTCTCGTTGAGATAACGGTTGATGAGAGTATTGGATTGTACGGTAACCATATCATTGACAAGTAGCTGCTTTGCTGAATCCGAATCTATCGGGTGGCCATGATGCCTTGCTAGGGGCCAATCTTGGTCTGTGTGTAGTAAGACGATTAATTGGTGTTAATCGCGATACTACACACTGCCAGTATGATAAGGAGGCTATGGGTCACACACATAGAAGATAATTTAAGAACCAGTTTATAAGAACAGCATTTTTGTCTTTTTAGGCAAAAGAGTATTTTGGTAATCTCATAGTGCAATTAAATTTGCTGAGGTTGTAGCCTTTATTTAATTTGATATAAAAATTAAATAAGTGAGATTATGTTTAAATATGTGTTTGCATATATTTAAATAAATTATCATTATTGTTAAATGTTATATATATATATATATATATATATATATATATATATATATATATATATATATATATATATATAGGGCTGTTTTGATACAAGGGGTATTTGGGTTGGAGCCCAAGCCTATTCCATGATGGAACAGAGCCAAGTGTGCACTATATAAGTGCAACACTTTGTGAATTAATAAAAAGGAATTTCATTCAATCATTAATATAAAATATTCCAGCCCCTTTTCTCTTCTTCCCACGCCAGATTGCCTTTTTGCTTGAATCAAATATCTTTTGATTTCTTCTTGGTTCTTAAGGCTAAAGAGGATCTAGCAAATCCCTTTTTAGTTCCTTGGGGTTGTCTTCGTGTGGTCTACATTGGTTCAATCCTACTCTTGGGTCATAGTGAAATCCGTTATGAGACAAGTTAGAGGAGCCTCCAAATGTGCGTATGATTTCTTAACTCTAGATTAAATTTTCTGTAGATTCTTATTTAATGTGTAAACTGTAAATTTGTGCCCTGATCTTGGTTCTAAGGAACGATTTATGTTGTAAATAATTTTTGTTTTCCGCTGCCATGACTTGATTGTTTCCTAACAGTGGTATCACAGCCTAGGGTACCAGATTTTATAGTTTTTGTGAATAGTTGATTATATGTATTTGATTGATAACATGTTGCCTTGATGAATCTGCACAAAATCTGCCATGAAAGCATGTTTTAAGAAATCAATTAATTGATTAATTTAATTTGTTGATGATCTGCAATTTTGGTATATTGGATTATGGATTTTTGTTGAAATCAGAAGTTAAGATTGATTGCTAAATCTATTTGGCGCATTTTTGGTGGTTGGTTGAACTGATATGATGCTACAGATCAATGTACACTCGCCGCGTGCATTGTTTGCTGTACTCGTTGATTGCAAAATCAGCGCTTGCCATGATGATAAAACCCATCACCGCGGTGATCATCCTTAGCGCGATTGCTGATTGAATATCAGCGCTCGCCATGACGATATAACTCATCGCCGCGACAATCACAGTCTAAGGTGCGCGCTAACGAAAATTAGTGCTCGTCGTGGCAATATAACGTCTCACCAAGACGATCGTATGTGGTGCATGTACGCGACACAAATCAGTGCATGCTGCGGCGATCTAATCCATTGCCGCAACGAGGGCATTTTCGAGTGTGTAGGGGCCAAAGTGAAAAGTTTCAAAACTTTTGGACCAAACGTAGATCTGCAGATTGTCAGGGGGTAATTATAATTAACCCACCCAATTCAAAAATTGATTGTTTTTGAAATGTATGCCATGTACTTGTTTGTATATTGTATGGTGTTCGGCACATGAGCCTTAGACCTATGGTGAATGTTTTAAAATTTTTGGTATATATGGTTGTAATTTATTAAATAGGGCCTACGTGTCCTACCTTTCTCGATGTACATTCTTTTCTCATCTCAGTCCCCTCGAATGTAAATCTAGGTTTCTAAATTTATTGATGTAAAGAATTTTGTATTATTATTCTCACTATAAATTTAGATTGATGTTTTTGCAATGTACTTGAAGACGGGTCAATGAAGAGAGGATCATACTTGAAGACTCAGGATTTATTTACAGAACCCCTAGGTGACCTACTGATTCCTCTAGGCTCGAGGAAATAGGTTTTAGTTAGGCCATGTACCGACACGTTTTAATATTTTGTTTAGAATGCATGCTAAGGTTGAATGTTCAATAACATGCCAAACAATGTCATTCTAACAAAGATAATAATCTGGTGATACATTAAATAATAAACCCTTAATTAAAGTATATTAAGTCAAGTATGCCTTCCATCTCCATGGTTTTAATCAAACCATCGTTCGTTGGAACCTTGTTCGCCAAAGCGAAGGGTACACTTCTACCAGTGGGAGGTTAAAATTCATTGGAGTTTTCCTTAATGGTGATGGGTCAACTTAAAATGACGGTTTTGCTTGTTTGCCAAAGCGAAGGTTGAGAAACGCGTCATAGGCATAGTAGAGAAGTACACATATTGTGTGTACGTGGTGGCATGTAGTGTCCACTCTACCGATACTGAGAATCACACTTGAGGACGATGGTTGGGGCCATTGGATTGTGTGATTGGCTCGTTGGCTTCTTCACATTTGAGGTTTATAGTAGGAGCTATCAACTGGTGTGGATTAAGTTTGTTGGCCTACCTAATCAACCTATTTTGGCTTGTTCACCAAAGTGAAGGTTTGAAATGGGCCGGATGGGATCTCAGTCCACTAGGAAAGCCAACGGGCTTTCCTGAGTTAATAGTGAGGGCTATTGACTTAAGGAAAATAGTGGGAGCGTCGTTTAATAAAAGACCATATTAAATAATAATGAACTTTATAATTACTTTATCTTTTCTGCAATTGTAGATTCACCAAAATGAGCATTATGAACCTGCGATCGATAATCGAGAAAGAAAACAGGTTGGATGGATCCAATTTCTCAGATTGGTATCATAATCTTCAGATTATACTGAAGTCAGAAAAGAAATTGTATATCCTTGAAAAGCCATACATGGCTGAGCCTGATCCTGATGCCACTCAGGAAGTAAAGGACACTTATTAAAAGTTCCTTGATGATGCTGATGGTGTTCAATGCTTGATGTTAGCATCGATGACACCAGTGCTGCAAAAGCAACATGAGAATATGGACCCTGCTACCATTATTCTACACCTTAAGGAGCTTGTCGAATGCTTGGAAGTCGTTTGACTGAGGGAGCCCAAGTTGGTCCTCATGTGCTCAAGATGATCGAGCACATAGAGAGGCTTTAGACTTTGGGATTTGAGTTGGATGCAAAATTACAAATGGATTTGATTTTGCAATCCTTGCCTGACTCTTGCGCACCGTTCATAATGAACTTCAATATGAACACGATGGTGAAAACCCTGTCGGAGCTTTTGAACATGCTGAGGACTACAGAGCAGGACTTGAAGAAGTCCAAGCCTATTTTACTGGTTGCTATCGGTAAAGGAAAGGGTAATGGCAAGGGTAAGGCCAAGGCCAAACTGATGCGTTGTTACTACAACATGCAATATATAGCAAGTGCACTAGTCGCACAAAGTAATAAAGTGATGAGTGAGTATCGTTCCCACGAGGATAGTGTTACTAAGTACCGATTTCTCTAGTTTAAGTCCTAATTGAAGAAACAATAAATTGGATTGATGAAAAATTAACAAAATATAAATGAATGATAATGAAGTTAAAGCAAAACCTAACAACTTAACTAATTAAACAATGCCAAAAAAATGCTAGGGTGTTGATTTCACCTAGATACGCTAACCCAATTCATATAATCTATTACCCAAGTTCTAATTTCTTGATTGAAAATCGAATTCCCTAAGTTGTAAAACATACCTTCTCAAGCTACATTTCCCTACTTATCCCTATTAAGCTTCCGAACCCAACAAAATGAAGATTAATAGTTCAAAGTCTTTTAAGCTTTATGGAATTCTATCTAGATTTCATAGATCGCTAACCCTATCTCTAGCGTTTGCTTAATCTATGGTATTTATCCTAAGAGGCACAATCACAAATCACTTCTCAGTCTCATTGTGAACAACACACATTTGAATGGTGATCAAGCATCCAAAAGTCATTAAGCAAAGAGATAAACACTCAATCATGAAATTAAAACTCAAAGTAAATCAATTCATATAAATGTGAATCATTGTATCAAGGTTACATCAAACCCTAGCTAAACAACTCAGTTCATACTCAAAAACAAAATAAAATAACAAAAACAAACTGAATCAAGATTCATCATTGAAAAACAAGCAAAAGATGGAGAAATCTTCTCTAATTTGAAGCCCAAATCTTCAATACTCTTCTCCTTCCAAGAGCCGCCTTCCAAATGACGAACCAAGACCTTTTTCTCTTCCTGTTCGCTCTAATTTATACCTCTCTCACTTAAGGATGAAACCCTAGCAAGCCAAAACGTGTCGTTTTATTTTTACATCTGATGCCGGTTTTGCAGCGGCGAAGATTTTTCCTTGCGCAGCGAGGATTTTCGGGCAAAATTTGAGCATGATAGAGTCTGAATCTGAAAAAGTGTTAAACATATGAATTGTATCCCTTTAAATTATCTTTCCTTTCATTCAAGAATAAGCACATTCTGAGGTTTACAGCTCAAGTTATGGCATAAATACTGAAGCATGTGCAAAGACATTTTTCTTCAGTTCCCAACGTACTTTTCACGACTTCAAGCCAAGTTTTCACGCTTGTCCAGTCAAAATTAGGAAAAACCCAAAACATGAAAGTTGTAGCTCTTATTCTTAGCTTTCCAAAGCTCCTAAATTCAGGTCATTCCAAATTTCCAAGCTCAAGTTACACAATTTACGCTCAAAACCATCATTTATGCTCAAAATCATCGTTTAGGCTTACATAGACAAATTAATAGAATTAGGTAGCAATTATGGCCCAAATTGTATGAAAAGTATCTAAATCCTATCAAAATTCAATGCAAAATCATAGTGTAAAATATGATTATCACAAACCCAAACCCAAGCCCAAAGGACAGGGTGCTCTTGGGCGCAAGAGTGGCATAGGGAAGGGCAAAGTAGTCTGCTTCTACTGTGGCAAGCCTGGCCACTGGAGGAAACACTGCAAGGCTTTCCTCGCAAGTAAGAAGAAGTTAGATGCTATGAATTTAAGTATATTTATGATTGAGATTAACTTCTCTCCCATAACATCTTGGGTCATTGACACAGGATGTGGTACTCACATTTGTACTGATGTGCAGGGACTAAGGCAGAGTTAGAGTGCTCGTCAATGGAGAGGTGTGTTAGAGTAGATGCCCTAGAGCCAATCAATTATTGTAGAATTGACTCTTTGTAATAATGTTCATTGATCAATAAAAGGCATTTTATACTATATAGCGTAAATCATCATTGTATGTGTTGATATATGTCCTTAGAATGGTAGAACCGTGACGAGGGTATCAAGTGTTTCAAATCTTGATAGTGAGAACCCTATGAAAACATATGGTGGCCATTCTAGAAACATCCGTAGCCCCAGTATTATTCTGAAGTAAGGGCACAGATAAGACGATAAGGCTATCATAGTGTTGAACGACCTTGTTGAAAGGCAGTGACTGATCTCACTTGTCAAGGTTGTTTGATGACAATCTGGTGCAACACATAGGTGCTTGCTACAGGCAAGTTCACTGGACTAACCCACCAGAGGATTCCATATGGATGGTAACCCCAGTGTCTATGGAACAAATCCTCTAACGAATGGTGGTGCATGTGATCCTTAGACTTGAGATCACTGGAGTGCCTTGTGCACCGATTGGTGTAGTTTGATAGTAGCCTAATGTAGATCTATTCAGAGTTGTCAATACAGTAATGATTGGCTACATCAAGGAGTGTATCAAGACTACGGTGGATAGACAGAGGCTTCATCACTCCCGGGTACGGGAGAAATTATCTCATGGCGCAATTTAGTAAATAGCAATGACACTAAAACTGTGGCCACAATAAGATTGAGTTGTTGCTTTATCCAGTTTATAATACAAGTCATTGGTCCAATAACTGAATACACAATATCAAGAGTAACCAAAGGTTGACACTATTTCTATGCCTCGGTCTCGTCGAGATAACGGATGATGAAAGGATCGAATTGTACGGTAACCATATCGTTGACTGATAGCTACTTTGTTGAATTTGAATCTATCGGGTGGCCATGATGCCTTGCTAGGGGCCAATCTTGGTCTGTGTTTAGTGAGATGATTAATTGGTGTTAATCGCGATACTACACACTGCCAGTAAGATGAGGAGCCTATGGGTCACACACATAGAAGATAATTTAAGAGCCAAAAAGAAAGAATGGCGTTTTCATCTTTTTAGGCGCAAGGGTATTTTGTTAATTTCACAGTGCAATTAAATTTGCTGAGGTCGTAGCCTTTATTTAATTTCTTAAATTAAATAAGTGAGGTTACGTTTAAATATGTGTTCACATATATTTAAATAAATTATCATTATTGTTAAATGTTAATATATATTAAATATATATTAATTGATTTTAATTGAGATAATGACAAACAAAATTAAAATATCTAAATGGGAGTGTTTGGAAACAAGGGGTGTTTGGGTTGGAGCCCAAGCCTATTCCATAAGGGAATAGGGCAATTAAACTTGCACTATAAAAGAAAAGGTTTAATTGAGAGAGAGTATGATTCTTTATTATTTCATTTTCACTTATTGAAAAAAACTTTCCAACCCCAAAACACTCTCCCACGCCAGATTGCTTTTTGCTTAGAATCAAAGTATTCTTTGATTTTTCTTTCTTGTTTCTTAAGGCTAAAGAGGATCTAGCAAATCCCTCTTTAGCTCTTTATGATTATCTTCGTGTGGACTACATCGGTTTGATCCTACACTTGGATCGGTAGCAAATTACATTCAGAGACAAAGTTGGAGGAGCCTCCAAACATGCATATGATTTCTTAAACTCTAAACTAATTTTCTGCAGATTCTTATTTTGATATAAACTGTAAATTTGTGCCCTGACCTTGGTTCTATGGAATGATCCGTGTTGTTAAATATTTTTGCTTTCTGCTACGTAACTGGATTGTTTCCTAATAGTGGTATCAGAGCCTAGGGTACTAGATTTTACAGTTTTATATGGATGGTTGATTACATGTATTTGATTGATGATATGTTGCCTTAAAGAATCTACGTAAAATCTGCCTTAAAAACATGTTTTAAGAAATCAATTAATCGACTAATTTTAATTTGTTGATGATCTGCAAGTTTGGTATATTGGGTTATGGATTTTTGTTGAAATCAGTGTTTATGATTGATTGCAAAATCTGTTTGGTGTGTTTTTGGTGAATGGTTGAACTGATCCGGAGCTACAGATCAATGTACACTCGTCGCAACGATATAACCCATTGCCATGGCATGCATGTTTGGCTTTCACGCTAATTGCAAATCAGCGCTCACCGTGGCGATATAAACCATCGCTATGGCGGTCGTCCTTAGGACAAGCACTGTATGAAATCAACACTCGCAGCGGCGATATAACCCATTGCCGCGACGATTGCACGTTGAGCATGAACATCAAGTTAATCACCACACGCTGCGGCGATATAACTCATCGCACAGCGAGCGCACTTTCGAGTGCATAGGGGCCAGATTGTAAAGTTTCAAAACTTTTAGACCACATTTTAGATCAGCAAATTGTCAGGGGGTAATTAATAATTAACCCACCAATTTCAAAAATTTAATTGTTTTTGAAATGTATGCTATGTACTTGTTTGTATATTGCATGGTGCCCAGTACATGAGCCTTAGACCTATGGTGAATGTTTTTAAATTTTTTTTTTGAGTATGTATGGTTGTAATTTATTAAATAGGGCCTGCGTGTCCTGTCTTTCTCCTCTTCTCAATGTACTTTCTCTTCTCATCTCATTCCCCTCGAATGTAAATCAAGGTTTCTAAATTTATTGATGTAAAGAATTTTTTGTATAATTATTCTTATTGTAAATTTAGAATGATGTTTTTGTAATGTACCTAAAGACGGAGCAAAGGACAAGGCAACCATACTTAAAGACTCAAGATGTTTATTACAGGACCCCTAGGTGACCAACCGATTCCTCTAGGCTTGAGGAAATCGGTTTTAGTTGGGCCATGTACCAGCACGTTTTAATATTTTGTTTAGAATGCATGATAAGGTTGAATGTTCAATAACATGCCAAACAATGTCATTCTAACAAAGATAATAATCTGGTGAGACATTAAATAACAAACCCTTAATTAAAGTATATTAAGTCACGTAAGCCTTCCATCACCATGGTTTTAATCAAACCACTGTTCGTCGAAACCTTGTTCGCCAAAGTGGAGGGTACACTTCTACCAGTGGGAGGTTAAAATGCATTGGAGTTTTCCTTAATGGTGATGGGTTGACTTAAAATGACGGTTTTACTTGTTCACCAAAGCGAAGGTTGATAAACGCATCATAGGCATAGTAGAGAAGTACACATATTGTATGTACGTGGTGGCATGTAGTGTCCACTCTACTGATACCGAGAATCACTCTTGAGGACAATGGTTGGAGCCATTGGATTGTGTGATTGGCTTGTTGGCTTTTTCACATTTGAGGTTGATAGTAGGAGCTATCAACTGGTGTGGATTAAGTTTATTGGCCTACCTAATCAACTCATTTTGGCTTGTTCGCCAAAGCGAAGGTTTGAAATCGGCCGGATGTGTAATGACTCTCTCTCTAGCTAGTATACTCGTAAAATAAACAGTAAAACTCACTAACTATATATGTTACGAAAATAGACATGTAGATGAGTATAAAATAATGGGCCCAATATTTCTTTGTATATACAAAACTATACATAGTGTAAATAAATTTCTCAAGAAGCTCGACAGTGTTGCCCGACCCTTCCGCATCTTGACATTTCAAGCGACCGCATGTCATCTACTACCTGCAAAAACATTGAAAACAATGGGGTGAGCACTAATTGCTAAGTAAGTAAATACTATGCTACCCTTCTATCTTCGTTGTTCATATTCTGAATTCTTTCCTTACATCACACTTCTCTTTTCTTCTCTGTTCTTTTCTATTCTTTCTCTCTCTTCTTTCTCTATTCTTTTCCTGTTCTATTTATCTGTCTTTCTCTATTCTTTTTTCTCACTTACTAACATGTAAGCACAATTGGAGAAACTATTTCTGAATAATATGAATGCCATGATGCATGGCATAAATGCATAAAGAATGCAATTTCTTTTCTGTTTTCTGTCTCTCTTCTTTCTTTCTGAGTTCTATTCTTTCTTTCTTTCTATTCTTTCTTTCTCTCTATTCTTTCTTTCTATTCTTTCTTTCTATTCTTTCTTTCTATTCTTTCTTTCTTTCTATACCGATCGGACTCGGTTGAGGCATGGATTCAGAACCCTGGCCATGTGAGTGGGTACAGTCCTCATCTATATGCACTTTTATCGGACTGTATAACTCTTCTTTCTGATTCTGAGGCCGCTCACTAAAGGCGGCGTGCATGTAGGTAAATTCTGTTGGTACAATTCTCATCCACATACACTTCTAACGAACTATACATTTACTTCTTTCTGATTCCGAGGTCGCTCACTGAAGGCAGCGTGTATGTGGGACTATTCTTCTCTGTGACTCACGGGTTTCCCATCGCAACAACCTTATCTTCTCTTATCTTTTTACAATTAATTCTTTTCTTTCTTTTTCTTTATTCTTTACCATTCTCATGTATGTGTATGTGCATGGAACTATGCTCATTCTTTGCTATTCTTTCTAAATCCAAATGTGAGAATGCATTATGGCATATAAAAATATCATTAGATAACTAGTATTGTTCTACCAACAACATTCCCATACTTGAAATCAATCATAGATTATTAGACTAAAAAATATTTTGAGGTAGTCATTCTGCACAGGTCATATTCAAGAAGGCATATCTCGAGTTATACACATCGGATTGCTACAATCCTAGTCGCGTTTTAAAGCTTAGAGACAGGGCTACAACTTTTATGTTTAAGTATCAACCCAGTTCAATCAGTGAGATACCCAAAAATCACTCAGAAGGTCACGGCTGTGACAGGGCAGCCATGGTAACATGTTTTCTCTTAGGATTTTCATCAAACAAATTGCATGCATACTCAAACTCTATTTGGCTACACTTCTACTTCTTTCTCAAGCCACCAATATTTGGAACAAAACTCCATTAAATCAACACTAATCCTGGCCAAGAAACTACACTCCATAAAGTCTACTCAAACTCTTTCTAAATTCAACCAAACTTCCATCAATCACCATATAGGCAAAGTCTACATTCTCATGGCTGAATTTTAATTATCATCAAGTATCACTCTCATCAAAACTTCTCAAAAACATAAGCACATATATACATGTACAAATATCTACAAACTTACTCAAATCAAACATAGGGTTGGATTCACTTACCTTGATCTTGGGTAGTTCCACACTAGAAACTCTCTCTTTGGGTAGATCCACACTAGAAACTCTCTTCTTAAACCCTAAGCATATAACTATAAGAATCCAACACTTTAAAAATTAATCTCACATCATATTGCAAGAACTCTTACCTTTGGATGCTTAGGATTGAATATCTACAAAATCCAACCAAAAATCCTCTCAATTGCCTTGGAAATTTGATGAAGAAATAAGAGAATTTGGAGATGAAAGTGGCGTATGAGGGAGCAGAGATTGATAGAGTTTTCAAGAATGAACTCAAACTATCTCATTTATTACTTCTACTTTCCCATTTTGCTCTTGCACTTTCTATGAAATTCCATCTATGTCCCTTAGTCAATTACAATAATGCCCTCATTTTTATTAACTTCTCTATGAAATTCTATCTTTTTTCACTCCCCACTTTTTCAACTAATTATGAGTGAAAAGACCATTTTACCACTAATGAAATTTTAAGGCACTTTCTTCACACTTGTTCAAGATACCTTTAACAAAATTCAACTAAGGGTATTAGGGAATACATAAAGCTACGTACCTCTATGTGGGCATTACAGGATGGGATCTGAGTCCACTAGGAAAGTCAACGGGCTTTCCCAAGTTAATAGTGAGGGTTATTGACTTGAGTAAAATAGTGGGAGCATCGTTTAATAAAAGACCACATTAAATAATAATGAACTTTATAATGACTTTATCTTTTCTGCAATTGTAGATTCACCAAAACGAGCATTATGAACCTAAGACTGATAATCGAGAAAGAAAAGGTTGGATGGATTCAATTTCTCAGACTGGTATCGTAATCTTCAGATTATACTCAAGTTAGAAAAGAAATTGTATATCCTTGAAAAGCCATACTTGGTTGAGCCTGATCCTGATCCTGATCCTGATGTCACATGCCACTCAGGAAGTAAAGGTTACTTATCAAAAGTTCCTTGATGATGCTGATGGCGTTCAATGCTTGATGTTAGATTCGATGACACCAGAGCTGCAAAAACAACATGAGAATATGGACGCTGCTTCCATTATTCTACACCTCAAGGAGCTTTTCGAAGGAAATGCTCGACATGAGAGGTACAAGGTGTCGAAAGCACTGTTTGGGAGTCGTCTGACTGAGGGAACCCAAGTTGGTCCTCATGTGCTTAAAATGATCGAGCACATAGAGAGACTTCAGACTTTGGGATTTGAGTTGGATGCAGAATTACTCGGATTGATGTCTCATGTGCTTTAACCACTTGTAGTAGATATCAATCGGATCCAAGTGAGCGTCACTAGATGGCTTTCAAGAATATTCTTAAGTACCTGAAAAGGACTAAAGATATGTTCTTGGTTCATGAAGGGGAAGATGAGCTCACTGTAAGAGGATACAGTGATGCTAGTTTCAAAATGGACAAAGATGATTATCGATCGCAATCAGGGTTTGTATTTTGTCTCAATGGGGTTGTAGTGTGCTGGAAGAGCTCTAAGCAAAGCACTGTAGCGGACTCTACAATGGAGGCTGAGTATATTGCATTGTCAGATGTTGCCAAGGAGGCAGTCTGGATTAAGAAGTTCATTACTGAACTTGGTGTGGTTCCCATGATTGTTGATCCTATAGATATTTATTGTGACAACAATGGAGCAATTGCTCAAGCCAGGGAATCACAGTCTCATCAGAAGTCCAGACACATACTTAGATGATTCCATCTCATCAGAGAGATAGTTGAGAGGAAAGATGTGCAGATCAATAAAGTGCATATTGACGACAATCTCGCAGATCCACTGACAAGGCCTCTGTCGTAGTAGAAGCATGAAAGGCACTTGAGATCATTTGGTATTAAATACATGAATGATTGGCTATAGTGTAAGTGGGAGATTGTTAGAGTAAATGTCCAAGAGCCAATCAATTATTGTAGAATTGACTCTTTGTAATAATGTTCATTGATCAATAAAAGGTATTTTATACTATATCGTGTAAATCATCATTGTATGTATTGATATATGTCCTTAGAATGGTAGAACCGTGACGAGGGTATCAAGTGTTTCAAATCTTGATAGTGAGAACCCTATGAGCACATATGGTGGCCATTCTAGAAACCTCCGTAGCCTTAGTATTATTCTAAAGTAAGGGCACAGATAATACGGTAAGGCTATCATTGTGTTGAACGACCCTATCGAAAGGCAGTGACTGATCTCACTTATCAAGGTTGTTTGGTGACAACCTGGTGAGACACATGGGTGCTTGCTATAGACAAGTTCACTGCACTGACCCACTAGAGGATTCTATATGGATGGTAACCCTAGTGTCTATGGAACAAATCCTCTAATGAATGGTGGTGCATGTGATCCTTAGACTTGAGATCACTGGAGTGCCTTGTGCAGCGATTGGTGTAGTTTGACACTAGCCTAACGCAGTTCTATTCAGAGCTGTCAATACGGTAGTGATTGGCTACATCAAGGAGTGTATCAAGACTATGGTGGATAGATAGAGGATTCATCACTCTCGAGTATGGGAGAAATTATCTCACGACGCAATTCAGTAAATGATAATGGCACTAAAACTTTGGCCACAGTGGGATTGAGTTGTTGCTCTATCTAGTTTATAATACAGGTCATTGGTCCAGTAACTGAATACACAATATCGAACCGAAGGTTGACACTATTTCTATGCCTCAGTCTTGTTGAGATAACAGATGATGAAAGGATCGAATTGTATGATAACCATATCGTTGGCAGGTAGCTACTTTGTTGAATCCAAATCTATCGGGTGACCATGATGCCTTGCTAGGGGCCAATCTTAGTCTGTGTTTAATGAGACGATTAATTGGTGTTAATCGCGTTACTACACACTGCCGGTAAGATGAGGAGCCTATAGGTCACATTCATAGAAGTTAATTTAAAAGCCAAAAAGAAATAAGGGCGTTTTCGTCTTTTTAGGTGAAAGGGTATTTTGGTAATTTCATAGTGCAATAAAATTTGCTGAGGTCGTAGCCTTTATTTAATTTGTTAAATTAAATAAGTAAGATTACGTTTAAATATGTGTTCGCATATATTTAAATAAATTATCATTATTGTTAAATGTTAATATATATTAATTGATTTTAATTGAGAAAATGACAAACAAAATTAAAATATCTAAATGGGAGTGTTAAGAAACAAGGGGTGTTTGGGTTAGAGCCTAAGCCTATTCCATAAGGGAATAGGGCAATTAAACTTAGACTATAAAAGAAAAGGTTTAATTGAGAGAGAGTATGATTCTTTATTATTTCATTTTCACTCATTGAAAAAAACTTTCCGACCCCAAAACACTCTCCCACGCCAGATTGCTTTTTGCTTAGAATCAAAGTATTCTTTGATTTTTCTTTCTTGTTTCTTAAGGCTAAAGAGGATCTAGCAAATCCCTCTTTAGCTCCTTATGGTTATCTTCATGTGGACTACATCGGTTCGATCCTACACTTGGATCGGTAGCAAATTACGTTCAGAGACAAAGTTGGAGGAGCCTCCAAACGTGCGTATGATTTCTTAAACTCTAAACTAATTTTCTGCAGATTCTTATTTTGATATAAACTGTAAATTTGTGCCCTGACCTTGGTTCTATGGAATGATCCGTGTTGTTAAATATTTTTGTTTTTCTGCTGCGTAACTGGATTGATTCCTAACAGTGGTATCAGAGCCTAGGGTACCAGATTTTACAGTTTTATATGGATGGTTGATTACATGTATTTGATTGATGATATGTTGCCTTAAAGAATCTGCGTAAAATCGATTAATTTTAATTTGTTGATGATCTGTAAGTTTGGTATATTGGGTTATGGATTTTTGTTGAAATCAGTGTTCATGATTGATTGCAAAATCTGTTTGGTATGTTTTTGGTGGACTGGTTGAACTGATCCGAGGCTACAGATCAATGTACGCTTGCCACGGCGATATAACCCATCGCCGCGGTGTGCGTGTTTGGCTTTCATGCTAATTGCAAATCAGCGCTCGCCGCGACGATTGTCCTTAGGGCGAACGCTATACGAAATCAGCGCTCGCCGCGACGATATAAACCATCGTCGCAGCGATCGCACATTGAGCGTGAACATCAAGTCAATCACTGCACGCTGCAGTGATATAACTCATTGCCGCAGCGAGCGCACTTGTGAGTGCGCAGGGGCAGATTATAAAGTTTCAAAACTTTTAGACCAAACTGCAGATCATCAAATTGTCAAGGGGTAATTAATAATTAGCTGACCAATTTCAAAAATTTAATTGTTTTTGAAATGTATGCTATATACTTGTTTGTATATTGCATGGTGCCCAGTACATGAGCCTTAGACCTATGGTGAATGTTTTTAAATTATTTTTTTTGGGTATGTATGGTTGTAATTTATTAAATAGGGCCTGCGTGTTCTGTCTTTCTCCTCTTCTCAATGTACTTTCTCTTCTCATCTCATTCCCCTTGAATATAAATCAAGGTTTCTAAATTTATTGATGTAAATAATTTTTGTATAATTATTCTTATTGTAAATTTAGAATGATGTTTTTGTAATGTACTTAACGACGGAGCAAAGGACGAGGCAACCATACTTGAAGACTCGAGATGTTTATTACAGGACCCTTAGGTGACCCACCGATTCCTCTAGGCTCGAGGGAATCGGTTTTAGTTGGGCCATGTACCAGCACGTTTTAATATTTTGTTTAGAATGCATGATAAGGTTGAATGTTTAATAGCATGCCAAACAATGTCATTCTAACAAAGATAATAATCTGGTGAGACATTAAATAATAAATCCTCAATTAAAGTATATTAAGTCACGTAAGCCTTCCATCACCATGGTTTTAATCAAACCACTATTCGTCGAAACCTTGTTTCCCAAAGCGAAGGGTACACTTCTACCAGTAGGAGGTTAAAATGCATTGGAGTTTTCCTTAATGGTGATGAGTCGACTTAAAATGACGGTTTTGCTTGTTCGCCAAAGTGAAGGTCGATCATAAACGCGTCATAGGCATAGTAGAGAAGTACACATATTGTGTGTACCTGATGGCATTTAGTGTCCACTCTACTGATGCTGAGAATTACACTTGAGGACAATGGTTGGAGCCATTGGACTGTGTGATTGGCTTGTTGGCTTTTTCACATTCGAGGTTGATAGTAGGAGCTATCAACTTGTAACGCCCACCTGGAGGTCTGTAATTTAATTTATGCTCTTATACCCTTAGTTGATTTTTGTTCAAGTTATTTTGAGAAAATGTGAAGAAAATGCCTTAAACTTGCATTAAGGGTAAAATGGTCTTTTCACTCAAAATTAGTTGAAAAAGTGGGGAGTGAAAAGAGATAGAATTTCATGGAGAATGCAATAAATATGAGGGCATTATGGTAATTGACTAAGGGACATAGATGGGATTTTAAAGAAAGTGCAAGGGGAAAATGGGAAAATATATATATATTTTTATGTTATATCAAATTGAAGAGTGAAACCCTAGTCACTCTCACCCATTTTCACGCCACTTTCACCTCCATATTCTCTCAAGTTCTTCAATTTTTCTTCAAAGGAAATTCATAGCTTTTTGGGTACTTTTGAGTGAATTTTCAATCCCAAGCTTCTTAGTGAGTTTTAATTTTTAAAGTGTTGAATTTTGATGATTTATGTTCATAGGATTTAAGAGAAAGGGAGTTGGATCAAATAAGGTTTTCAAAGTGTTGTATTTCTCTGATATGAGGTAAGTAAATCCTACCCTAAGTATGATTTAAGTTATGGTGTAGAGAATTTCTTTTATGTATACATATGTCTTATATGTAGAAATTGTTGATGGATTTGGTGTTGAATGATGATTATAACTTATCCATGAGTATTTGTGTTGGTGTATTGGATGTTTGATGAATGTTAGGATGAAATTTGGAAGAGTTGGAGTGGAAATTTTGGAGTGTCTATTTTGGGCAGATTTGATGTTGAATATGGAGGGTTTAATTCCCAAATTTTGGTGGCTTAGAAAAGAGATAGAAATCTAGCCAAATTAGAGTTACTTTGTGCACATAAGTTGTTTGATGAAATGTCAAAGAGAAGTGTTTATATGAGTATGATTATGTGTTATATTAAGATGAGTTTGTAGATGGTAGAGAATGGCATGTTTGCATTCCATATTGCATAATTGCATTTCATGTGAATTTAGAAAGAAGTATAAGCATGAAACCATCTACATGCATACATATTCATAAGAGCATGAAGAAGCACTAAAGAATGTTAAAAGATTAAATAGAAAGAAATGAGAATATTAAAAAGTTCCAAATTTGAATTTTAGTTAAAGAAGTGTAAAAAATAAAAAGAAGAAAAGGTTGTTGCGATGGGGAACTGTGAGCGACAAGAAGTTTCCCCACATGCATGCTGCCTTTAGTGAACGGCCTAAGAAGAAGAAAGAAGAATTGGTACAGTCCGTCAGAGTGCATGTGGATGAGGGCTGTACCCAAGAAAGAAGAATACACTCACACGGCCAAGGTTCCAAATCCATGCCTCAACCGAGTCTGATCGGCAAAAGAATAAGAAAGGAAAAGAAGAGAAAAGAATAAGAATAAGAAAAGAAAAGAAGAGAAAAGAATAAAAAGAAAAGAAAAGAAAAGAATGAGAAAGAATAAGAAAGCATAGAAGAAAAGAAAGAATCACATAAAAGAAAGAAAAACAGAATAAGAACCAAGAAGAATGAAAACAGAAAAGAAAATGCACCTTTTATACAATTGTGCATTTGCATTTTATTTATGTATAATATCATGCCCATTATCTAAGTAGTGAGGAATTAGAACAGAGAAAGTACAAAGGGAAAAACAGAGAGAAAAACAGAGTAAGAGTAGAGAAAGAATAGAGAAGAATGGGGAAATGTGAAGTAAGGAAAGAAATTCAGAAGTTAAGCAAAGGAAAGAGAAGGGTAACGTAACGGGTTTACTTACTAAGCAGTTAGTGCTCACCCCATTGTTTTCAATGTTTTTGCAGGTAACAGGTGAAATGCGGTCATTTGGATCATCACGCAGCGGACAGGGTTGGGCAAAACTGTCAAGCTAATATGTTGAGACTTATTTGTATTATGTAAGGTTTTATGTATAAAGAAAATTAAAAATGGGCCCATACCTTGATACTCGTTTATATATTTCCTTATATATATTTAATGAGTTTTTACTGTTATTTTACGAGTATACTGGCTAGAAAGAGAGTCATTACACAACTGGTGTGGATTAAGTTTGTTAGCCTACCTAATCAACTCATTTTGGCTTGTTCGCCAAAGCGAAGGTTTGAAATGGGCCGGATGGGATCTGAGTCCACTAGGAAAGTCAATAGGCTTTCCCAAGTTAATAGTGAGGGCTATTGACTTGAGTAAAATAGTAGGAGCATCGTTTAATAAAAGACCATATTAAATAATAATGAACTTTATAATGACTTTATCTTTTCTGCAATTGTAGATTCACCAAAATAAGCATTATGAACCTGCGACCGACAATCGAGAAAGAAAAAAGGTTGGATGGATCCAATTTCACATACTGGTATCGTAATCTTTGGATTATACTCAAGTCGGAAAAAAAATTGTATATCCTTGAAAAGCCATACTTGGCTGAGCTTGATCCTGATGTCACTCAGGAAGTAAATGATACTTATCAAAAGTTCCTTGATGATGCTGATGGTGTTCAATGCTTGATGTTAGCATCAATGACACCAATGCTGCAAAAACAGCATGAGAATATGGACGCGGCTTCCATTATTCTACACCTCAAGGAGCTTTTCGAAGGAAATGCTTGACATGAGAGGTACAAGGTGTCGAAAGCACTGTTTGGGAGTCGTCTGATTGAGGGAGCCCAAGTTGGTCCTTATGTGCTCAAGATGATCGAGCACATAGAGAGACTTGAGACTTTGGGATTTGAGTTGGATGCAGAATTACAAATGGATTTGATTCTGCAATCCTTGCCTGACTCTTATGCATTGTTCATAATGAATTTCAATATGAAAACGATGGTGAAAACCCTATCGAAACTTTTGAACATGCTAAGGATTGCAGAGCAGGACTTGAAGAAGTCCAAGCCTATTTTACAAGTTGCTGCCAGTAAAGGAAAGGGTAATGGCAAGGGTAAGGCCAAGGCCAAACGCAAGCCCAAGCCCAAAGGACAGGTTGCTCTTGGGCCTGAGAGTGGCATAGGGAAGGGCAAACTAGTCTGCTTCTTTTGTGGCAAGCGTGGCCACTAGAGGAAACACTGCAAGGCTTTCCTCGCAAGCAAGAAGAAGTCCAATGCTACGAGTTCAGGTATGTTTATGATTGAGATTAACTTCTCTCCTTCAACATCTTGGGTCATTGACACAGGATGTGGTACTCATATTTGTACTGATGTGCAGGGACTACGGCATAGTAGAGTGCTCGCCAAGGGAGAGGTAGACCTACGAGTTGAAAATGAAGCACATGTGGCTGTATTGGCTATAGGGACTTACTGTTTATGTTTGCCTACGGGCTTGTTGTTGGAACTACATAACTGTTATCACGTACCTTCTATTTCTGGAAATATTATTTCAGTATCCGCTTTGGATAATGTGGGGTATCATTTTGAGATATCTAATGGATTGTTGTCCTTTAGTTTGAATGGCATTCTTTTTCGAATTTCAAGGTTATATAATGGATTATATGTTCTTGACTTAAACAATAAAGATATTCTCAATGTTGAAACCAAGAAAGCTAAACATAGCGATCAAAATTAGACATACCTCTGGCACTGCAGATTGGGTTATGTTAATAAGACCCGCATTGGAAAACTTCAAAGGGATGGAGTTTTGAACCCTTTTGACTTTCAGTCATTTGAGGTATGCGAGTCATGCCTGTTAGCCAAGATGACCCAGTCTCTTTTCATAGGACAAGGTGAAAAGGCTACTGAGCTGTTAGGCATCATCCATAGTGATGTATGTGGTCTACTAACAGTTGAAGCCAAAGGTGGATATTCATATTTCATCACATTTACTGATGATTTCAGTAAATATGGTTATGTCTACCTTATGAGACATAAATCTGAAGCCTTTGATAAATTCAAGGAATTCAGGAATGAAGTATAGAATATGTTAGGCAAAAGTATTAAAGCTCTTCGGTCGGATCGAGGAGGTGAATACTTAAGCTCAAGGTTTTCAAAATACCTGAAGGAATGTGGGATATTATCACAACTCACCCCTCCTTATACACCCCAACACAATGGAGTGTCAGAAATGAGGAATAGGACCTTACTTGACATGGTTAGGTCCATGATGAGTTTTACTGATTTACTGCATCGTTGCAAGGGGTTATACCACCCTAGAGCTCGCGACTCAAGTTTTGAACCGTGTGCTGTCAAAGTCTGTAGATAAGACTCCATCTGAGCTATGGAGTGGGTGAAAGCCTAACTTATCTTATCTAAGGATTTGGGGTTGTAGAGCTAATGTTAAGAAATTGACTTTGAACAAGCTGGGCCCAAAATCATGTAAATGTATATTTGTGGGGTATCCAAAGGAGACCAAAGGATACTATTTCTACCACCTAGAAGAGTGCAAAATTTTTGTTGCTCGATCTGGTGTCTTCCTAGAAAAGGAATATTTTCTAAGAAGTACTAATGGGAGAAAAGTAGAACTTGATGAAGTTCTAAAACCACAAGATATACTAGACGAAGGACGGGATGATGTGCCACTGAAGGTGGTTGAACATCATGAGGAGGTTACTCCACAAGCTGTGGATGAAAGTGAACCACCTCAGGTAGCATAGGAGTATGTAGATATGGGAGAGTATGCCATGAGCCTGAGAGATACGGTTATCTCGTGACTCAACATGGTGATGTACTAGTCTACCAAGACAATGAACCCAGAACCTACGAAGACGCTATGTCGGATCCAAATTTCATTAAATGACTTGAAGCCATGAAATCTGAGATGAACTCCATGTACCAAAACCAAGTATGGTCTCTGGTGGAACCACCTGAAGGGGTAAAACCCATAGGGTGTAAATGGGTCCTCAAGAAGAAGACCGACATGGATGGCAAGGTGCATACTTATAAAGCACGACTGGTTGCCAAAGGTTTCAAACAAATTCATGGCATTGACTAAGAAGAAACTTTTTCGTCGGTTGCCATGATTAAATCCATCCAGATTATGCTTGCGATTGCTGCATATCATGACTATGAGATTTGGCAAATGGATGTTAAAACAGCTTTCCTGAACGAAAACCTTGAGGAGGATGTGTATATGACACAACCTAATGGTTTCGTTCTTGATAGGCAAGCTAATAGGGTATGCAAGTTGCAGAGATCCAGTATGGACTCAAGCAAGCTTCAAGGAGCTGGAACATTCGTTTTGATGAAGCCATAAAAGAATTCAGTTTTTTCAAGAACAAAGATAAGCCTTGTGTTTACAAGAAAGTGAGTGGGAGCGTAGTGGTATTCCTAGTGTTGTATGTCGATGACATACTTTTGATCGGGAATGATATACGGAACTTGCAGTCGCTAAAGACTTGGTTATCCAAGTGTTTCTCCATGAAGGACTTAGGGGAAGCAGCCTACATCCTTGGTATAAAGATCTATCGTGATAGATCGCATAGGTTGCTTGGCCTAAGTCAGAGTGCATATATTGATAAGGTACTGAAAAGATTTAGTATAGAAGAATCCAAGAAGGGATTTCTTCCGTTGTCACATGGTGTTCATCTCTCTAAGGAATTGTGTCCTAGAACACAAGATGAGAGAGATAGGATGAAAAGGATCCCATATGCATCAGCACTTGGATCCATCATGTATGCCATGCTATGTACTCGGATTGATGTCTCATGTGCTTTAAGCACTTGTAGTAGATATCAATCAGATCCAGGTGAGCGTTACTAGATGGTTGTCAAGAATATTCTTAAGTACCTGAAAAGGACTAAGGATATGTTCTTGGTTTATAGAGGGGAAGATGAGCTCACTGTAAGAGGATACAGTGATGCTAGTTTCCAAACTGACAAAGATGATTATCAATCGCAATCAGGGTTTTTATTTTGTCTCAATGGGGGTATAGTGAGCTGGAAGAGCTCCAACCAAAGCACTGTAGCGGACTTTACAATGGAGGCTGAGTATATTGTATTGTCGATGCGGCCAAGGAGGCGATCACGGATTAAGTTCATTACTGAACTTGGTGTGGTTCCCACGATTGTTGATCCTATAGACATCTATTGTGACAACAATTGAGCAATTGCTTAAGCTAGGGAACCACGGTCTCATCAGAAGTCCAGACACATAGACGATTCCATCTCATCAGAGAGATAGTTGAGAGGAAAGATGTGCAGATCAGTAAAGTGCATACTGACGACAATCTCGCAGATCCACTGACAAAGCTTCTGTCGTAGTAGAAGCATGAAAGGCACTTGACATCATTTGGTATTAAATACATGAATGATTGGCTATAGTGCAAGTTGGAGATTGTTAGAGTAAATGCCCAAGAGCCAATCAATTATTGTAGAATTGACTCTTTGTAATAATGTTCATTGATCAATAAAAGGCATTTTATACTATATCATGTAAATCATCATTGTATGTATTGATATATGTCCTTAGAATGGTAGAACCGTGACGAGGGTATCAAGTGTTTCAAATCTTGATAGTGAGAACCCTATAGCACATATGGTGGCCATTCTAGAAACGTCCGTAGCCCCAGTATTATTCTGAAGTAAGGGCACAGATAATACCGTAAGGCTATCATAGTGTTGAACGACCTTGTCGAAAGGCAGTGATTGATCTCACTTGTCAAGGTTGTTTGGTGACAACCTGGTGCAACACATGGGTGCTTGCTGTAGGCAAGTTCACTGGACTGACCCACCAGAGGATTCCATATGGATGGTAACCCCATTGTCTATGGAAAAAATCCTCTAACGAATGGTGGTGCATGTGATCCTTAGACTTGAGATCACCAGAGCGCCTTGTGCATCGATTGGTGTAGTTTGACACTAGCCCATCGCAGTTTTATTCAGAGCTGTCAATACGGTAGTGATTGGCTGCATCAAGGAGTGTATCAAGACTATGGTGGATAGACAGAGGATTCATCACTCTCGGGTATGAGAGAAGTTATCTCACGGCACAATTCAGTAAATAGGAATGACACTAAAACTGTGGCCATAGTGGGATTGAGTTGTTGCGCTATCCCGTTTATAATTCCAGTCATTGGTCCAGTAACTGAATACATACATATAGAGAGTACCTGAGGTAGACACTATTTCTATGCCTCGGTCTCGTTGAGATAACGGTTGATGAAAGGATTGGATTGTACGGTAGCCATATCATTGACTCGTAGCTGCTTTGCTGAATCTGAATCTATTGGGTGGCCATGATGCCTTGCTAGGGGTCAATCTTGGTCTGTGTGTAATGAGATGATTAATTGGGGTTAATCACGATCCTACACACTGCCGGTATGATAAGGAGCCTATGGGTCACACACATAGAAGATAATTTAAGAACCAGTTTACACGGACGACGTTTTCATCTTTTTAGGCAAAAGGGTATTTTGGTAATCTCACAGTGCAATTAAAGTTGCCAAGGTTATAGCCTTTATTTAATTTGATATAAAAATTAAATAAGTGAGATTATGTTTAAATATGTGCTCGCATATATTTAAATAAATTATCATTATTGTTAAATTTTAATATATATATATATATATATATATATATATATATATATATATATATATATATATATATATATATATATATATATATATATATATATATATATAACTTGAATTGAATTGAGATAATGATAATTAAAATTGAAATATCTAAATGGGGCTATTTGGATACAAAGGGTGTTTGGGTTGGAGCCCAAGCCTAAGTGTGCACTATATAAGTGCAACACTTTGTGAATTAATAAAAAGGAATTTCATTCAATCATTAATATAAAATATTCCAGCCCCCTTTCTCTTCTTCCCACGCCAGATTGCCTTTTTGCTTGAATCAAATATCTTTTGATTTCTTCTTGGTCCTTAAGACTAAGAAGGATCTAGCAAATTCCTCTTTAATTCCTTGGGGTTGTCTTCATGTGGACTACATTGGTTCAATCCTACTCTTGGGTTGGTAGCGAAATCCGTTCAAAGACACGTTGGAGGAGCCTCCAAACGTGCGTATGATTTCTTAACTCTAGACTGAATTTTCTGCATATTCTTGTTTAATGTGTAAACTATAAATTTGTGCCCTGATCTTGGTTCTAAGGAACGATCTATGTTGTAAATAATTTTTGTTTTCCGCTGCCATGACTTGATCGTTTCCTAACACCTCCAAATGTACGTAAGTATTCTAATCCTTGAATGGATTTACTTTATACAGATTTTGTTTATAAACATGTAAACAGTATAATCTATACTTGAATCTTGGCAAAGAAAGGTAATTGATTTATCGATTGAATTTTTGTTTTTCTGCTGCGTATGGTACATCAATTACTAATAGACTCGTCACAATGCCAGAACTCGAGCCTCGAGATAATAATAATAATGATAATATCAATTATGTTGACGTTGAGATGGACTCAATGCATCAGAGCATTGAAGAAATGACTCAAAGCAATCAACCAGGGCTGTCTTCGATAGTACATGCAGTGATCGGCGCGTTGTTGAGAGTGAGAATCTCGGAGGATGATTTGATGCAATCTTGTCCAATTTGCAAAGAAGAGTTTGAGGTGGAAGGGGAGGTTAGAGAGCTACTGTGCAAGCATTTGTATCATTCTAAGTGCATAATCGTGTGGCTGAGGCTTCACAATACGTGTCCTGTGTGTCGCCACGAGGTGAAAGATCAAGATGAAGATTGTTGTGTGTGATTTTGCTAGAAAGCTCACAGATCTCAGAAGCTCGCAGAGATGTAGTTCGACCTAGAATCAACTCCACCCAAGAACGAGCTTAACCTAGAATCAGTATGATCTAAAGTAAGCTCGATTCAGTTGAAGCTCATCACAATGACCAATCCTAACAACTATTCAATAGAATCAAAGATAACCTCCAATCTCAGATATTTCGAAAGAGATAAGATCAACACCGCTAGTAGCACAATCTCATCGCATAATCACGAAGATCACGGGATTGCATACCAAATCTAATCGCAATCCCGAACTTATCTCTCTTTCCTTTTACCAAAAACTTGTATAAATACACCCTCAAACTATGAGAGAGGGGTTAGCAAATATTTCTAGGCAATTTATATTTCTTGTTAGCTCTCTAAAGCAATAAGAAAATAGTGGATGTAGGCTTAAGTCTTAACTTTCCAAACCACTTTAAAAATTTGTTTGTGTTCTTTACATTACTGCATTTTTATATTCCATTGCTGATTTTCATTAAATCATGCACACACCTGTTTCAATTCCACCAAGGTTGATCGAATCTCTTTGGTTGGTGCAATTTTTTGTATCAATATTTTGGCACTAAAAGGAAGGGCCCCTGACTAGCTCTCATATTTCTAGAAAAGACAAGCAATTTCAGTGAACTACCGATCACCTGAAATCCCCAATAGCTCATACGAGATCCAAGGCAACCATAAAAAACAATGACAATGCAGAAGCCACCCACCAAGAGGTGAATTAGACCGTTGTTCAAGGCTGACCACTAGTAACACCAGCAAAGTAGGTAGCCAATCAGCTAGGGTAGGGACCTTTAACCCAAAAAATGGCTAGCTAATGGAAATGATAAGGTTGCTAGTTATATAAGTGGTGGCAGAGTTGAGGAACGAGCAATAGGCCAACTAGAACCTCGATCAGCCACACTTCACAGAGGCATAATAACTCTGTTGATGATCAATCTGGCTTGTCAATAGCAAGGAGCGATTGTCACCCTTGACATCAAAGGGCACATTCAACTCACGAGCGTGAATCCTAAGAACAAGCTAATCTTGGGAGGCGACCAAGCAAGCAGCCCATAGGGAAAAATGAAAATAATGGTCGCTAAAGAGATTCTCGTCCTAAGCAATGAAATGTCCAACGCTAGCATGCCGATTTTAACCCACGCCAAAGGCAAGCTCAAACCTCACAAGCCATTAGTTCAGCCATGTATGTCAATTTGGCAATAACCGAAGTTCTGATTTTAGCCAACGTCATGAGCAAAGAATTGAGGAGCATGACAACACTTACTACCGCAGCCATCATGATTCCACCTCGTGCACCAATGCACAAGATAGGATAGGCTCGCAAGTGAGTGATCTCAAGGCTCATCTGCTTAAGGTAAGATTGAATAGAGCTCGCAAGCAAAATCTTCCTCATAATGAGGATTTAGAGCAGGTGCAGAAAATGCTCAATGATCTGAGAGCCTACCAGAATAATTCAGCAAAAACTCTTCATTCACGAAGGAAGTCCATCAGGCACCACTTCCCTAAGGGTTCAGGGCCTCAGATAATAAGTTTGATGGGAAAGGAGATCCTAAAGGCCATTTGGATACCTTCAACGACTTGATGGAATTACATCAGGTCTCTGACTTGGCAAAGTGTTGCTGTTTTGTGATCACTTTAGTAAGAGATGCCAAGAGGTGGTAGAAAAGGCTAAAGGAAAACTCAATCCAATCTTGGTAGTAGTTCTTCTCGCTTTATCTCTAACAATTCTAGGCAAGGAGACAATTTGCCATGTCGCTCAAATACCTGAGCAGTATTCGTCAAGAGAAAGACGAATCTCTGACCTTGTATTTAACAAGGTTCTAGAACGAGCAGTCCAAAGTTGCGGATGCTTCATAAGAGTCAATTTGAACCTTATTGATCGCTAGAATAAGGCCACAAATAGAGTTGTGGAAAGAACTCCAAAGTGAAGACCGTGTAAGTTTGGCCAAATTCTACCAAATGGCAGCCAAACATCAGTGAGTTGAGAGCTCACTGGCAGCCTTAGTCGGTAGCTCCTCAAGAAAAGCCTCCGATCAGTGGCAAAACCACCCATCAAATAAAACACCATTAACTTGATCACCTGATTCTCAGAAAATCTTCACCTCTTCTAATTTACCTTTTATATCATTTCCTATTGCTTCTTCTGTTCCTGCTATAGCTCATTTAGTAGCAAGAGGTCCATAGTCTAGTCTAGATCCTCACCAACAGTTAGTAAGAATATTTCTTTCACTACATCTAATTATTAGTCATCATCATCAACTTCTTCTTTGCATTTTTTTAGAAAGAGGCAAGAGAGGCAACTAAGCTACCAAAGAATGCTAAGAGAGAAAGATGGCTTTGAGAAGAAAAAGTGTATTTGATATATTTTGTTTGTATAGAATTGCATCTATTTATACAAAAAAGTAAAGTATGCAAGGAAAGTATTTAATTACATGATTTCAGTTGTAATGTAATAATCCCATCAATTTAGGAGTAGAATTAGTCCTGTAATAGTGCTCAATCACTGTAATTGAGCTCAACATATCTTATGATAAATGCTAATAATCTTCACATGTCAACATACCCTCCCAAGTTGTTTGAAACATATTGGTTTCGTGAAGATATCAGCAGGTTGATTCATGATTTGGATATGCTCAGTTTTGATCATCCCTTCTTGTATCTTGTCTCTAATAAAGTGGCAGTCGATTTCTATTTGTTTTGTCCTTTCATGGAAAACTGGATTAGCTGCAATGTCATTTGCCACTTTGTTGTCACTGTATAATTTGACTAGCCTCTGTACTTGAATATCAAGATCCTTTAACAACCTAGGAATTCAGGTGATTTCACATGTAGTCTTGGCTATAGATCTATATTCCGCCTCTACCAAAGAAAGGGATAATGTTGACAGCCTTTTTGTTTTCCATTATATTAATGATCCTCCTAGTTTGATGTAGAAACCAGTGAGTAATCTTCTAGTCATAGGACATGATCCCTAATTTGAATTGCAATATGTTTTAAGACTCAAGTTTTCTTCTCGAGGCAAGAGAATTCTTGGCCTTGTGCATCACTTTAAGTACTTGAGAGCTTTAACTACTACTTCCATTTGGGATTGCTTTAGTGCATGCATAAATTGGCTGAGAATCTAAACTGCGTAGAATATTTTAGGTCATGTCATTGTTAGGTAGATGAGTTGAGTGACAAGGTGTTAACTAGAACTATCTTCTAAGAGAGGATCTACTTCTGAGTCTTAAGCAGTAACTTTTACATTTTGTTCTATGGGGATAATGCTCCATTTACAAGTAGACAATCCTAAATCTGAGGTAAGTTCTAATACATATTTTTGCTAACTAGGAGAAATGCCCACTAGAGATCTTGCTATCTCAATTCCCAAAAAAAATATTTTGGTGCTCCTAGGTCTTTGATATGGAATGATTTGTAATTGCTCTTTCAATGTCTTGATGGCAATTTCATCGTTTCCTATAATAAGTATGTCATCAATATAAACTATCAGACTAATAAAGGACTCACCTTGATGTTTAGTAAAAAGAACATAATCATGTTTTTACTAAGTGAAGCCTATGGTAGTGAGAGCCTCGGTGAATTTGGCATTCTATTGTCAAGATGCTTACTTTAGACCATATAAAGACTTTTGCAATCTACATACAAGATTCTCCCCTTGATTACAAAGGCCAGGTCGAAGGTCCATAAATATTTCTTTCTCAAGATCGCTGTGAAGAAATGCATTATAGACATCCATTTGATGTAAGGGCCAATCAAGATGTGATGCTACAGAAAGGAAGGCTTGAACTGTTACATGTTTAGCAACAGGGGAAAATATTTCTTGATAGTCAAAACCTTCTTGCTACGTGAAACCTTTGGTGACAAGACAGGCTTTATAGCGGTCCACTGATCCATCAGAGTGATATTTTTTTTTTGTACACCTATTTACAGCCAATGGTACTACGATAAGTGGACCAAGAAACCAAATCCGAAGTTTGATTTGAGGCAAGAGCATTAAGTTCAGCCTTCATAGCAAGACACCAGTGTGGATGTTTGACTGTGTCAGGGTGAGAGGAGGGTTCATAGTCTACTGAAATTTTGCTCATACATGCCTTGTGTTTTGAAGATAAACGGTCAAAACTGACATAATTAGATGTGGGATATGGAAACTTGTGGTGCTCGAACAATTGTAATCTATAGTCCACATAGGTGGTTTTGAGATCAGGTGGAGTGTTTGAGTGGTTCAGATATGTGAGTGGTTAGAGATTCAATGACACCACCATTGGTTGGTGCATTTTTTGAGCTAGATGAAAATGTCTCAGAGCTAGGCCCATATTCAATGTCCTCTGTTGTCATCAAAGGAACATTGACTATGTTGTCTGTTGTTGAAGATAATTTTGTGTTTGGAATGGGAACTATTGTAAGAGAAGTCTCGGTTGATGGTTCAAGATCAGTTGGAGCTCGTGTGAGTGTGAGCAAACTTGAAGAGGATTCTTTGTCTAGATCAGTGAATAGGAAGACCTCTTCATGAAATATGACATCTCGACTGATCAAGAATTTACGTTGGTTGGGATCATATAAGCGGTACCCCTTTTTTAGCATTAGATATCCCATAAAGAAGCACTTGGTGGCCCTTGGGTCAAATTTGTCTCGTGGACCAACTATGGTGGAATAGCAAAGACACCCAAAAACCCAAAAGTAGGTGTTGTCATGTTTCTTCCCAAAAAGTAGGTCATAGGGTGTTCTTCCCCCAAGGACCCACAGGGGCATACAATCGACTAGATAGGTAGTAGTGATCACACAGTCTTTCCAAAAGGTTATGGGTATATGGGCTTGGCATTTAAGGGCTAGGCAACTTCTAGAAGATGACGAAGTTTAGGTGCAAGAACTCCCATGAAGAATCTATTAGAGTAGATGCCCTAGAGCCAATCAATTATTGTAGAATTGATAATAATGTTCATTAATCAATAATAAAAGGCATTTTTATTCTATATCGCGTAAATCATTATTATTGCAATATGTATTGATATATGTCCTTAGAATGGTAGAACCGTGACGAGGGTATCAAGTGTTTCAAATCTTGATAGTGAGAACCCTATGAGCACATATGGTGGCCATTCTAGAAACGTCCGTAGCCCCAGATTATTGCAAGTAAGGGCACGAGATAATACGGTAAGGCTATCATAGTGTTGAAGCGACCTGTCGAAAGGCGGTGACTAATCTCACTTGTCAAGGTTGTTTGGTGACAACCTGGTGCAACACATAGGTGTTTGCTGTAGGCGATTATACCGCAGCAAGTTCATTGGGTGACCCACCGAGAGGATTCCATATGGATGGTAACCCCGTGTCTATGGAACAAATCCTCTAACGAATGGTGGTGCATGTGATCCTTAAACTTGAGATCACCGGAGCGCCTTGTGCACCGATTGGTGCAGTTTGACACTAGCCTAATGCAGTTCTTATCAGGGCTGTCAATACGGTGGTGATTGGCTGCATCGAGGTGTATATCAAGACTATGGTGGATTGGTGAGATTCATCACTCCCGGAGTGCAGGAGGGAATTATCTCACGGCGCAATTCAAGTATATGGCGATGACACTAAAACTATGGTGGATTGACGAGAGGATTCATCACTCCAGTGCAGGGAGAAGTTATCTCACGGCGCAATATATGGCGATGACACTAAAAGCTGGCCAGTGGAATCGAGTTGTTGCTCTATCCGAATTATAATAAAGGTCATTGGTCCAGAAACTGAATACATAATATCGAGAGTAACCGAAGGTTGACACTATTTCTATGCCTTCGTCTCGTCGAGATAACGTATGATGAAAGGATCGTATTGTACGGTAACCATATCGTTGACGTGGTAGCTACTTTGTGAATCCGAATCTATCGGGTGGCCATGATGCCTTGCTAGGGGCCAATCTTAGTCTGTGTATTAGTGAGACGATTAATTAGTGTTAATCGCGATACTATACACTACCGGTATGATGAGGAGCTTATGGGTCACACACATAGAAGATAATTTAAGACTCAAGAAGAAAGAAGGGCGTTTTCGTCTTTTTTGGGCGAAAGAGTATTTTGGTAATTTCACAGTCCAATTAAATTTGCTGAGGTCATAGCCTTTATTTAATTTGTTATAAAAATTAAATAAGTGAAATTCTGTTTAAATATATGTTCACATATATTTAAATAAATTATCATTATTGTTAAATGTTAATATATATATATATATTAAATATATATTAATTGATTTTAATTGAAATAATGATGAATTAAATTAAAATATCTAAATGGGAGTGTTTGGCAAATTTGGGGGTGTTTGGGTTGGAGCCCAAGCCCATTCCATATGGGAATAGGGCAACTTAAATTGGACTATAAAAGAAAAAGGTGTTAATTGAAGGGGTGTGTGATTTCATTATTCTATTTTTCATTGAAAGAGAAAACCTCCTGCCCCAACACACTCTCCCACGCCACTTTCACTGTTTGATTGAAAATCAAACTTTTTCTTTTTGTTCTTCTTGATTTCTTAAGGCTAAGGAGGATCTAGCAAATCTTTCCTTGGTTCTTGTTGATTGTCTTCGTGTGGACCTCTATGGTTCGATCCTACGCTTGGATCGGTAGCAAACACGTTCAGAGACAATATTGGTGGAGCCTCCAAACGTGGGTATGGTTTCTTAAACCTTGAACTGATTTTTTTGCAGATTTGATTATTTTAATGTAAACTGTGATTTTTGTACCGGATCTTGGTTCTAAGGAACGATCCATAGAGTTTATGTTTTGTTTTTTGCTGCGTAACTGGGTCGTTTACTAACAGAATCCCATTGGAAAGGAATAGAGAGGAACACTGATTATTGAAAAAATCTATGGCATTTTTGGTACAAACTCACTGAACCTTTTTGTGAAATTTTGTTTGGACCATGGATAAAAAATGTTGAATAGATTTTGAGTGCATAAGAAATACCCATGTTCACCGAGAGGAGTCATCAACTATGGTGAGGAAATACTTTGATCCATCATAATTATGAATAGGATAGGGTCCCCAAATATCAATGTGAATTAAGGCGAATAGGGTGTTTGTGGACAAAGTGTTGTTGGGGAATTTGACCCTGCCTAGTTTTGCAATAGGGCAAACTGGACAATTAGGGATAGGTATGGAGGCACTGTGACCCAATCTTTGATGAAAAATAAATGAGTTTGTGTTAATATTTGTATTACGAAGATATTTCTTTTTTTTTTTTTTTTTTTTTTTGTGTAATACAAGTAATGAACTCATTATTTTTTATAAGAGAATCAGAAAAGAGCTCCAAGGAGTATAGGTCATGATGAGCTTTACCCAAGCCCATCGGTTTGCTAGTTGAAACATCCTAAAATAGGCACATATTTGTAACGCCCACATTAAGGGTACGTAACTTTACTTATGTCTAATGCCCTTACTATTACTTATTCCAAGGTGAAGGATTGAAAGTTGGCATTTTCACTTTTTGCCGTGGCAAAGGAATTTTGTCGCCGCGGCAATGAACTCACAGCCCAAATTTGTGTGTCAGAAATTTCAGACTTCGTAGAGGCAAAGAAAAAAGTTCTCTAGGGCATAGAACTCTCTGGAATTTTTGAGAAAATTCTAGAAAACTTGCTTAGGGGTAAAATGGTCTTTTCACCTACAATTAGTTGAAAGAGTGGGGAGTGAAAAGAAGTAGAATTACTTGGAGAAGCCAATGGAAATGAGGGCATAATTATAATTGACTAAAGGGCAAAGATGGAATTTCATAGAAAGTGCAAGTGTAAAATGGGAATTTATAAGTATTATTGTGTGATATCAAGGGTTCAAGAAATGAAACCCTAACCATTTTTACCTCTTTTCACGCCACCTTCATCCCTAAAAGCTCTCAAATTTTCTTCAATTAATTTCCAAGGAAATCCATAGAATTTTGTTCACTTTTGGTAGAATTTCAATCCTAAGCATCCATAGGTAAGATTCTTGCACTAAGATGTGAGATTAAATTTTTAAAAGTGTTGAATTCTTATGGTTTATATGCTTAGGGTTTAAGAGAAAGAGAGTTGTATCAAAAGAAGACTAAAGTGTTTGTGTTCCTCACATCTAAGGTAAGTAAATCCAACCCTAGTTATGATTTGAGAAATAATTGTGTAGAGAAATTCTTATATGTATGTATGTGTTTGTATGTTGAGAATTTTTGATGGAATTGATGTTGAATGATGGTTAGAATTCAGCCATAATAAGTAGTCTTTATGTATGTGGTGAATTGGTGGAAGTTTGGAGAAGTTATAAAAGAAATGGAGTAGAATTGTGCAGTGTAATTCTTGGCCAGGTTTGAAGTTGATTTTAGGGAGTTTTGCTCCAATTTTTGGTGGCTTGGGAGAGATGTAGAGGTGTTTTGTATGTGCATGCAAATTGTTTGATGAAATTTCAAAGTGAAGTGTGTGCATGAATATGATAGCTTGTTATCTTGATATGAGTTTGTAGATGGTAGAGAATGACATGTCTACATGTCCACATGCCATATTGCATTCTTGCATTTAAACATTTGAATTTAGAAAGAATAACAAGAATAAGCCAATCTACATGCATACATACATATAAGGACATTAAAGAACAAAGAGAAAGAAAGAAAACTATTAAAGAACACATTTAAACAAAGATAAGAGAAGGTTGTTGTGATGGGGAGCTTGTGAGTGACAGAGAATCAGAATAGCCCCACATCCATGCCGCCTTCAGTGAGTGGCCTCAAAATAGAAAGAAGAATTTGTATAGTCCATTAGAAGTGCATGTGGATGACGACTATACCCAGAAAAAATTCAGAATACACTCACACGGCGAGGGTTCCGAATCCATGCCTCAACCGGGTCTGATCGGCAAATCAAAATAGAAGAGAAAAGAAATAAAAAAAGAAGAGAAACAGAAAGAAAGAAAGCAGAGAAATAGGAAAAAAAAAAAAAAAAAAAGAGAGAAACAAAAGAAGAAAGAAACACAAGAAAAGAAAGAAAACAAAAAAGAAATAGAAAACAAATTAGAAATAGAAAACAGAAAAATAGAAAAGAAAATGCAACTCCTATGCATTTATGCATATACATTATGCCATTTCTACTATCCATAATTAGTTTCACTAATCGTGCTTATATATCAGTAAGTGAGAAACTAGAATCTTAGAAAGAGCAGAGAAGAATAGAGAAGTTTGATATAAGGAAAGAAATTCAGAATACGAGCAACGGAGGAAGAAAGGTAGCATAGTGGGTTTACTTACTGGGCAATTAGTGCTCACTCCGTTGATTTCACTATTTTTGCAAGTAATATATGAGATGCGGTCGGATGAAACGTCAAGAAGAGGAGGAGTTTGACAACACTGTCTGATTGTACCTTGAGTTTTTTTTTGTGTGACTTTGTTACTTGATGTAGAAATTTGTATATGAAAGTAAAGTTAGTTTTGGGCTCACTATCTTATACTTACATACATATATGTTTTTCTATGACATATTTAGTGAGTTTGACTTTGTATCTCCCAAAGTATACTAGCTAGAGAGAAATATTACAATATTCGGGAGGAATTGCAATGTACAATTATTATCGACACAAAGTTAGATGCCGAAATGAGATTAAAGTTGAAGGCAGGGACTCAGAGGACATTTTTCAGAATTAATTTTATCCTAGGTGGACAATGCCGACATGTGTGGTTGGCGTATTATTACCATTTGGCATGCTGACAGATATTGGAAATTTAGGTTGTGCGTGTAGTGAAAAACCTATGGTGGCAGCCAATGTGATCACTAGCACAGAGTCACTTATCCAAACATCTTCTGAAACTGAATTATTAAAGATAAAGGATGTACCTACGTAAGTAGCAAAAGCATTGTTGGGTTAGGAGTAATTTAGCAACTGGAGTAGTTGGGTGATTTGTTTGGGATTGATCATGGGTCGCATCGTGTTATTTCCTTGATTTGTTGTCACATTATTTGCTGTTGGACTTCTAGATTTATCCTTAGGGTGGCCATGTAATCTCTAACAATTCTTAGAGTTGTGACTATGCCACTTGCAATATTCATAATATAGTTTGTTTTTCCTTGATTTGGCTAATCCATAGCCGTTGGATGTGTTTTAAAATTGCCCATATTGAGAACCGTTGGATGATGAGAATTGATTGATCTATTATGGACCATTGGATGGGTTGACTTGATCTGAGCCCTTGATGGAATTGTATAAATTCCCATTTTTCTCATTTCCACCTAAACCTAGCTACCTGTTTTCCATCTCATCTCTCTCACCTTTCACATTCTTCAACTAATTCTCTCGACTAGATCTGTTTGCTGCAAAGGCGGCAGAATCACCGAGGCATGGTGGTTCCACTGTTAGTAAGTGCTGATGCTCATCCTAAACAGTGAGGTGGAAGAGACGATGAAGCATTGGCGATGATGATTTTATGAGCATTTGTGTTAAAAATGAGAGGAAACTCTCGTTCAGCCCCATCAGAAAATGGATTACTCGATCCCTTTCTTTGATTTTCTGAAAATTAGAGTAAAGTTTCAAGTGACCCATTTAATGGGTCTTCAACAACATCGAGTTTGTTCCACAGTACTGACAATCAGTTGAAATAGCTTGTCACCAATTGATGGTGTTGCTTAACTTCGGCATTCCCATTTGTGTTAAAAATTGGAATGGTATAAATTCCCGTTTTTCTCATTTCCGCCTAAACCTAGCTACCTATTTTCCATCTCACCTCTCTCACCTTTCACATTCTTTGAGTGATTCTCTCCGCTAGATCAATCTATTTGCTACAAAGGCAGTAGAATCACCGAGGCATGGTGGTTCCACTGTTACTAACCGCTGATGCTTATCCTAAACAGTGAGGTGGAAGAGACAGAGGAGCATTGGCAATGATGATTTTCTAAGCATTTGTGTTAGAAATGAGAGGAAACTCTCGTTTAGCCCCATCAAAAAGTGGATTACTCGATCCCTTTCTTTGATTTTATGAAATTAGAGAAACGTTTCAGGTGACCCATTTAACGGGTATTCAACGACAGCGAGTTTGTTCCACAATGTTGACAATCAGTTGAAATAGCTTGTCACCAATTGGTAGTGTTGCTTAACTCCGGCAAGATTCTACTGAAGAGTGAAGAGTTTGGCTAAATTGAGTTGGCCATACATCTCTTTGATGTTGGCCCCACATTTGCTCGACGATCTCTATCGGTGGGAGTTTGGCGGCAACATCCTGGGTCAAGGAGTTGATGAGCCATGAGTGAACAAGAGTATTGCACTTCATCTACTGCTTCTTGAGATGTGGCTCATCAGGCGATGATGAACAATTTTATAACCTCACAAGTGCACGAATCGCTCCCGTAGTTTAATGTGCAAAAGCAAGGGTCGATCCCACAGAGATTTGTAAGCAATTTACTAATCCTAATAACTATGCTTCAATTAAAACTAATAGCTAGAATTAATAATGAAGAATAAAGGAAGGTCGCTTTAAAAGCAACAACTAAATCAAACTAAAATTAAACAACTATTAAAATTATCCAAAACTCAATTTACCAAAACCTAGGGCTCCAATTTCACCATAATCATCCAGCTCTATGTCAAACATCTCTCTATTGTCTATCAATTTAGTCACTAAGTTTAATTCACTAAATCAAAGTATTACCATAAGGTGTTTGGGATTAACCTAGTATTTTTAACACAAGACTAGCTAGGGCATATAGTCTAGCCTATGAATTAAAAACCCATTAAACTCAGAAATACTTGAAATCAAGAACAAAGGCGCATCTGTCAGGGCATATGCATAGACACTGACTATTCAATAAATCATAAACCTACAAATAATCTGTCAGGGTGTATGCACAAAGCAATAATCATTCATTCACATGAGTTCTTCAAGACTAAAACATAATATATGTCTAATCTCAACACATACAACCTAATAATTCACACTAAGTGTTGTCACATAATAATGAAAATTAAAGATTCGAATAATAACATGAATGAATTAAGATTCAAATTGAATTGATAGCAATAACGTCTTTTTAACAAAGAGCCTTCCAATTGGGCTACATTGGATCCCTTGATAGGTATTTAGTTACACAATGACATCAAGAAAACAAACCTTAATTCCCCCAAAAACATGAAACATCCAAAACCGTAGGAAGAATCTCCTTCTATCTCATGCCACAAAGTCTCAATTTAGGTTAAGAATAATCCCTAACACAAATTACAAAGTCCTATTTATACTTTTCCTTTGCTATGTGTGTTTTTGGGAAAATACAAGTTCAAGTCGGAATTGGAACAGGTAAGGTTTTTCTTTTTCTCACGATACACACTGTGGCATGATTTCCTGGCGCCGCGGTGTCAACTTCTTCCGTGGACTTGAATTTCTCTTTTGCCGCAACGCCAACTTCTCCACGCCGCAACATGATCTTTCTACCCAATTTTCCCCTTTTGAACCACGACATAGAAAATCTCTGACGCGGCGCCAACTCGTTGATTTCCATTATTCTTCCTCTTAATGATCTAATTTCTCTTCCTTAGCGTGTCCAAGGTCTCCAACCATCATGTGTGCATACAATCATCCCTTTTCCACCTAAAAACCTGAAACTCATGCACGTACCCGTGATTCTTGAAAATAAATTTGCATAAAAAATAATCCTCAAAATCAATGAATTTCATCCAATCTACCCTTAGAATCACAAAATAAAAATACAATTTAACCACTCATCACAACCATTAACCAGCGTTTTGCTAGTCTCTAGCAATCAAAGCGATCGACACTAACCTATCCCTATTATAATGACTTTAAACAAAACCACTTCTGTAGGTTGACATGATTGCATTTAGCATATGCAATAAGCCTTTAAACCCCTAGGTCCCCCTAGTGGATGAGTTATAGTCTCGTGAGGGTTTACAGCAATGCGACCCACAGACATCCTACAAGTTCTATCAAGACTCATAACTAATAAACTAGCAATTCCAGATCAATACATTAAAGAGTCTAAAAAATTTCATACACATTAGGCAGCAAAAATAACCAAACGTTACTTTACTTCAAAGAACATCCTGACATCAATCTCACTTCATTATCAACTCTCTACCTTTCATTAGTCCACAATCCGTCAATTCTAACACCAGGAATAATTACGTATGCAACATCCATAAACTAACATTGATCCCAATAAAAAATGAAATAAGAGTAGAACTCTGTAGAGACAAACTCCATAGGCCTAATTTTCAAACTACTATACACTAATGTAGAAAATTACACAACCTTAGATCATTAGGACTTTATTAAGCTTGTAATGTTACGCCAAGCATTGGGTTATGAAAAAATTGGAAAGGGAATTAAAAAAAAAAAAAAAAAGAGGATTATTCTTATTGATTTGCAATTAACTCGCTCAAGGCACATCACATCCTCTCTACTCTTTCCCACCGCATTTGCATTTACATACTTTCTATACCTCATTGATTCTTTCTTCTTCTTTTTTTTAACACTTTTTTCACTTACTTTTTTATCTTCTTTTTTTTTTTTTTTTTTATGAAGATTCATTAGGAAGCATAGATATTACAATCATTCCCATTATTACCTTGATACTCACAATACACCACCACCCCCAACCTATTCTTTTGAATAATCTTCAACATCTTGAGAAAATTGACTTTGGACAAAATATCAAAAATGTCAGATAAGGACTTATCTCATTTGCTTTTATTTAATTGACTCGGAAATGGCACAGGTGAAATATAAGGTTTGGGTGGAGCAACGATTGGGCCAATATCTTCAGTCTAAATGGGTGAACTTGGTTGCTTCTCCTTGGCTTTGTCATTCCCTGCATTATCAACCAATTTCTCATTAGTTTCAAAATTAATTTCTTTAGTGATTACCTTACCACTTCTCAAAGTTGTGATTGCTTTTGCTTGCTTAGGTTGGCTTGGTAATTTCCCAAGAACATGTCCTTGAATTGCTCCTACTATGTGCCCTATTTGGACTTCTAACTTCCTTATGGATGCCTCTTGATACTGAAATCTCTACTCAAAATTCTGGTTGTTCTTCTGAGAGACTTGAATAAAACTATTCAATGTCTCCTCCAATAACAGTTTCCTCTACTGATTGTTAGACCTCACCTGTTGTTGATTATTATTGCAAGAAAAGTTCAAATGATTCCTCCAACCCAGATTGTAAGTAATGGAAAATGTCTTATTAGGCCTTTGATTGTAGGAATTCATCACACTTGCTTGCTCTGCATACTTTGGAAAACTCTCACTAGAAGGACAAATGTTAGTTGTATGCCTACTATTACCACAAATAGCACATACCTCTGAAGAGTTACTTTGCCCTTGTCCCATTAGCATATTACACATAGTCTTCATTTGTTTAGTCAGCTCTGAAATCTACATTGTCAGCTCAGTGTTATTGTTCACTTCATAAATTCCCTTGGATCTTCCTCTAACACTTTTCTTCTGCGAGTTTGCTCCAAGCATCTCATATAGCTCGTATGTCTCTTGTGCAGGCTTCTCTCCCATAGCACCACCTGCAACATTATCAACTGTGGCTTGGCAAGCCTGTGTTAGTCCATCATAGAAAAATTGGTTAAGCAATTCTAGAGGATATCTATGATGTGGACATTGAACCAACAATAATTTAAAACACTCCCAAGCCTCATGGAACGGCTCACCTTCTATCTGAGTAAAGGTGGCAATCTTACCTTGCAATTCGACAGTCTTAACATGAGAGTAGAATTTACCTATGAATCTATTGTAAATTGCATCCCATGTGGTAAGTGAAGTTGGGGTCAAGGTCATGAACCATCTATTTGTTGCATCCTTCAATGTGTAAGGAAAGCAACACATCCGCAACTGGTCCTCTGTCAAACTTTGCAAAGGAAAAGTTTGAATAGTAGAATAAAAATCATGAATAAAGGTAAGTGGAACCTCTGTGGCTATGCCATGGAATGGCGGTAACATCTAAAAGTGAATGTTCTTCAGTTCGTAATTCCTTGTTGCCTTATTCAACACTATGCAAGATGGCGACGTTCCTATGGTAGGACGTGCACACTCCTTCATAGGTCGAGGTAATTTCACCATTATCTCTGGCTCTAAACTTAAATCTAACAACTTTGAATCTGATGAATTTTTAGGAAGTTCTAGTTCCTTCCTCTTTCTACCAATCAAATCCACTCTATCGATGTAAGGAACTAATTCTTTATCAAGTGATTGACAACCTTGCATTCAAAAACTAACACACCAAAGAAGAAAAAGAGAAGAAGTAAACCAAATAAAAATAATAAAAATTAAATAACACAAAAAAAAAAATATCAATAATTAAAGCACACGTTATCAAGAAAATTAAATAACTTAAATAAATCCTTCGCAACGGCGCCAAAAACTTGATGAACAATTTTATAACCTCGCCAGTGCACAAATCGCTCTCGTAGTTTAGTGTGCAAAAGCAAGGGTCGGTCCCACAGAGATTTGTATGCAATTTACTAATCTTAATAACTATGCTTCAATTAAAATTAATAACTAGAATTAATAATGAAGAATTAAGGAAGATCACTTTAAAAGCAACAACTGAATAAAACTAAAATTTAACAACTATTAAAATGATCTAAAACCTAATTTACCAAAACCTAGGGCTCCAATTTCACCGTAATTATCCAGTTCTATGTCAAACATCTCTCTATTGTCTATCAATTCAGTCTCTAGGGTTCGCATTCACTAAATCAAGGTATTTTACTGTAAGGTGTTTGGGATTAACCTAGTATTTTTAACACAAGACTAGCTAGGGTGTATAGTCCATCCTATGAATTAAAAACCTATTAAACACAGGAATACTCGAAATCAAGAACAAAGGCGCATCTATCAGGGCCTATGCATAGAGCACTAATCATTCATTCACATGAGTTCTTCAACACTAAAACATAATATATTTCTAATCTCAACATATACAACCTAATAATTTACAGTAAATGTTGTCACACAATAATGAAAATTAAAGATTTGAATAATAACACAAATGAATCAAGATTCAAATTGAACTGATAGCAATAACATATGTTTAACAAAGAGCCTTCCAATTAGGCTACATTGGATCCCTATATAAGAATTTAGTTACACATTGACATCAAGAAAAAAAACCTTAATTCCCCAAAAACATGAAACATCCAAAACCCTAGGAAGAATCTCCTTCTTTCTCTTGCCACAAAGTGTCTCAATTTAGGTTGAGAATAATCCCTAAAATAAATTACAAAGTCCGATTTATACTTTTCCTTTGCTAGGGGTGTTTTTGGGAAAATACAAGTTCAAGTCGAAATTGGAAAAGGTGAGGTTTTTCTTTTTCTCGCGATACACACTGCGGCAGGACTTCTGGCACTGCGGCGTCAACTTCTTCCATGGACATGAATTTCTCTTGCATTGCAGTGCCAAGTTCTCCAAACTATGGCATGATTTTTCTACCCAATCTTCCTTTTTTGCGTTGAGATGCAAAAAATCTCTACTATGGTGCCAGCCCATTGATTTGCATTATTCTTCCTCTTAATGATCTAATTTCTCTTCCTTAGTGCATCCAAGGCTTCCAGCCATCATGCATGCATACAATCATCCCTTTTCCACTAAAAACTTGAAACTCATGCACATACCCGTGATTCTTGAAAATAAATATATATAAGGAAATTCGCATAAAAAATAATCCTTAAAGTCAATGAATTTCATCCAATCTACCCTTAGAATCATGGACTATAAATACAGTTTCGCCACTCATCAAGCGGCGACACTATTTTATCAATGAAGCTATATTTACCCTTTGTTATGAGCGCCTGGTGGAAATCATGTGACCAAAACATGTAGTTTTTTGTTCCGATGAGGGATTGCTTGACCAGAACAAGTTCTGGTCCATCTGACAGTGGTGTATGTGTCACCATACTCTAGCTATCGTTGAGGGGTGGGGATGAATTGGAAGGGTTGACCCAATTCAGATTGTGGGCTAAGTAAACCCCAAAATGGGTGTGTGGGCTTGACCTATGGTTTGGGTCCGGTTAACTAGTTAGGCTTGGTTGAGTGAGATGTGAGCTTGGTGGTTGTGTATTTGGTTGAGTATTGGGTTGTGGGCCTATTTGAGTGGGCTAATGTGGGTCTGGTTGAGTGGATTGAGTGTTTGGTTGATTGGTAATCATTCTGTTGTTGTGGGAAAATCTAGAATTGCACTAATTAATCCAAGTGACTTCTTTTTGTAGGTGAAGAACCTAGAGGATTGAGAGGATGTAGGCACTGAGAAAAGGGCAAAAGCATGATTAAGCAACCTGCTCTAATACCATGTTAGAAAGAGGCAAGAGAGGTAACTAAGCTGTAAAAGAATGTTGAGAGAGAAAGAAGACTTTGAGAAGAAAAGTTTATTTGATATATTTTGTTTGTACAAAATTGCATCTATTTATACAAAAAAAGTAAAGTATATAAGGAAAGTATTTAATCACATGATTTCAATAGTAATGTTATAATCCCATCAATTAGGGAGTAGAATCAGTCCTATAATAGTGCTCAATCACTGTAATTGAGCTCAATCATATCCTATGATAAATGCTAATAATCTTCACATGTCAATACAATTATCTACTCATAATTCTTCTCCTCCTTCACATATACAACCTGTTATGTCAGCACAATCAGTTTCATATATACCTTATGTCTCTACATTATCAACTTCTCCTTTGTACTTATCTACTCACAATATTTCTGCTTCTTCACACAAACAATCGGTCATGTCACCACAGTCTATTTCATCTAATAACTCAATTTCCACTTGCCCAATTAAATTGATTTGTTATCACCATTCCCTTTGTCTAAACGCTCTTTTTCTTCTCAAACACAATCACATTACTCCCCTCACTTAAACACATCAAGCTCTACATCATCCTCTGGTTCCATATTATCCCCACGTACTATTTCACCTACAGAATCAGTCTCCACTTGTCCTCTTATAGTGGATCTACTTTTTTCTCAAAGATCTGAGTATTCTAAACCATCCTATCCCATTAAAACCACCACAAATATCCATCCTATGTTGACAAGAAGTAAAGAAGCTTCGTACATAATTGAATCTGATTAGCAAAATATTCCCAGAGCTCTTACTATTACGAGACATATAGTTCCTTAACTAACACAACATCTAAAGCTCTGAATGGAAACAAGTTATGCAATGTGAATATGATGCCTTAGTTCACAATAAAACTTGGACACTTGTCCCAGACTTTCTTGAGATGAATATTGTGGGGAACAAATGGGTCTTCAGGATAAAATTTCATGCTGATGGCACCTTGCAGAAATACAAAGCTAGATCAGTAGTCAAAGGTTTTCAACAGACAGTAGGATTAGATTATTTTGAGACTTGTAGTCCTATTATAAAACCATCAACTATTTGCATCATTTTAACTCTTGCTATCATAAATGGCTGGGATATACAACAAGTAGAAGTGAACAATGCCTTTTTAAATGGTGACTTGAATGAAACAATCTATATGCAACTGCCTCTTGGTTGAATTGATCAAGCTTATCCATCTCATGTTTGCAAGCTCAATAAGGCTCTGTATGGCCTGAAACAAGCTACAATGGCTTGGTTTGACAAGCTAAAAGAGGCTCTTTTGAATAGAGGATTTCAAAATCCAGTTTTAGATTCTAGTCTTTCTGTGCTTCACAAACAACATCAAGAAATATAGATTTTGATCTATGTGGATGACATACTTCTTATTGGATCAAATATGGCTTTAATTCATCAATTGGTCAAAGAATTCAATGATTGGTTTGCCTTAAAAACTCTTGGATCCTTGCATTACTTTCTTGGTTTAGAGGTGACTAGAACAACAGTTGGTATTCATTTGAGAAAATCTAAATATGTCACAAATCTACTTCTAAAGACTAAAATGTCTAAAGCTCGCCTTTGCTCCATTCATATGGCTCTTGGTCCCAAATTATTTACCACTGATAGTGAGCTTTTTCCTACTCCAAGTCTTTACAGAAGCACCATAGGGGCTTTGCAATATTTGTCACTTACTAAACCTAATATTAGCTTTGTAGTTAATAAACTTAGTCAGTTCCTTCCAATAGAGTTACAATGGCAAGCCTGTAAGAGGGTACTTTGATATCTCAAAGGTACAATCAGTCATGGTTTGATTTTTAGACCAACAGTTGCATTGCATATAAAATGTTATGCTAATGTAGATTGGGTACCAATCTTGTGATAGGAGATCCACAAGTGGCTACTGTGTGTATCTAGGTCCAAATTTGATTCAGTGGAGTTCCAAGAAACAAAAGGTACAGTAAAACCTCTCTACAATGATACTCTATATAGGAATAAACTCTACATAGTTATAAAAAATTCTATTCCCATTTTGGGATAGTTATAAATAAGAATAAACTCCACATTGTAATAAGTTATAATTTTTCTAATTCCCGTCTTAAGGAAAGTTACCTCTACATAGTAATAATTATCTATACATTGTAAAAAAAATATATGCTATCTTACATTAAAGGTTTAAGATGAAATAAAATATTTATCTAAAGTTGTTTGGGACAATGATTTATACCACATCTTTTAACTTATGGGTACATTACTCGCTAGCATGGACATCTTCTTGTTGAAAGCAAAACATTTCTAGTGTCTCAAGTATGTTTAGAACTTCTTGGCATGAAATTTTTTGTACCTTGATAATCTATGGATTATACTGTTTTTCTTGTTTATATGTAGGATTTTTGGATACTTCCCTTTGAATTTAGGCCTAAATTGCTACTTAATTTGTTCATTTCATGTTTCAGGTCTAAAATGCATTTTTAGATTGAAACGAAGCAAAAAGGCATCAATCAATTCAAATTTGAGAGTTTTCAGAGTTTAGAGATATTTAAAGGTTGACCAGAAGCACCCTTGAAGCTCGGTGTAATGAGAAGGAAAGAGACAATTGAAGATTCAAGCATTGGAGCATGCAAGGGCAGTTCCATAAATTCAACAAAATGAAGACAAAGTTTCACCCTAGCAAGAAGCATTTTTTCCATGGCATGAAACTCTCAAGTTTAAATGTCTTTTTGCAGTTCGTCGCGATGCTATGGCGAAAATCAAGTTCGTCGCGGCAATATATGGAAAATTTTGTTTTTTAAAAACAATGCATTTTCCCATTTTGGTCTTGAGTCCTAGGGTTAGTGGGCACTATAAAAACAACACTTAGCCCATTTTAGTGAGGAGGTTGTCATTTTAGGCAAAGGGAAGAGGAAAAAGAGATTTAAAGAGTTTGGGTCTCCAAATTAGGGAAGATTTCATTTCTCTTTCAATTTCTAACATGTTGAACTCTATATTTACAGTTTATGTGATGTTTTTCTTTATTTTGAGCAAGAACTAACTCTCTTTTGGGTTAGGGTTTTGATGTAACTTGGATTACAATGGTTTAGTCTATAAATTTGTGTTGTTTTTGAGTTCTATTGCTTGGATTATGTGTTTATTCTTGTACTTAATGTGATTGGATGTTGGGTTTTTTATTCAATTGAATGTTGAGCATGATGAGACTAAGAAGTGATTCATGTGTTAGCTTTTTAGGGTAAACACCATATATTAAGTGAACGCTAGAAATAGGTTTAACAATCTATGAAATCTTTATAGGATTCCACTTAGTTAATAGACTTTAAACTATTAATCTTCATTTTGTTAGGTCCAGAAGCTTAATAGGGATAAGTAGGAGAATATAGCCTGAGAAGGTATATTCTACAACTTAGGGAGTTCAATTTATAATCCTTGCATGTGAACTTGAAAGCAATAGAAATTGTAGATTAAATGAGAGTATCCTAGTGAAGTCGAAGCCTAACCTCTCTTGCCTTGAATTGAATTTGTGTTGATTAGTCTAGTTTTAATTTCAGTTATTTAATATTGTGCTTTAATTTTAGCTTTACTTTCTCCCGCAAATCCAAACATTTTTTGTGTTCTTCAATTAGTTATAGAACTAGGAAAATCGATACTTAGCACTCAATCCTCTTGGGAACGATACTCTACTTCACCATTATATTACTTTTTGTGACTAGTGCACTTGCTAAATATGTATGTTTGTGAAAGCACGCATCAAGTTTTTGGTGCCATTGCCGAGGATTGATATTGTGTTAATATTGAAGTTTTCTAGTTTTTGCTAAACTGGAGTTTAATTTTTAGTTTTAATTGTTTTTAGTTTAATTTTTCTGTTTGTCTAGTTGTGATCTCACTCTCTTTTTCTTTCCTGTGTAGTTTATGCGAAAAGCAAGAAATCATCCAGTGGTTCCTATTGATCCAGAGATTGAAAGAACTGTGAGAAGACTCATTAGAAAGAGAAGAGAACGAGAAGCAAGAGTCATTGAGATGGCTGAAAATAGAACTTTGAGGGAATTTTCACTTCCATAAGTTGACGGGTGTAGTCCGAGCATTACAAGACCACCTGTTGGGGCAAATAACTTTGAGATAAAGCCAGCTATAATCTAGATAATTTAGCAATTAGTACAGTTTGGGGGTGATCCAAAAGAAGATTCGAATATGCACATAGCCAACTTCCTGGAAATCTATGACACATTCAAGTACAATGGGGTGACAAATGATGCTATTAGATTGCATATGTTTCCATTCTCATTGAGAGATAAGGCAAAAGGATGGCTAATGTCATTAGCCATTGGAACCATCACAAAATGGAATGATCTAGCACAGAAGTTCTCGTACAAGTATTATCCCCCAATTCTTTCAACAAGGATGAGAAATGACATTACCTCATTTGTACAGGGCGACCATGAATCATTATATGAAGCATGAGAGAGATTTAAGGAAATGTTGAGGAAGTGTCCACACCACTATTTGCCTGTTTGGATGCAAGTTCAAACCTTCTATTCGGATTTGCTACCAAATGTTCGAACAATGGTAGATGTAACAACTGGTGGAGCTTTATAGAAAAAGATACCGGTGGAAGCTCAAGAGTTACTTGAAGTTTTAGCAAGTAACAACTACCAAAGACTAGATGACAGAATAGTGCCAAAGAAGTCCATGGGTATTCATGAAGTTTATGCTTACACAACCATTTTAGCCCAACTTGTTACGCTTCAGAAACAAATAGGAGGTATGCATGTTAATTCCATTGAAACACCTCAAGTAACATGTAAACCCCACCGGTATGTCCAAGGGTAAAATAGTCTTTTCATTTTTATGTGCTAAGTTAACTACCATGCACATGCCTTAGGGGTAAAGTGGTAAAAGAATGATGATATTTTGCTAGCTTGACAAGATGAAGATGATGAAGGATTAAAGAGTAATTAAAAGAAAATTGTTAAGGGCAAAAAGGAAAATAATGTTATAAGCCATTAAATGCAAAAGACAAATGAGTAATTTTTTTAAAAAAAAAAAATCTTGATTTTAGTTGGTATGAGTCGGCCAACACATGTATTCTTCCACTCTCCATCATCTTCTTCAATATTTCTACAATATTCCATCATCTTCTTCAATACTTCTCCATTAATTCTATTTCCTCCATTAAAATTTCAAGCTTTTTAGTTGCAATCTTTCAAGTTTCTTATATTTCTTTCTTTATTAAGGATATTAGGAGGTAAATTTCAACTCCTTATCTTATATAAATATTATGTATTTCAAGTTATTAAAGTTTTCTTATGATTTATGTTAGGATAAAGAGTCAATTGGAGATAAGGAGGAGGAAATTTGCAAAGGAGTGGTTTCTTCACACAAGGTAAAGGAAACCACCATTTGATATGAAATAAGGATTAGGTTTTCTAGGTTTAGTATTAGGGAACCTTAATTCTTGTCACACAAAAGAAATTGAGCTTGGTTTGATGCTATAATTTGCAATTGATGGATTTATATGTGAATTGTAGAAAATTGAAGTTTGATGGCAATTAATGGAAATGGTTGTGTCATAAGTATTTAACACATTACAAGGGAGGTTATTATTGATCATTTAACATGTTTTCACAGGGGAGAATGGTTAGGAAAGGTTGGGGAGTAAGTGGAGGTAAATAGGTATGGAAAAGCCTTTAAAAAAAGGCATGTTACCATGGTTGCGATTGTCAAATCGGTGGCCTTCTGAGGTATTTTTTGGCATCTAAACTATCGAACTGGGTTGGGGCCTAAACATAAAAGTTGTAGATCTTTCTATAATCTTTAAAACGAGACCATGATCATATCAATCCGATGTGTATAACTTGAGATATGCCTTCTTGAATATGACCTGCGCAGCATGACTACCTCAAAAGTGCTTCCAATTTCTTAATTTATTTTTTAGCCTAATAATCTATGATTGATTCCAAGTATGGAAATAATGCTTAAAGGGTTTTGAAGCACGTTTGAATGAGTGGTCTTTGTGATTATTTAATGATTGTATTAACATATATATTTGATGTAAAGAATGACCATGGAGGTTATGTGTAATATGTTATGTATTACCTAAGTATGAGCTTGTTTATGTATAAACAAGCCTAAGTATGATATGTTTCTATGAATTTGTTATGCATCCATGAAATGGTAATGATGAAATGATATGTTCATCTATGAAAAGTGTATGTTTTTAAAGAATGAAGCACGTCAAGCATATTAATGATGGAAAAAAGGGGGACTAGATCCCAAGTTTGAGCCAAATGCTTTCAAGGTACATAGACATGAATTTTTGTTAAGAAAATGATTTGTAAATTTTATGGAAGCTGTTGGCATGTTATGGAGATCCTGAGCTCACTCATGCACATGTCTCGACCAAAAGAAATGAATAGTCCATAGCATGCATGACCATGGGGACTATGTTATAAGTTAAGGTTAGCTCATTGACCAAAGGTTTCATAATCCATGCCTCAGCTTAGTCCGATCGGCAGATAGTAAAAGGGTTTTCAAAGAAAAATGTATTTATACATGCATGGTATTGAAGTGCATTATTCATGAACATTAAAGAAAAGCATTACATGAATTATATTATGCATTATGATATGAATTGAATATGCTGTGTTATATTACATTTATATTATTAATGTTTGGTTCATGTACAAGTAAATAAGATGCTTTCCAAGTTTAAGAATGTTATATAGGGTTAAATGATTGATACCCTTACTGAATGATTAGCACTCATTTCCCTAGTTTCCATGTTTTGTAGGTAATGGTTAAAGCGGTAATGGCGAGGAGGCTTGGGGGCATGCATGTTAACTTATGATGTTGTATAAAGGATGTTGCTTTTGAATTTAATGTTTATAATCTAAGTTTTATGAAATAATAAATATGTTTTGCTTATAAATGATAGGAGATATTTTATATTTGCTTCCACTATTAAACAATTGATGTAGTTGTTTTCTTTAAACCATATTTTTCATATATAGTCATATTTTGACAGGTTGATTAAGAAAGCAATGTAAATGAGATGAGAATTTTTTATTTATTTATTTTCATATAGTACATGTTTGCAACCAGCATTTACGTTTTAAATTACAAAACCTTCCAAGCGTGAATTCTCTAACTTTCAATCCTAATGGAATACTTAGAGGGTACCCAGCTGGACGGGGGTGTTACATCAAGTCTGAGTTGTTTGTGGCAACAAACAACCCAAGGCAGCCATTATACATAGTAGTGTTACAATGGACATAACGACAGTCCCGTGTTTCACAATCAGGGCTATTAGGGACAGTTTTTGTGCCTTAGCACTCAACCCCAAAACATCCTGAAGGGTGTTGGACAAGGCCGCATGTGGAAACACACGGCCATTTCCATCACCACACGTGGTAGCAGGCGACTACCGTTATGTCCATGGTACACAGCAGTGTTACAATGGACGTAACGATAGTCCCGCGTTTCACGATCAGGGCTGTTGGGGACAGTGCTTTTGTGACTTAGCACTCAACCCCAAAACATCCTAAAGGGTGTTGGACAAGGCCGCATGGGGAAACACACGGCCATTTCCATCACCACACGTGGCAGCAGGCAACTACGGTGTGCAAAGCACACAGCAACTACTTGTGATTTGCTACAATAGCAATATGTAACGACCACATAGAGGTACGTAATTTAATTTATGCTCTCATACCCTTTAGTTGATTTTTGTTAAGGTTAATTTAAGGAAAATGTGAAGAAAATGCCTTAAACTTGCATTAAGGGTAAAATGGTCTTTTTACTCAAAATTAGTTGAAATTGTGGGGAGTGAAAAGAGATAGAATTTCATGGAGAATGCAAGAAAAATGAGGGCATTATAGTAATTAACTAAGGGACATAGATGAAATTTTAAAGAAAGTGCAAGGGCAAAATGGGAAACTAATGTATAATTTTATGTTATATCAAGGATTGAAGAGTGAAACCCTAGCCACTCTTCAACCCATTTTCACACCACTTCTCCTCCAAATCCTCTCAATTTCTTCACTTCTTTTTCAAAAGAAATTCATAGATCTTGGGTGTTTTTTAGTGGATTTTCAATCTTAAACATCTATAGGTAAGATCCTTGCACTAAGAAGTGATTTTTAATTTTTAAAGTGTTGATTTTGATGGCTTATACTCATAGGATTTAAGAGGAAGAGAGTTTGATCAAAGAAGATTCTTAAAGGGTTGAATTGCTCATATCAAAGGTAAGTAAATCCTACCCTAAGTATGATTTAAGTTATGTTGTGTAGAGAACTTTCTTTATGCATATATATGTGTTATATGTAGAATTGTTGATGGATTTGGTGTTGAATAATGATTAGAACCTATCCATGAGAAGTTGTGTTAGTGTAGTTGTTATTTAATGAATGTTTGGATGAGATTTGGAAGAATAGAAGTGAAAATTTTGAAGTGTGTATTTTGGGTAGATTTGGTGTTAATTATGGAGGAGTTTATTCTAAATGTTTCGTGCCCTAAAATAGAGATAGAAGTATAGCCAAATTAGTGTTAATTTGTGCACATGAATTATTTGATGAAATGCCAAAGAGAAGTGCATGTATGAGTATGATTATGTGTTACTTTGGGATGAGTTTGTAGATGGTAGAGAATGACATGTTTGCATTCCATAATGCACAATTGCATTTAAACGTGTGAATGTAGAAAGAATTATAAGCATGAAACCATCTACATGCATACATATTCATAAGAGCATGAAAAAGCACTAAAATATGTTAAAGAGAAAATAGAAAGAAATGAGAATATTAAAGATATTCAAATCTGAATTTTCAGTTAAAGAAGTGTAAAAAGGTAAAAAGAAGAGAAGGTTGTTGTGATGGGGAGCCCGTGAGTGACATAGTCCCACATGCACGCCGCCATTAATGAGCGGCCTTAGAATTCAGAAAGAAGAATTATACAGTCCGTTAGAAGTGTGTGTGGATGAGGACTATACCCAGAATTAGAGAATTCACTCACACGGCCAAGGCTCCAAATCCATGCCTCAACCGAGTTCGATCGGCAAGAATAGAAAGAAAGAAAGAAAGAAAGAAAGAATAGAAAAGAATGAAAAGAAAGAATAGAAAGAATAGAAAAGAAAGAAAGAATAGAAAGAAAGACTAGAAAAGAAAGAAATAAATAAAGAAAAAGAAATAGAAAACAGAATAAGAAAAATAGAAAAGAAAATGCATAATTTATGCATTTGTGCATTCGCATCATGAATATGCATAACACCATGCTCATTATCATGAGTAGTGAAAAATTAGAAAACAGAAAGAAAAACAGATAGCAAAACAGAGAAAGAATGGGAAAGAACAGAGAAGGAACAGAGAGAAGAAGAGAGAAAGCATAGAGAATAATTGGGAAATGTGATGTAAGGAAAGAAAATTCGGAATTTAAGCAACGGAGAGAGAAGGGTAGCATAGTGGGTTTACTTACTAAGTCATTAGTGGTCACTCCGTTGTTTTTAATGTTTTTGCAGGTAATATGTGAGTTGTGATCGCTCGGAACATCATGTAGTGGAAGGGTTGGGCTACACTGTCAAGTTGCTATTTTTGAGTAGATTTTGTAAATATTTGTATATAAAGAAAAATTAAATATGGGCCCATACTTTATTACTCGTATATATGTGTATTTTCTTATATATATTTTTAATGAGTTTTAGTGATTATTTTACGAGTATACTAGCTAGAAAGAAAGCATTACATTTTTGGTATCAGAGCAAAGGTTTTGGGATTTGACAGTGTGCTATCCTGCCACATTGATGTTCCGTAGCTAACCGCTGTAAGTAATTTCTTTCCTTACTTGTAGTAGATGAGTTAATTGAGTTGATTAAAAGTGTTGGTTTATGTAGATGAGACGTAGAACCCGAGGAAGCAGTAGGAAGGAAATGAGCACGGGTGAACCTTCCAATCCTCCAGAATCTACTCCCCCTGTCCTCGATAAAGAAAGGACTTGTAATATTATATAGCAAGTCTTGGCAGAAAATCGGGGAGGCTCCGTACCGGAGAGAGTTGAGACCTGTAGTAACTTTCTTTCTAGCTAGTATACTCGTAAAATAATCAATAAAAGTCATTAAAAAATATATATAAGAAAATACACATATAAACGAGTAATAAAGTATGGGCCCATATTTAATTTTCTTTATATATAAATATTTACAAAATATACTCAAAATGACATCTTGACAGAGTAGCCCAATCCCTTCCACTACGTGACATTCTGAGTGACCGCAACTCACCTATTACCTGCAAAAACATTGAAAACAATGGAGTGAGCACTAATTGCTTAATAAGTAAACCCGCTATGCTACCCTTCTCTCTCCGTTGCTTAAATCCTGAATTTTCTTTCCTTACATCATACTTCTCGATTATTCTCTATTCTTTCTCTGTTTTTCTCTCAATTTTCTAATTTTTCGCTGCTCACGATAATGAGCATGGTATTATGCATATTCATGATGCAAATGCACAAATGCATAAAGTATGCATTTTCTTTTCTATTATTCTGTTTCTTTTTCTTTATTTCTTTCTTTCTTTTCTAGTCTTTCTTTCTATTCTTTCTTTTCTTTTCTATTATTTCTTTCTTTCCTTTCTATTCTTTCTTTTCTTGCCGATCGGACTCGGTTGAGGCATGGATTTGGAGCCTTGGCCGTGTGAGTGAATTCTCTAATTCTAGGTACAGTCCTCATCCACACGCACTTTTAACAAACTATACAATTCTTCTTTCTGAATTCTGAGGCCGCTCACTAAAGGCAGCGTGCATGTGGGACTATGTCACTCACGGGCTCCCCATTGCAACAACCTTCTCTTCTTTTTATCTTTTTACACTTCTTTAACTAAAATTTCAAATTTGAATATCTTTAATATTCTCATTTCTTTCTATTTTCTCTTTAACATATTTTAGTGCTTTTCCATGCTTTTATGAATGTGTATGCATGTAGATGGTTTCATGCTTATAATTCCTTCTAAATGCAAATGTTTAAGTGCAAGGATGCTATGTAGCATAAAAATAAGTTTCCCTCTACCATCTACAAACTCATATTAATTCATAAATGAATAAAACTCATGCATACACTTCTCTTAGACATTTCATCAAACATATTGCATGCATAATCAAACTCTAACTTGACTACAATTCTATCTCTTTCTCAAGCCACCATTATTTGGAGTAAAACTCCCTTAAACAATTACTAAACCTGTCCAAAACAATACACTCCCAAAAGTTCTACTCAACTCTTTCTAACTTCAACCAAACTTCAATTAATCATCATACAACCAAAACCACCTCTCATGGCTAAATTCTATTCATCAATAATCATCAAACTCATCAATAATTCATCAATTTCATTAACAATTCTCAAAATCATAAGCATATACATATATGTAAAATCTCTATACACTTGATTTCTCAAATCATAACTTGGGTGGGATTTACTTACCTTTGATATGAGCAATCCAACCTCTTTAAGAATCTTCTTTGATCAAACTCTTTTCTTCTTAAATCCTATGAGCACAAACCATCAAAATTCAACACTTTAAAAATGAAAAATCACTTCCTTGTGCAAGGATCTTACCTAAAGTTGCTTGGGATTGAAAATCCACTCAAAAATACACAAAACCTATGAATTTCTTTTGAAGAAGAATTGAAGAATTGAAGAATTTGAGAGAATATGGAGGTGAAAGTGGTGTGAAAATGGGTAAGAGTGGCTAGGGTTTCACTCTTCAATTTGATATAACATAAAATATATATATATATATATATATATATATATATATATATATATATATATATATATATATATATATATATATATATATATATTAGTTTCCCATTTTGCCTTTGCACTATCTTTAAAATTCCATCTATGTCCCTTAGTCAATTACCATAATGCCCTCATTTTTATTGCATTCTCCATGAAATTCTATCTCTTTTCACTCCCCACTTTTTCAACTAATTTTGAGTGAAAAGACCATTTTACCCTTAATGCAAGTTCAAGGCATTTTCTTCACATTTTCTCAAAATAACTTTACCAAAAAATCAACTAAAGGTATAAGAGCATAAATTAAATTACGTACCTCCATGTGGGCATTACAAGACCCCGATTATTGTATCGACCCCCAGGGAGGAGAGAGAAAGGTCGGTACCCCCAATAGTGCAGAATCGTATTAAGCCAGTTTATGGGTTGCCTAGTCAACACCAGTAAATCGCCGTCAGAATTTAGGGGTACTGTGGACCCACTAGTGGCAGATGAGTGGTTCAGATCAGTGGAGCGTACGACGACACTCTTCCCTATGACAGATCGGGAGAAGATTCAGTATGCCAGTTTTTTATTTAGGGGTGATGCCTATATATGGTGGGAATTGATGGAGGATACTCATGATACAGCTTTGATGACCTGCAGAGATTTCAGAAGATTGTTTGAGGCAGAATATAGAACAGTTGATTGATGAAAAGATTCAGGAGTTTATTAGTTTGCAATAGAGGGCTAATTCAGTGAAGGAATATTCTGTGAAATTCAATTCCCTAGCAAGGTTTGCGCCAGGAGTAGTGAGTACACTAGAGTTGAGGAGAGATAAATTCGTGCATGGGCTGAAACTAGAAATAGCCTGAGATGTGATAGCCGGTGCCCAGCCCCTTCAGACATACAGTGAAGCTTTGGAACAAGCTTTATGGGTAGAAATATTTGTGAATAAGCTAACCCCGACAAGTCCATCAGTAGTAGCCCCCAGTGTTCCACCTCCTACTCCACAGAGAGATAAAGCTGATACCCCTACTAATAGAGAGGTGAGAAATAAGAAAAAGTTTCAACCCAAGAAGAACAGAAGGGATTGGCAGAATAAAAAGTCGAGAACTAGTGAAGTTCTCCAATGCCAGAAGTGTGGAAGAAATCATTCTGGGGGGTGTCTAAGAGATTTGGGCCGAAATGTATGTTACAGATGCGGGCAGCCAGGGCATATAATGAAAGATTGTAAAGCCCCTCCTGCACCCACAGCGCAGACACCTAGAGGTACTAATGCTCGAGTGTTTACAGTAGCCCAAAGTGAAGTTGAAGCTAGCCCATTCGCAGTTACTGGTAAGTTATTATTTCATTCAGTTTCCTTTTATGCTTTAATTGATTCTAGAGCCACACATTCATTCATTACACATGGGATTTTAGAGAGATTAGGTTTAAAACCTAATATAGTGGATTGTCCCATTAAGATAGAGTTACCAGATGGTGTTAGTGTAGTAACTCAAGAGATGCTTCCAGGGGAGTCCATAGTGATCCATAGAAGGGAGTTGCCAGTGGACTTGATAGTGTTTGATATGCCTAATTTTGATATTATTTTAGGCATGGATTTCCTAGGGAGATTTGGAGTAGAGATTGATTGTCAAGAAAAGAAAGCAAGATTTAATCTTGATGATGGAGATAAGTTTAATTTTGGCGAGAATCACCAGCTTAGTATGTTAATTAGCATTGTAAAGGCCACAAAGATGTTAAGAAAAGGGTGCTTAGGGTATATTGCTCATGTAGTGTACAATAGTGATGCCCCACAACCAGAGATTTAGAAGGTGCCAGTAGTTCGGGAGTTTTTAGATGTATTTTCGGAAGACTTGCCGGGTTTACCTCCGGAAAGAGAAGTAGAATTCAGTATGGAACTGGCACCAGGGACCGCACCAATTTCTAAAGCCCTTTACCGGATGGCCCTAGCCGAGCTTCAGGAATTGAAAAAGTAGCTTCAAGAACTCTTAGACAAGGGTTTTATTCGACTTAGCCATTCTCCCTGGGGTGCTCCAATTTTTATTTTATTTTTTGTGAAAAAGAAAGATGGATCTCTACGGATGCATATAGATTATAGAGAGTTAAATAAAGTGACAGAGAAGAATAAATACTCTTTACCTCGAATAGACGATTTGTTTCATCATCTGAAAGGAGCAACAGTGTTTTCAAAGATTGATTTGAGGTTGGGTTATCATCAAGTAAGGGTAGCAGAGCAAGATATTGCCAAGACTGTTTTTCGGACAAGATATAGGTATTATGAGTTTGTGGTGATGCCTTTTGGGTTAACCAATGCCCAACAATCTTTATGGACTTAATGAACTGGGTGTTTCAGGATTGTCTCGATCGATTCATAGTGGTGATTATTGATGAAATCCTGGTTTATTCTAAGACAGAAAAGGAACATGAAGAACACCAAAGATTTGTGCTACAACAATTACAAGATAAAAAGCTGTTCGCCAAATTTTTTAAGTGTGAGTTTTGGTTAGATCAAGTTATCTTTCCGGGCCATACCGTCTCAAAAGAGGGTGTATCAGAGGATCCAAGTAAGTAAAAGCAATTATGGAATGGCAACAGTCGAAGACAGTAAAGGAAGTTAGAAGTTTCTTAGGGCTAGTAGGCTATTACAGTAGCTTTGTGGCAGGGTGGGGTTTGCTCCCATTATTAAACCGCTTACAGCTCTCACCAAACAGAGAACTCCTTTCATTTGGTCGAATGCCTGTGAAGAAAGTTTTCAAGAGTTAATAAGAAGATTGACCACAACTCCTATTCTTGTGTTACCATAAGAGGGTGTAGATTATGACATTTATACAGATGCCTCATTTTAGGGACTTGGTGCAGTATTGATGCAGTTAGGTAGAGTAATAGCCTATGCTTCTTGTCAGCCAAAAGAGTATGAGACGAGATACCTTACGCATGATCTGGAGTTGGCTGCTGTAGTTTTTGCACTAAAAATATTGAGGCATTATTTGTATGGAGCAAAGAGTAACATTTATACGGATCATAAAAGTTTGAAGTATTTCTTCACCCAAAGTGAGCTGAATATGAGACAAAGGAGATGGTTAGAGCTGGTTAGAGATTATGACTGTGAAATTAAGTATCAGCTGGGAAAAGCCAATGTAGTAGCCGGTGCCTTGATTAGAAAAGCTTACTTGTCCCGACTGACAAGGCAGAAGGAATTAATAGAAGAATTGTGCAAAGAACAGATTGAGGTCATACCAGAAAGGATTGCCTGTGTTGAGGTTCGGGTACTTTACTGGAAGAAATCAGAGGAAAGTAAGCTGCCGATGAGTGGTGTCAGAAAATAAGTCAACAAGTGCTTGAGGGTAAGATACCAGAGTTCCATATGTTAGATGGTGTCCTCTGTTTCAAGAGTCGTTTGTGCATTCCTCAAGATGATGAGTTAAAGAAGAGAATTCTTATGGAGGCCCATGACACACCATACACTGCTCATCCTAGAGCAACCAAGATATATCAAGACTTAAAGAAAGGCTATTGGTGGCCAGGTCTGAAGAAGGATATTGGAGATTTTGTAGCTAAGTGCCTAGTTTGTCAACAAGTGAAAGCAGAACACCAAAGGCCATCAGGGTTGCTTCAATCGTTTAGTATTCCTGAATGAAAATGAGAGAGTATTTCGATGGATTTTATTACAGGTCTCCCTAGAGTGCAGAAAGGGTTTAATGCTATATAGGTGATAGTAGACAGATTGACCAAGTCAGCCCATTTTCTTCCAGTAAAGGATAACACTACTTCGAATCAATTGGCCCAGATTTACATTAAAGAGATAGTGAGACTGCATGAAGTACCCAAGACAATAGTATCAGATAGAGATTCCAGAATTGTCTCAGCTTTCTGGACTAGTTTATAGAGGAACTTGGGTACCATATTAACTTTTAGTACCACCTACCATCCTCAAACAGATGGCCAGACAGAGAGAACAAATCAGATACTTGAGGATATGTTGAGGGCTTGCTGCATGGATTATAGAATGTCCTGGCATGAGATGTTACCCTTGGTGGAGTTTGCTTATAATAATAGTTATCAGTCTACAATTAAGATGGCTCCTTACGAGGCTTTGTATGGTAAACGTTGTAGATCTCCACTACATTGGGATGAGACAGGCGAGAAAGATGAGTTGAATACAACTCGTGGGCCAGAACTAACTCAAAAAATGATAGAAGATGTCAAGTTAATCAGAAGTAGAATGAAACAAGCCCAAGACAGGCCGAAAAGCTATGCAGACTTGAAGAGGAAAGATGTTGAATTCGAAGTGGGTGATAAAGTGTTTCTAAAAGTTGCCCCCAACAAACAGGTGATGCGTTTCGGTAGTAAAGGAAAGTTAGCACCAAGATGCGTTGGTCCATTTGAAGTATTACAGCGAGTGGGAAAGGTAGCCTATAGGTTAGCTCTACCACCCAGCATAGACATAGTACACAATGTATTTCATGTCTCGATGCTTCGGAAATATGTAAGTGATCCCTCCTATATATTAAGTGTAGAGGATGTGGACTTAGAAGAAAATCTTGTGTATAAGGAGCGTCCAATTCAGATATTGGACAGAAAGATTAAAGAGCTTCGAAACAAGAGTATCCCTTTAGTGAAAGTCCTCTGGAGAAATCATAAAGTTGAAGAAGCTACATGGGAGGTGAAGCAAGATATGCAGAACCGTTGCCCAGAGTTGTTTGTTTGAATTTCGGGGACGAAATTCTTATTTGGGGGGGGGGGAGAATTGTAACGCCAACATAGAGGTACGTAATTTAATTTATGCTCTTATACCTTTAGTTGATTTTTGCTAAGGTTATTTTAAGGAAAATGTGAAGAAAATGCCTTAAACTTGCATTAAGGGTAAAATGGTCTTTTTACTCAAAATTAGTTGAAATTGTGGGAAGTGAAAAGAGATAGAATTTCATGGAGAATGCAAGAAAAATGTAGGCATTATGGTAATTGACTAAGGGACATAGATGGAATTTTGAAGAAAGTACAAGGGCAAAATGGGAAACTAATATATAATTTTATGTTATATCAAGGATTGAAGAGTGAAACCCTAGCCATTCTTCAACCCATTTTCACGCCACTTCTCCTCCAAATCCTCTCAATTTCTTCACTTCTTTTTCAAAAGAAATTCATAGATCTTGGGTATTTTTGAGTGGATTTTCAATCTCAAACATCTATAGGTAAGATCCTTGCACTAAGAAGTGATTTTTAATTTTTAAAGTGTTGATTTTGATGGTTTATGCTCATAGGATTTAAGAGGAAGAGAGTTTGATCAAAGAAGATTCTTAAAGGGTTGAATTTGCTCATATCAAAGGTAAGTAAATCCTACCCTAAGTATGATTTAAGTTATGTTGTGTAGAAAACTTTCTTTATGCATATATATGTGTTATATGTAGAATTGTTGATGGATTTGGTGTTGAATAATGATTAGAACCTATCCATGAGAAGTTGTGTTGGTGTAGTTGTTATTTGATGAATGTTTGGATGAGATTTGGAAGAATTGAAGTGAAAATTTTGAAGTGTGTATTTTGGGCAGATTTGGTGTTAATTATGGAGGAGTTTATTCCAAATTTTTTGTGCCCTAAAATAGAGATAGAAGTGCCAAATTAGTGTTGATTTGTGCACATGAATTGTTTGATGAAATGCCAAAGAGAAGGGCATGTATGAGTATGATTATGTGTTACTTTGGGATGAGTTTGTAGATGGTAGAGAATGAAATGCACAATTGCATTTAAACGTGTGAATGTAGAAAGAATTATAAGCATGAAACCATCTACATGCATACATATTCATAAGAGCATGAAAAAGCACTAAAATATGTTAAAGAGAAAATAGAAAGAAATGAGAATATTAAAGATATTCAAATCTGAATTTTCAGTTAAAGAAGTGTAAAAAGATAAAAAGAAGAGAAGGTTGTCGCGATGGGGAGCCTATGAGTGACATAGTCCCACATGCACGCCGCCATTAGTGAGCGGCCTTAGAATTCAGAAAGAAGAATTGTACAGTCCATTAGAAATGCGTGTGGATGAGGACTGTACCCAGAATTAGAAAATTCACTCACACGACCAAGGCTCCAAATCCATGCCTCAACCGAGTCCAATCGGCAAGAATAGAAAGAAATAATAGAAAGAAAGAAAGAATAGAAAAGAAAGAATTGAAAGAAAGACTAGAAAAGAAAGAAAGAAATAAAGAAAAAGAAACAGAAAACATAATAAGAAAAATAGAAAACAAAATACATAATTTATGCATTTGTGCATTTGCAGCATGAATATGCATAAGACCATGCTCATTATAATGAGTAGTGAAAAATTAGAAAACAGAGAGCAAAACACAGAAAGAATGAGAAAGAATAGAGAAAGAAGAGAGAAAGAAGAAAGAATAGAGAATAATCGGGAAATGTGATGTAAGGATAGAAAATTCAGAATTTGAGCAACGGAGAGAGAAGGGTAGCATAGTGGGTTTACTTACTGAGCCATTAGTGCTCACCCCGTTGTTTTTAATGTTTTTGCAGGTAATAGGTGAGTTGCGATCGCTTGGAACGTCACGCAGTGGAAGGGTTGGGCTACACTAACAAGTTGCTATTTTTGAGTATATTTTGTAAATATTTGTATATAAAAAAAAAATTAAATATGGGCCCATACTTTATTACTCGTATATATGTGTATTTTCTTATATATATTTTTAATGAATTTTAATGATTATTTTACGAGTATACTAGCTAGAAAGAAAGCATTACACAATAGCACGTTACTGTTGCTCTTGTCACGGCAGCCAACACCACCACACATGGTGGTGCTTAGAGTTTCACAAATTTTCTCTAATTTCAACAAAAATCATATAAAACACAACAAATTTCAATAATCTCCCAAACACAACAATCCAAGTTTTTTTCCAATCAATCCAAATCCAAATCAATCAAAACAAAACCCTAAACATGCAATCTTCAAATCACATATATCTAGCAGTAAATTAAACACCGTAAACTCATATAAGAGACTCTGATACCACTATTAGGATTTGATCAAAGATAAAGAAAACGAAAAACATAAATTTACCGATTAAAACCCTAGAAGCCCCAAAATCCATATATGAGTAATACGATGTTTACATGCTTTGAATCAACCAAGACCCATGGAAGTTTTAGACTCTTACCAACTTTTGGAGGCTTTATCTCTTTTCGATTTGGATGAAAACACTCACAATCCAAGGATAGGATTGAACCAACAATATCCACACAAAGGCAAGAATCAACACAAACCGATTTACTAGATGGATTTATGTAGTCTAAAGAAGATGGGTGAGTGAAAGGGTTGAAAGAATTTTTTTCTTTCAATGAACCTTCCCTTGGGCAGCCAAAAGGGGAAAGAATGAGTGAGTTATTTGATTTTAGGGAAAAGTGCCTTTTTATAGGGCCACCCTAAAATCCTTTAAAAGGTATATTACCATTATACCATTCCACTAATTAAAAAATTAGTGTCAATGATTTCCACAAAAAATCATATCCCAGGTATTGAACCATTATTATTTTTATCCTTTAATAATGCTCTTTCAATATTTAAAACATATGTGCACCGATATATACATTCAAATATTGACGCTTTATTAATTTACAATATATATACGACAATCTACATATTTAAATAAATAACCAATCTTACATATTAGATCCAATATGGGATTGGATCTAGGCAACGACCTTTCTACAAAATTTGATTGCTCCGTAAGATCTACCAAAATACCCTTCATCAACAAATGACAAAAATGCCCCTCACACATTTTCTTCTTTAGATTGCCTTTTATGTGTGTGACCTAAAGACTCCTCATCATGCCAACAGTGTGTAATATCATTATCAACACCTAATCAATCGTCTCACTACACACAGACCAAGATTGACCCCTAGTAAGGCATCATGGCCACTTGGCAGATTCGAATTTAGCGTATTCGCTACCTATCAACAGTATGGTCACTGTGCAATCAAATCCTTTCATCATCTATTATCTCATCAAGGTTTGAAGCATGGAAGTAATTTTGGCTTCAAGTATAAACGACCTTGACATGTTCAGATTCGGTTATCAGACCAATCGAGCTTCAACTCATTCCACTATGTCCATAGATTCTAAGGTCCTTGTCCTTTACCGAAATCTCATCGAGATAATATCTCTTGTACATGGGAGTGATGAATCCTTTATCGATCCACCATAGTTGTGATGTACTTCTCAATATAGCCATCACTACCATATTGATAACCCCATCAGGATCACGTTAGGCTATTGTCAAACTACACCAATAGGTACACACGACGCTCCGTTGATCTATAGTCTAAAGACCACGTGTACCACCATCTATTAGAGGATGTATTCCATGGACATTGGTGTTACCATCTATATGGAATCCTCGTATGGGTTAGTAAGGTGAACTTGTGAATAACAAGCACCCATGCATCGCACTAAGTTGTCATCAAAGAACCTTGACATGTGAGATTAGTCACTACCTTTCTGTAGGGTCATTCAACGCTATGATAGTCTTACCGTATTATGAGTGCCCTAGGTCAGGATAATACTACAGCTATGGGCATTTCTAGAATGGCCACAATAAGTGATCATAAGGATCTCATAATCAAGACTTATCAATGCTTGATTCCCTCGTCATGGCTCAACACTCTAAGGGCATGTATTAATACATACATATGAAATATGCTTTACATAATATAAACAATGTCTTTCATAGATTAAATAATCATGATCCATAAAGTCAACATACAACAATATGATTGGCTTCAGGGCACCTACACTAACAATTTGCACATGTGACCAAGGAAGTGAGGATGCTCAAAGCCTTCAGGTTGTTTCATGAAAACTATCTCATTCAATGTGCCATTCAGGAAGGCATTATTAACATCTATTTGCTATATGTCCCAACCATTAGTTACATCAAGGGTGAGAATGTTTCTAATGGTTGATGGCTTTATCACTGGGCTGAAAGTTTCAAAACAGCCAAGAGTTTGCTAAAACCCCTTAGCTACCAGCCTTGCTTGGTACTTTTGAAGAGAACCATCAGCATTAAATTTGGTTATAAACACCCATTTGTTTCCAAACAATGTTCATATCACTAATGATAGGAACTAATGACCAGGTATTGTTTTTTAGTAGAGCATCAAATTCAATTTGCATTGTTGTTTTCCACTCAACACTACTTAAGGCTTCTCTTACAAAACAAGTTTCAGATTCAACATGTGATATGCTAGAGGTAAGTAAAACAGTTTTGCTTAAGCAATATCTTTGGCTCTAGTCAGCATAAAGTGAGTATTTTGAGTAACTTGTGGGAACACTGAGTTGAGTTGAAGATTTTAATAGAACTAAATCAATTTCAAGATGGCATGATGATAGGTTTGTTTAGAAATATGAGGTTGGGAAAGTGAATGTTGCGGAGATGTGAAATCTACTATTAAAGGACAAGTAGACAATGACTGATTTGAAGTGTTGGATTGAGAAGTTAATGTTGAGGTCTCTAACAGTTTGGATGATATTGATGAAGAACTCAAAGATGAGGAGGATGGAGATGAATAAGGTAAAATTGAAGATGGTAATGATGAAGTATTTATGCAAGATTTTGAAAGTGGAATAGATGTTGAAGGTGGAATAGATAAAGAATCAAATGTTGAAGGCAAATTCTTACCCATTGTTGAGGAGGGACTAGTTTGAGAATAGGTTACTATAGGAGTAGTAGTAGCAGATGCAAGAATTGTATCAGTTGCACCATGAACTTCTTTGACATAAATAAAAGGAAAACTGGAAATTGGTTGCATCATATTTAACTCTAATGAAGATGAAGGACCAGAATGAGGAAAAGGAAAATTATAAGTAAAAAGAAACATTAGTTCATTAAACTTAACATTGGAAGTGATATAAACCTTTCCATCATTTATAGCCTATGTGGATCAAACTATAGCCTAGAAAAACACATTTTTCAGAGTGAAACTTATGCTGATGATAATCTCTTAAGTAAGGAAAACATGTACAACCAAAAAATTTTAATGAAGAGTAAAGAGGTGGTTGATGAAACAAAATTTGGTACAGAGAGATAAAATTCAGCACAGAAGATGGCATTCTATTAATTAAGAAGACTGTTGTTTCAAATGCACACCACCAAAAATGTAAAGGCATAGACACATGTGCAAGTAAAGTCAAACCTGTTTCAACTACATGTCTATGCTTTCTCTCACTTCTACCGTTCTACTGATGAACATATGCACAAAAATGCCTGAATTGGGAAAAGGAACTCCATATTGCCCTATATTAGCTGAGGCATGATATTGATCATTTAATGTAGGTATACTAGGACTAGAGAAACCATAATAATGAGGGCAATGCTGGTTTAAAAAAGGATTAGGAAAAAGTATTTATAGGTGAAACAGGGGTGAAACTATTTTGTAGGTTAAAGTGTCCAGTAGGTGTGACTGGAATATGTGGGGAATTTGAGTAAGAGGATTGATGCCTAGTAATGTAACTGGAGCATGTAAAGAATTTGAGTAAGGAGACTAAGTTCCCTGAATTACTGACTACAGCTATATTAACAGAACTATGTGGAAAATCCATAGAATTGAACTTCTCAATTCTCATCTCATACTTCTGGAGCAAATATTCTGCTTCTTTTAGAGTCAATGAATCAAATTTAGATTCAACTCTAGAAATTAGATTAACAAACCGCAACATCAAATTCAGGACAAAGGCCATCCATAAAAAATTGTAGCAAATCTTCATCTGAGATCATTTGACCACTAGCTGATAAGTTTGTTGTGACTATTTCATACGCTAGCAAGTGCACTAGTCAACAAGTAATAAAGTGATGAATAAAGTATCAAATCCCACAAGGACTAAATATTAAACAAACAAATAAATTGACTAATGTTAATTGTTATTTGAGATAAAAAAATTGGCGATGTGAATTTTTTTTTTTTTTTTTTTTTTAAAGAACTGCTAGAAATTTAAACAATTAAATAACAGAGACAAATATTACTATATGATAAAAATGTTAAGGGTTTTGATTCTACCTAAACCAATGGCAGACATGCTTTATAAAAACTAGATTCAGGAAATTTATTGATATAAAGATATTCACTGCAAAAACTTGTATGTTATCTATCTTCTTCCTCAAAGCCTCTATTTGCACTGCTAAAAATGTAATAGCATCTATATTATGAATTCCTATGGGTCTCCTCATAGCTGATCTATCGGTAGCCCATTGAGAATTGTTAAAAGCCATTTCTTAAAACAATTCATGTGCTTCCTCAGGAGTCATCTTCATTATTGTGCCCCCTTCTGGTGCATCTAACATGTTATGGGTAGAGTTAGTTAAACCATTATAAAATGTCAATATTTGTAGCCACATTAGCAGTCCATGACGTGGGCACTTGTGAAATAAATCCTTGAACCCCTCCCACACCTCATACAATGATTCCGTAATAGCTTACAAAAACATTGGAATTTCGTTACATAACTTTAGCGGTTTTTGTAGGAGGAAAATACTTACTAATAAATTTTTGTGCCATTGCATCCCATGTAGTCATGGATCCTGCAGGCAAAGAAAGTAACCAACTCTTTGCCTTGTCCCTTAGAGAGAATGGGAAAAGTCGTAGGCGAATGGCATCATCTGAAGCTCCATTGTGCTTGAAGGTATCACAAATTCCAGGAAATTAGCTATATGAGAGTTTGGATCCTCTCGCATCAAACCACCAAATTGCACTAAATGCTAAATCATTTGGATTATTGCTAGTTTGATTTCAAAAGCATTGGCTTGAATGGTTAGCCTTGTAAGGCTTGATGTTTGATAATCATATTTTACACTATGATTTTGCATTGAATTTTGATAGGATTTAGGATACTTTTCATACAATTTGGGCTATAGTTGCTACCTAATTCTATTAATTTGTCTTTGCAGGCATAAACGGTGATTTTTAGCATAAATGACAGTTTTGAGCGTAAATTGTGTAACTTGAGCTTGGAAACTCGGAATGACTTTAATTTAGAAGCTTTGGAAAGCTAAGAAGAAGAGCTGCAACTTTCATGTTTTGGGTTTTTCCTAATTCTGACTGGACAAGGGTGAAAACTTGGCTTGAAGTTGTGAAAAGTATGCTGGGAACTGAAGAAAAATGTCTTTGGACGTGCTTCAGTATTTCTGCCATAACTTGAGCTGTAGACCTTGTATTGTGCTGATTCTTAAAATACCGGAAAGATAATTTAAAGGGCTACAATTCATATGTTTAACACCTTTTCAGATTCAGATTCTATCATGCTCATATTTGGCCCGAATGTCTTCACCGCGGCGAAGACAAAGCTTCGCTGCGGCGACCTGCGTCAGATTTAAAAATAAAACGACGCGTTTTGGCTTGCTAGGGCTTGATCCTTAAGTGAGAGAGGTATAAATTAGAGCGAAAAAGGAAGAGAAAGGAGTCTTGGTTTGTCATTTGGGAGGCAGCTCATGGAAGGAGAAGATTATTGAAGATTTGAGCTTCAAATTAGAGAAGATTTCTCCATCTTTTGCTTGTTTTTCAATGATGAATCTTGATTCAGTTTGTTTCTGTTATTTTATTTCATTTTTGACTATGAACTGAGTTGTTTAGCTAGGGTTTGATGTAATCTTGATACAATGATTCAAATTTATATGAATTGATTTACTTTGAGTTTTAATTTCATGATTGAGTGTTTATCTCTTTGCTTAATGATTTTTGGATGCTTGATCACCATTCAAATGTGTGTTGTTCACAATGAGACTAAGAAGTGATTTGTGATTGCGCCTCTTGGGATAAATACCATAGATAAAGCAAACGCTAGAGATAGGTTTAGCGATCTACGAAATCTAGATAGAATTCTATAAAGCTTAAACACTTTGAACTATTAATCTTCATTTTGTTGGGTGCGGAAGGTTAATAGGGATAAGTAGGGAAATGTAGCCTGAGAAGGTATGTTTTACACTTAGGGAATTCGATTTTCAATCAAGGAATTAGAACTCGGGTAATAGATTCTATGATTTGGGTTAGCGTATCTAGGTGAAATCAACACCCTAGCATTTTTTTTAGCATTGTTTAATTAGTTAAGTTGTTGGGTTTTGCTTTAATTTCATATTCATTCATTTATATTTTTGTTAATTTGTATTTAGTTGTTAATTTTCCATAAATCCAATTTATTGTTTCTTCAATTAGGACTTAAACTAGGGAAATCGGTACTTAGTAACACTATCCTTATGGGAACGATACTCTACTCATCATTATATTACTTGCGCGATTAGTATACTTGCTACATATTGCATGTTGTAGGAAACACGCATCAATGTTGCTCCATTTAAGGATGGCATAGTATATTCTCTAAGAAGTCTCATCACTTCTATGTTGGTTGCTATTACATTATTTCCTCCACCTTTATTGTTAATCTCTTCCATTGCTTCAACTTGTGTTCTTCTCAATCTCCTCAATTGGTGTAACGTGCACTCAATCTCAAGATCAAACTTTTAAAGTTCTTCTTTGCTAGAGTGGGTCATGCACTATGGGAGAAAAACTTGAAATACAAAAATAAACAAAAATTAAAATTCTCAAAGTAACAAGACAAGTCAACATAAATGTACGCTAATTTTTCAATCCTCGACAACAGCGCCAAAAACTTGTTATGACTATTTCATACGCTAGCAAGTGCACTAGTCGACAAGTAATAAAGTGATGAATAAAGTGTCGAATCCCACAAGGATTGAATGCTAAACAAAAAATATATTGAATAATCTTAATTGTTATTTGAGATAACAAAATTGGCGATGTGAATTTAAAAAAAAAAAAATTGCTAGAAATTAAAACAATTAAATAACAAAGAAAAATATTACTATGTGATAAAAATGTTAACGGTTTCAATTCTACCTAAACCAATGTTGACAGACATGCTATATAAACATCAGATTTAAGAAATTTAATGATCTAAAGATGGCTAAATCCCTCAATTTAACACAATTGTACATGAAATTCATTAACGATTAGGTGCCGCTCCCGCTTAAAACCTAAATTGGCCACGTAAACCTCATAAGACTCTCCCGAGTATCCTATTCAATCTATGATCTATGCTATTTTAATGACCTAAAGTGATTTCACCGTTCGATTTATCATCACATCAATAAAACAGTTGAACACAATGAAACCTTAATCAAAAGATTTCTAATCAAACTTCATCGCCCGGTTCATCATTCAATAAGAACCCTAAATAATTAAAGAAACATCAAATCCAAAAGCATTAAGCAAATCACATAGATTCTTGTAGAATAGTAAACTCCTGAGTACTTTAATAAAATTGAAAATCAAGTCAACATGGATCGGTAGAATCTACCCCTTAATAATAAAAATCTACTCCATAATCAAAATGATAACGATCAATATCAGTTTTGAACTCATCATCATAGCAATTCAAAACTAATACATAAAAGTAGAGTAAGAGAAAAAAAAAATCTAAAATCTTGAAGAATTGATCTCTGGAAAGGTTTCGCACCAACTTCTCCCGAATGTATGGTGCTAGACTCCCTCCTTTGATCTCCTCCTCTTCCTTGATGTGTTTTTCCAAAACCCTAGCGCCCCCACCCCCGTGAGGGTATTATGGTAAAAAGACACACTTAAATGAAAAATACATGATGACAAATCTGCTTGTCTTCCATGCACCAATGTAACGTTTGGCTCAATTTTTAACCATTTTCTAAGTTGAACTGGATCACTATCAAAGCATAAAAGTTATAGCCTTGTATCTTATATTTGTACTTGTTCAATAATTATGCCAATCTTAGGTCTACAGCTCAAGTTATGGCAAAAATACTGAAGCATGTCCAAAGACGTTTTTCTTTAGTTCACAACGGGCTGTTCACAACTTCAAGCCAAGTTTTTACCATCTTCTAGTCAGAATAAGGAAAAAAACAAAACATGAGAGTTGTAGCTCTTCTTAGTACTTTTCATAGCTTCTAAATTAAGGTCATTCCAATTTGAAATTCTCAAAGTACGCAATTTACGCTCAACACTGTCATTTATGCTCAAAATCATCGTTTAGGCCTGCAAAGTAAAATTAATAGAATTGAGTAGCAATTATGGCCCAACCTATATGAGAAGCATCCTATATCCTTTTGAAATTCAATACAAAATCTCTATGAAAAATAAGATAATCAATGTTCTCGGCTATTCCTTTCATCTTTTTAACATACTCATTTATACTTAGGTTCCCTTTCTCAATGCTCTAAAGTAGAGTTTTAAGTGTAAAGCTCTGGCTTTAGAATCATTCAATAATTCACTTTCAAGAGTTGCCAAATAGTTGTAGAAGACTAACACTTCGACACATATCCAAACATACGCTCAAAGATCGACACCAACAACTCGTTACCAAAAATTTGTCAGTTCTTTTCTAGGAAACATAAGTTGGAATGACTTTCTCTTTAATTAGGTTTCTTTTGACCTAAATTCACCTAATTCACTCGTAATTTCATGCTCTGAAGAAATTAGTTCAAGACAAGGAATTACCTATTAAATGTTCTTCTAATTCATGAGCTCTAACTGCTAAAAGAACCTGATACTTCTAGAATTGATAGTTTTCTCTATAGTTGTCTCTCATCAATTTTGGATTGACAACTTGAAGACTTGACGGAAAAGCTGAGGTAAAGAAGTTGGATGAGCTGTGCATTATTCTTTCAAAGCTTGTCACTGATTGATTAGAATCGGAGATATTTGCCATTGATGCTAGTCTTTGGCTCTAATACCATGTGAAACTGAAAGAAAGAAACTAGAGTTTCCTAGAGAATTTTAGAGAAGAAACTTTACTTATATTAGCTAACTAATTTACAAGCAGAGACAACTCACTTTAATACGAAGTAGTGAGTGTTAAAGAAAAAGAGAAACAGTACTATTTTTACAAGAGATAAGAGAGTTTTTAATGGGACAACATCATTTTCTATTTTAATTCTTTGATTGCTAATGAGTCAGCTTGGTCAACATTTGTGTGCTGATGAGTCAACTTGGCCAACAAAAGTTAGGTGGTTAAGAGATGGTGGGGAAGAAGGCACGGGAAAGGGATCATATCTCAGATAAGCATCACACATAGGGGATGAGGTTGAAGAGGTGGCCGGTGAGCTTGATATAGCATGCAAAGGTGACAAAGACAACTCCAAAGTAGAAAATGAGTTAGAGCAAGGGGACATATTGCATGGGAAGGTTGAAGGAGTAGTCGTAGGAATATTTGAGGTGGTAGTGGGGAAGGGGACAATAAAATGAGATGGATGTAAGGTAGCAAAAGAGGGACAGTATGGTTAAACCTATTTCAAAAATATGACAATGTCACATTTCGGCAAAGCCTAAATACTCGAGTGTGTAATATGGAGAAACTTCTTGTTGTATGCTTTGAGATTCAACTAATGTTTTGAGACTTTTATACTCAGTACTACCATCTTCATAAATTGTTACCAAGGATGTTTTTAAATCATTGAAACTTCTTTTTTTTCATTTCAAATATTTCTTTGTTGAACGAAAATATATTACTAAATCTATAAAGAAAGTAATCACACAACGGGATGAATTAGAATCTAAAGAAGAAAAAGTAAGTTTTTAAATTTAAAATTAGAGAAAAGGGTTATAAATAAAAGCTTTAATTAAGTTTGAAATTGGGGAACAGAGGTGTAAACAAAAACACTAATTAAATTTGAAATTAGGGAAAATGGGTGCAAACAAAAATTCTAATTAAACCTAATTATAATAGAACCTCTCTATAGTGATATTGATGAAATGTGATGCTTAATTAATACCTATCTTTATGTTAGTGGAGTCATGGAGTCAATTGCCTATTTTTATGTTCGTGGAGTCATGGAGTCATTCCTAATTTTATTTTAGTGGATGTTGAGTGTTGAAAATGCGGATTTATTTTGTGATTTGGGGTTGAAATTGTAAGAAATTCAAGTTTTAGCGCACTATTTAGGATGATTTTTTGTAATTGTTTTGTTATCTCCCAAAATCACGGGTTTTGTTGTGTTTTCAGGTATTCAGGTGCAAAAAGATGGATTATTCGTGTTTGTGTTGGTGTTCGGACATCTTGGACCTATCGAGTGCGGATAAATCAGGGTGAGTGGAAAAAGAGTGAAAGTCCACATCTGCACCGCAGCACACTTTTTTGCACCACAGCATAAAGTCGACGAAATCCAAATTGTGCCACGACTCAATTCATCTGAGCCACAACGTGATAGGGTTTTTGTCAAAGGAAAAATCACCTTAAGACATGCTATAGCAGGATTCATCTGAGCTGCAGCACAATTGAAGTTTGCTTTAGCGCAAATCGCGATATTTGGAAAAACTTAGCATTTTCAACCCTAATTTGGGCAACCATTATTTACAATTATGCCATTTTGCCTAAAAACCATATAAAGGTAACTTTACTCTGATTTTGAGATATATTAGGTTTTAGAGAACACTTTTTCAACATTGGAGGCTTGGGAAAGAGCGATTGATTGTGTAAGGAAAATCCTTGATCATCTTGAGTGGATTTTGCATCCAAATGTGTAAGTGTAAGATCAAGGTTTGTTTTCTTGTATTTATGAGTAGCTAAACTCTTTCTTAGTGTATCAAATGTAATCTAATTAGACTACTTTATGTTTATTGTTTAATTGATCCAATGGTATCTCAGTTTCATTCATTTATGTTTATTGAGTTGATTAATCATTATTATTGCATGATTGCCTTTGATTTACGGTTAAATGGTTGTATGAGTCAAGATTAGGCTACATGCCACTAGCTAATCTGGAATATCTCTTGATCTTTGATTGAAGTTGATGTTTGATCGTGTTTAATAGTTGATTGATTGACTATATGAGTTGGGGTTAGGCTACATGCCACTAGCTAATCTCAGATTGCTCTGAAGAACGATTGATTTATGTCTGTCCGATGTCTTCGACATATGTGAGTTGGTTTGTGTTCGTTTTGATACTTTTATGCATATGGGTTTCTATGATTTAGACTAGGCTACACGCCACTAGCTAGTTTGGATTATGAAAACACTAGGTTGATCCGGTTGGCCATAGCCCGACCTTACCTTGGTAAATATCAACCCTAAGATTTGGATCGATAAACATCGGTTAGATAAATAACATAAAGTAGGATAATTATAGTGAAATTGGATACGCTAGACCATTTTTCGTTGTTGATCACTCATTTAGATATCGTTTTTATCTTAGTTGTTATTTTAGTACTTTTGTTATTCTTATTTGAATTTTAGTTGATTTAGATTTTATTGAATTGTTGGATATTTTTTTATTATCTCACTTGTTTTCACTATTTTAGTTGTTTTTACACAGTATTAGATTAATTGATAGCTCAACTCTCTTTGGGATTGACCCTTACTTGTGCACTGTACTACAATGGCGAGCCGTGCACTTGCGAAGGAATTAAAGTTTTTTTTAACCAAACAAGTTTTCAGCGCCATTGCGAGGGAATTGGAGTTATTTGATTTCTTTAATATTTGTATTTTTATTTTTGTAGTTAGATCTCCTTTTATTTTATTTTAGTTGTTTGTGTTATTTTCTAGTTGTTTTGTGTATTTTTGCATTACACTTTTTCTTTGTTTTGAGTTCTTTTGAATGCAAGGTCACCGATTGTTGGGCAAAGAAGTGTTTCCTTATTTTGATAAGGTGAATTTGACCAGTAGAAATAGAAGAGAACCTGAAATTTCAGAAGAATCAAGTGCATCAAATTCAGACTTAAAAGAAGAGATGGCGAATCCATCTCGCCTGATGAAGGAGTATGTGCGTCCTGCCATTGGAGCGTCGCTCGCCTATATTGTTTTGAGTGCTGGAGCGAGGCATTATGAGTTGAAGAGTATCCATTTTCAGATGCTTCCTTCATTCCATGGGATGGCCATTGAAGATCCATTGGCATTTATTAGAGATTTTTACTCAATCGTGCAAACTTTTCTTTTGCAGGGTTTGACTGAAGATCAATTGAGGATGAGATGCTTTCCATATACATTGAAGGATGTAGCGAAGAGTTGGTTCATGTCATTGCCACCAGCTTCACTTACCACTTGGGACGCGGTCTACAGCAAATTCATAGGTAAATTTTATTTTCATGCGAAGACTATAGAACTAAGAGGTAAAATTGCTACTTTCTCTCAACTTGATGATGAGCCATTCCATGAGGCTTGGGAAAGATTTAAATTGATTTTAGTTCAATGTCCACATCATAGATACCATTTAGAATTGTTGAATCAGTTTTTCTATGATAGACTAACACAAGGTTGTTAGGCCATAGTTAACAATGCTACAGGTGGTGCCATGGGAGAAAAGACCGCAAAGGAGACATACGAGCTGTATGAGATGCTTGGCGCCAACTCCCAACAGAAGAGTGTTAGAGGGAAAGCAAAGGGAATTTACGAAGTGAGTGCTAACACTGAGTTAACGATGCAAGTGTCTGAATTGATGAAGCAAGTTAAGACCATGTGTAACATGATGATAGGGCACGAACAGAGTAGTTCCAATGAGATATGTGCTATTTGTGGTAATGTTGGCCATACTACTAATGTTTGTCCTTGTTGAGAGTTTTCCAAAAACTGTGGAGCAAGCGAACATGATGAACTCTTACAACCAAAGACCCTATAATCTGTATTCAAACACATACAATCCTGGGTGGCAGAACCATCCAAACTTTTCATGAAGAAACAACCAGCCACAAGGAAGTTCTGGACACATCATGCAACCAAAAAAGCCATCATTGGAGGAGACATTGAACAGTTTCATTCAAGCTTCTCAAAAGAACAATTAGAACTTTGAACAGAGATTCCAACAATAGGATGCAGCCATAAGGAAAATGGAAGTCCAGATAGGCCAAATTGTAGAATCATTACAAAGCCATGTTCTTGGGAAGTTACCAAGCCAACCCGAGCAAGCGAAAGCGATCACATTTTTTAGGAGTGGTGAGATAATTAACAAGGACATCAATTCTGAAACTAATGAGCCCTTGTCTGATTTTGCAGGTAAAAAGAAAGAGGGGAAAGCACCAAGTGCACCTGTGCAAAGTGAGGAGATTGAAGATCCACATGTGCCACCAAAGCCTTATGTTCTACCTGTGCCTTTTCCAGGTCGTTTGATTAAAAGCAAATGGGATAAGTCATTTTTTGAAATATATGACATTTTATCTAAGGTTAATGTGAACTTACCCTTGCTTGATATGAGCAGGAACATGCCAACTTACGTGAAATTCTTCAAGGAGTTGAACACCCACAAGCATAAGTATGAGCCACACGATAAAGTGATGATTTTAGAGACAGTGAGTGCTATGCTCCAATGCAAGTTACCACCCAAACTGAAAGATCTGGGGAGCTTTGTTATCAACACCACTGTTGGTAAAAAGAAAGAAGACAGAGCGATGTTGGACTTGGGTGCAAGTATCAACCTCATGCCATATTCCATCTATTAGTGGTTGGGACTGGGAGAACTAAAACCTACAATAATGACCTTGCAATTGGCAAATCGATTAGTGAAATATCCAAGAGATTTGTTGAAGATATTTTAGTTCAAGTTGACAAACTAATTGTTCTTGTTGATTTTGTGGTGTTAGATATGGAGCAGACTTCATACCATAGCAATGAGTTGCCTATTTTGCTAGGACGTCCCTTCATGGCCACAATAAAGATCATCATCGATGTGCAAAATGGAAAGCTAAAAATGACGGTTCTTGATCAAACCGTTGAATTTTCAGTTTTCAATTCTATGTCTTTACCTTCAGATACTAATGATTGTTTTGTAGTTGATTCTTTGGATCCTATCATTGTGTCTTGTTTTCTACAAAGGGAGACTAAAGATAAATTGGAGTTGGCTTTGACAGTAGGGGATGGTGAGTTGAGTGATGATGAGGCTTGGGAGTATGCGCAGGAGTTGGATAGTGAGATTAGGGACATGTCTGATAAAGATGTGAGGACGGCAATTGAACATGTTGATGCCAAGTTAGTTTCTTCCATTGAATCCCCACCTAAGCTTGAGTTAAAACCTTTACCACCTACCCTTAAGTATGCTTACTTAGGAAAAGATCAAACCCTCCCTATAATTATACCTTCAGACTTAACCATAGAGGAAGAGGAGAAATTGCTTAAGGTGTTGAGTGATCATAAGGCAGCCATAGGTTGGACAATAGCAAACATCAAGGGAATTAGCCCCACAATGTGCATGCATAAAGTGTTGTTGGAGGAAGATGCTAAACCAACTAGGGAAGCTCTAAGAAGGTTGAATCCATATTTGCAAGAGGTGGTGAGAGTTGAGGTGTTAAAATTACTTGACGCTGGGATCATATATCATATTTCAAACAGCAAGTGGTTGAGTCAAGTTCACGTGGTACCAAAGAAGTCGGGCATTACTATGGTAAGAAATTCTAATGATGAGTTATTGCCAACTAGGATGACTACAGGATGGTGGGTTTGCATTGATGATAAGAGCTTGAAAATACACATTTAGTTAGTGGTTTATGGGGATTAATTGTGGGAAATTAGGCTTAATTTGGTAAAGTTGCTTAATATTTTCATAATTGTCTTTTACAGGATCACAGTGTTTTTGAGTGTTCTTCAGGCTACTAGTTCTTAAATGTTATGCTCAGATGAAGAATCATGTTGGCAATGGAATAAGTGATGAGTGAAAACAAATGGATCGAGAATCGGAGTTGAATTGAAGAAGTTACGGAAGTTGAAGTAAAGAGAAGATTCTAGACTACGTTCCAGCTTGAGCATGCCTCGGTATTTTAACAATATCTTGAGCTGTAGAACTCCGATTAAAATGATTCTTAGACTTTTGGAAATTTCATTCAAAGAGATACATTTCATGTGTTTACCAAATTTCCAAATTGCATTTTTATCTAGTTCAAAAATCACCATCTCTGAAGAACAGTGGAATGATGCGGGAAGAAGAAGAAATTACTGTGCCGCAGCACAATGCCGCGGCACACTCTAGCCAGCAGCTACTGTGCCATAGCACAGTGCCATGGTACACTTTTTCCAGTAGCTACTATGCTGCAGCATAGTGCCAGGGCACAGTCACGGAAGTTAAAAACTGGTTATCCGGTTTTAGGTAGGAGAATAGGGCTAAGAGTCCTAAACCAAATAGAATTAAGAAAAATAAAACCCTAACCCTTGTGGGATATAAATAGAAGTCTTTTAGCATTATTTGGGGGATTCTTTTGTGAGAAGAAGAGGAGAAAAATCTGCTGAGAAGAGAAGCAACAGAAGCTCTGGAGCTTTGATTCACAATATAAAGAAGTTTTCCTTTTTCTTTTCTTATAAACTCATGATGATGGTTTTAATAAAGATGATTGTTTCTTTCATGTCTATTATGAACTAAATTTATTCCCTAGGGCTAAGATATAGCCCAATCTCTTGATTATGTATTGATCTTTGATTGCTAATTTTTATTAAGAATTCTTCCTAAGTTTTACTATTATTCATAATGCTTTTGATTCTTAAGGGCCTAAGAATTGAATGAACTAATGGACTAGGAGGAGATCGAGAGATGATACTTAGTTGGTCTACGGTAGTAAAACCATAGGTTGAGCAAACGCTAGAGATAGGTTATCGCGACTTGTGAGGTTTTGGTAAATTCCATAAAGCATAATGATCTCCAATTGCTTAAATCTGATTAGAGATAATTCGGGTTAGTAATTAGGGGTTAATTTGATAATTGTTCGAGAGAAAGTTATTGGAAATTTAGGGAGTTTGACCTGTAGGAAGAGCTTAATAAAATTAGCATAAGTGATCAATACATATGAATAAGAGTTGGTGTGAAATCTATGCCCTAGGTCTAGTCATCTTGTTTTAACCCAAAGGTTTGTTTTAATTGTTCTCTTTTCAGTTTTCTTTTTAAATTCAATTGTTAATTTAGTTTAGATTTTCCTTGATACAATTTGGATTGATCAAATAGTAATAGGATAGTTTAATTGGTAATTGATAATAGTAATTCCCTTGGGTTCGATATCCGTAATTTTACACTTTATTACTTGCACGATTTCGTACACTTACGAAAATCAACAAGGAATTGCTTTTATATTATCAATATCAATACAAGCTATTTAGTTGCTAATTTGGTTTGTAATTTATTTTCATTTTTATTTTTATTTATTTATTTATTTTTAATGCTTTAATTTTTGTTTCTGTATTTTTAGTGTTAGACCGTACCGAGGAGTTAGGTTCAATGGCAGATATAGGAGGATAAGAAGTTCAAAGGGCACTTAAGGATTACTCAAGACCTACAATTGAGGGATGTGCTTCTAGTATTAGGAGACCACCGATTCAAGCAAATGCCTTTGAGAAAAAGCCAGCCATTATTCAGATGATGCAACATTCGATTCAATTTGTAGGGTTGTCTAACGATGATCCTAATTTGCATATCGCAAATTTTCTGGAGCTATGCGATATATTCTGACATAATGGGGTATCTGATGATGCAATTAGGTTAAGGATTTTCCCATTCTCTCTCCGGGATAAAGCTAAGGCTTGGTTAATTTCTCTACCACCCGGAAGCATCACTACTTGGAATGAGTTAGTTCAAGTGTTCCTTGTGAAGTATTTTCCACTGATCAAGTCTGCTAAGATGAGGAGTGACATCACAAATTTTTTCCAGCAAGATATGGAGTCGCTTTATGAAGTTTGGGAGAGATATAAGGATCTCTTACGGAGGTGTCCTCACCCTGGGTTACCAATATGGTCACAAGTGCAAACATTTTACAATGGGTTGTTGCCAAATATACAAGCCATGGTAGATGCTGCAAGTGGGGGGGCCTTGAATAACAAAACACCGAAGGAAGCCTATAATCTGATTGAAGTGATGGCAAACAATAACTACATGAGGCCTTCAGAGAGAAATTCAACAAGGAAAGCAGCGGGAGTGCACGAAGTTGATGGCTACACCGCATTGGCTGCTCAACTTTCAACCATCCAAAAGCAATTAGGAGTTGCCTTAAAGGTAAATGCTATTGAAACTCGTTCTCTAACTTGTGAATTTTGTGCAGGGAATCATTTGTCAAGAGATTGTCAAGTAGGGAACCCATTTGCTCTACCTCAACAAACAAATTATGTCAATAATTTTCAAGGAGAGCAACGGAATCCATACTCTAATACATATACTCCAGCATGGCGAAACCATCCAAATTTTTCTTAGAGTAACAACAATTATCCTAAGCCACCTCCTGGTGTTCAAGTTTAAGAGGCGAAATCAAATTTGGAGGATGTGCTTACAAAGTTTATAGAGGAATCAGGTAAAAGATTTGATAAGAATGAAGCTCAACTTCAGAAATATAAAGTCTTGTTGCAAAATCAATCCACTTCCATAAGGAACCTTGAAACTCAAATGGGACAAATTCATAGTATTTTAGCGGGAAGAGTTCAAGGAATGTTTTCAAGTGATATCGAGAAGAATCCAAAGGAGCAACTCAATGCCATCATGTTGAGAAGTGGTAAAGAGTTGAAAGAATCAAGAAAAGATGAAAAAACTAAGGAAAAAGCTGAAGACATGAAATTGGACAGAACCAACAATGCCTCAGCACAATGCCTAGGCACAAAACCAAAACTTGAGAACAAATCCCAAAATGTGAAGAAAGATGAATCCTCTCTTCTGTGTCCTCATAGACTACAGAAACAAAGATTAGACAAGCAATTTGGTAAGTTCATGGATATGTTTAGAAGCTTACACATAAATATTCCTTTTGTAGATATGTTAGAGCAAATGCCGAAGTATGCCAAGTTCTTAAAGGAGATCTGTACACATAAAAGGAGGTTTGAAGAACATGAGATGGTCATGCTCACAAAGGAATGTAGTGCGTTGCTTCAAAAGAAACTACCACTGAAATTAAGAGATCCAGGGAGTTTTAATATTCCTTGCACAATTGATAGTTTTTATTTTGATAAAGTTTTGTGTGATTTAGGAGCCAGCATTAACTTGATGCCATTTTCTATTTTCAGGAAACTTGGTTTAGGAGAGGTGAAGCCAACCACGATTCATCTTCAATTGGCAGATAGATCCATAACATATCCTAGGGGAGTGGTGGAGGATGTCCTAATAAAGGTAGACAAACTTATCTTTCCAGTAGATTTTGTAGTACTTGATATGGAAAAAGACTGGAACATACCTTTAATATTAGGAAGGCCTTTTCTAACTACAAGTAGGACTTTAATAGATGTACACCAAGGTAAACTAATCTTAAGGGTAGAAGACGGACAAGTGGAGTTCAATGTTTTTAACATGATGAAATGTCCACCCGAGTTAGATACTTGCTTTAAGATTAGCATCCTTGATGACAAAGTAGCGGAAATCTTAGAAGAAAACTACCTTAGCTCATCCCTAGAAAATTGTTTAGTCAACTCTAGGATTATGGAGGCTGAATTTGAGAAGGTTGATGAACAACAATTGAAGCCTTATGTGTATGGTGGATTGAAGGATAGAAGGGTTTGGATTTTCCTAGATGATCCAGATTGAAGGATTTGAAAAGTCGAGCTTACGACTCTAATAAAGCGCTTCTTGGGAGGCAACCCAAGCTCTCTACTTTAATTTTGAGTTTTGTTTTGAATTTATTTTAGATTTTCATTTAATGTGTAAGTTGTGATAACTTTGGTTTGGTTTGATATATTAGTTGTTTATGTTTCACCCATTATTTCTATTATGCACACTAACTTGGCCAAGAAAGGCGCATAGTTTTTTTTTTTTTTTACTAGATTTCCAATGACTATTGGACACGACAAACGTTATGCATGCCTTCATGCGATTATCTCCATGTTCATCTTGAACACGAAAGGCATTGTAGTTGTTATCTTTGTACATTGAGGACAATGTTCATCTCTAACGTTGGGGGTAAGGAATATTTTTTTTTATGGCCAAATTTAGTTTCATTCAATGGACATCTTTGAATATCTTTTGCTTTGAATTATCTCCTTAAAAGCTTTTGGGTGAAATTGTTTTAGGTGTGTGCTCATACATAAGTCAATGATAAGACCATGATAGTGAATTTGTGACATTGAGATTTGATTAACTTTCGCGTAGTGTAAAGATAATAGTACAATTGCATTTAGTTACGACTCTCTTGGGAATAGGTTTGTTTGGTTGAATAATTAAGAAACTTAGAGATGTTTTATGTGTGTTTTTATGGGCAATAATTTTTGAGAAAATTGTGCATAAACTCTAGAACTCATTTGATAACCACTTGAGGTGAAATCCTAGAATCTGCTTTGCTTAGGATATGATTTAGGCAATTTTCTTTGGAATGATTGAGCCTTTCAAGCCAACCTATTTGAGCCTATATATACACTTGGTAAGCCTTATTTTTTTTGTTGTAAACCTACTATATCTCACCTTGACGATGAAGCCTAAAACATTCTCCAATCCATCTTATTGTGAGAGACTTAATTTAGGGTGACCTTATAAGAAAAACTCATGAAAAAAAAGTGTGATAGAAGAAACTAAACATATCTTTTGGACCACAACCTAAGTATGTGAAATGAGATAGGTTGGGGGTTATGAAAAGAAAAAAAAAATGATAGTAGAAGCAAGGTGGGGTAAACAAATTTTTTTTATGAGTTACTATCTTCCTAAAAAAAAACTTGGAAAAAAAAATGAAAAAAAAAGAAAATTTGCAGAAAAATAGGAAGAAGTAGCTAGGGAGAAGAACTTGAAATGAGGTACATTACATGAGGGTTTGTGCTAATGTTGGAAGGAAGAGTTCAATCAATGTGAAAAGGTAGAGGGTGAATGAGAGGGGAAGCAAGAAAGAGATTGTTCATGGTAATTTACTGTAAAATATTAAGTCTCTTACATTTTGTTAAAAATTCCTTTCCGTTCTTTCATAAACCATTACCCTAGCCTAACGTTACAACCATGAAAAAGACCTAATGATCCAAGGTAGTGATTGGATTCTACATTAGTGGATAGTGGTTTAAAAAGTGAGCCTATGGAGTTTGATTGCACATTTGTTTTATTTTCGTACTTTGCTTATGGGAGCTATGCATAAAATCATCTGGGTTTTTGGATGAATGGTTTGTGAATGATTATGAGAGAGTCAATAACAAAAGTGTACTTGAAATTCACTTATTCTTTGCATTTGCGTGTTGTTAATTATTCGATTTGTTCACATTGACACAATTTTTGAGACAATCATATGTATGGATCCTAAAATGTTTGTTTGAGTCTTTAGTTTTGAGTCTAGGTGAAGTTAGGTTTGGATGTTTGTGGGTATCATTGCTAGAAACCCTCACGAGACTATAACTCATCCAACTAGGGCTATCTAGGGGTTTAAATGCTTGATGCATATGCTAAATGCAACCATGACAATCTACGAAAGTGGTTTAGGATAGTTTAGATATAGACTTTATTTTGTTTGTGTTTTCAAGCTAAAGGACTTGTTCTATCGCTTAGCTTGCTAGGGACTAGCAAGAAGCTTGTTGGGGGTTGTGATAAGAGCTTGAAAATACACATTTAGTTAGTGGTTTATGGGGATTAATTGTGGGAAATTAGGCTTAATTTGGTAAAGTTGCTTAATATTTTCATAATTGTCTTTTATGGGATCACGGGTGTTTTTGAGTGTTTTTCAGGCTACTAGTGCTTAAATGTTATGCTCGGATGAAGAATCATGTCGGCAATGGAATAAGTGATGAAGAATCGGAGTTGAATTGAAGAAGTTATGGAAGTTGAAGTAAAGAGAAGATTCTAGATTACATTCTAGCTTGAGCATGCCTTGGTCTTTTGAGAATATCTTGAGTAATAGAACTAGGATTAAGACGATTCTTGTACTTTTGGAAAGCTGATTCAAAGGGCTACATTTCATATGTTTACCACATTTCCAAATTTCATCGTTATCAAGTTCAAAAATCACAATCTCTGAATAGCAATGGAATGATGAGGGAAGAAGAAGAAATTGCTACGCGGCACACTCTGGCTAGTAGCTACTGTGCCGCAGCATAGTGCCATGGCACACTTTTTCCAGTAGCTACTATGCCACAGCACAGTGCCGGGGCACAGGCATGGAAGTTAAAAACTGGTTATCCGTTTTTAGGTAGGAGAACAGGGCTAAGAGTCCTAAACCAAATAGAATTAAGAAAAATAAAACCCTAACACTTGTGGGATATAAATAGAAGTCTTCTAGCATTATTTGGGGAATTCTTTGGTGAGAAGAAGAGGAGAAAAATCTGCAGAGAAGAGAAGCAACAAAAGCTCTGGAGCTTTGATTCACAATATAGAGAAGTTTTCCTTGTTCTTTTCCTATAAACTTATGATGATTGTTTTAATAAAGATGATTGTTTCTTTCATGTCTATTATGAACTAAATTTATTCTCTAGGGCTAAGATGTAGCCCAATCTCTTAATTATGTATTGATCTTTGATTGTTAATTTTTATTAAGAATTCTTCCAAAGTTTTACTATTATTCATAATGCTTTTGATTCTTAAGGGCCTAAGAATTGAATGAACTAATGGACTAGGAGGAGATCGAGAGATGATACTTAGTTGGTCTACGGTAGTAAAACCATAGGTTGAGCAAACGCTAGAGATAGGTTACCGCGACTTGTGAGGTTTTGGTAAATTCCATAAAGCATAATGATCTCCAATTGCTTAAATCTGATTAGAGATAATTCGGGTTAGTAATTAGGGGTTAATTTGATAATTGTTCGAGAGAAAGTTATTGGAAATTTAGGGAGTTTGACCTGTAGGAAGAGCTTAATAAAATTAGCATAAGTGATCAATACATATGAATAAGAGTTGGTGTGAAATCTATGCCCTAGGTCTAGTCATCTTGTTTTAACCCAAAGGTTTGTTTTAATTGTTCTCTTTTCAGTTTTCTTTTTAAATTCAATTGTTAATTTAGTTTAGATTTTCCTTGATACAATTTGGATTGATCAAATAGTAATAGGATAGTTTAATTGGTAATTGATAATAGTAATTCCCTTGGGTTCGATATCCGTAATTTTACACTTTATTACTTGCACAATTTCGTACACTTGCGAAAATCAACAACAATTGATTATAGGAAGTTGGATGCTGCAACTAAAAATGATCATTTTTCTCTTCCTTTTGTGGATCAAATGTTAGAAAGATTGGCTGGTTATTCTTATTATTGTTTCCTAAATAGGTTTTCAGGTTACAATTAGATTCCTATCGCTCCAGAGGCTCAAGAGAAGACGACATTCACATGTCTATTCGGAACTTTTGTGTATAGAAGGATGCCCTTCAGATTGTGCAATGCTCCAGCCACGTTTCAAAGGTGTATGATGTCCATCTTTTCTGATATTATTGAAAAATTTATTGAGGTATTCAAGGATGGTTTGTCTTTTTTTTGGGTCGTAATTTGATAAATGCCTTGATAATTTAACTTTGGTTTTGAAAAGACGTGTTGAAACAAATTTGACACTAAGTTGGGAAAAAAAGTCATTTCATGGTGAAGTATGGATCTGTTTTGGGGCATGTGGTATCTAGTAGGGGTATTGAAGTAGACAAAGCTAAGGTTGACTTGATTGCTAAATTGTTGCCGCCCACATCTGTGAAGGGTGTGCGAAGTTTTCTTGGTCATGCCGGTTTCTATAGGTGGTTCGTAAAGGATTTTTCTAAGATTAGTAGGCCTTTGTGTAATCTCATGGCTAAAGAAACACCCTTTGATTTCAATGATGAATGCTTGACTGCTTTTAATACTCTGAAAGATAAACTAATATTTGCACCTATTCTTATGTCACTTGATTGGTCACTTCCATTTGAGTTGATGTGTGATGCTTCTGGTTACGTATTAGGGGCAGTTTTAGGACAAAGAGTAGGAAAATTGCATCATGTTATTCATTATGCAAGTCATACTTTGAATGATGCACAAATTAACTACTCGACCACTGAAAAAGAATTCTTGGCTATTGTGTTTGTTTTAGAAAAATTCCGCTCTTATTTGATTGTTCAGTGATTGTGTTTACAGATCATGCTGCATTGAGATATTTGTTGAGTAAAAAGGATGCTAAGTCCAGGTTTGTTAGATGAATTTTATTATTGCAAGAGTTTGATTTGACTATCAAGGATAAGAATGGAAGTGAGAATGTAGTGGCTAACCACTTTTCTAGACTTGTGGAGACAACAATGTTAGTCACTGATGGGGTTTACACAACAAAAAACAAAAATAAAATCCCCACCAACAACATTGAACCCAAGAACCTTATACTCGATTTACGTTATTTACATATGAAATGATATGAATATAAAATTTCCAGATTCCATACCAGCGTTTGGAGGCTCCTTCAATCGATACGAATCGCTCCTACTCTAAGATAAGAGTGAACTCTCGGTATCTACACGAAGACAAGATGGCGATGAACTTGTGGTCTCAAGTGCTAGCAAGACACACAAGCAAAAGGATGCAGAATTTTTCTTCAAGAAAAATTCTCTTTTCCACCAAGTGAAAAACGTGAGAGAGGGTGAGGTGAGTGGCTTGGATTTTAATTAATGTGTTCTCTCATTTTATTTTAATTTTAAGTTGCCTTTTATATGTAACAAAAATTAAAACCCTAATCTAGTTAGGAATAAATTTATTCCATGACTAGAATAGTAAATCCTCATTACCAAACAAGGTAATAATCTACATGGCATCTTATTCAAATTCAAATATGATTTTCATATTCCTATATTATCTTTATTAATATCATCAAAGATTAATATTGAATATATATTTAAATTCAAATATGAATTTTATATTTCATATATATTATCTTCACTAATATTAATATCATCAAATATTAATATTAAATAATATATATATATATATATATACATAATCTCACTAATTTTAATTTCAATATGAAATTAAATATATGCAACAACCTGAGCAAATTAAATTGCACTATGAGATTACAAAAATGCCCTTTCATCTCAAAAGAAGAAAATATCCTTTCCATCATAAATGACGAAAATACCCTTTCATCACAAATGACAAAATACCATTTCTCACCGATTCATCCTTAATTTGTCTTCTATGTGTGTGACCTGAAGACTCCTCATCATATCGGCAGTGAGTAGTCTCGCGATTAACACCAATCAATCGTCTCACTAAACACAGATCAAGATTGGCCTCTAGCAAGGCATCATGGCCACTTGATATATTCAGATTCAGAGAAACAGCTTGCCTATCAACAATATGGTTACCGTGCAATCCAATCCTTTCATCATCTGTTATCTCATCAAGGCTAAGGTACAAAAATAGTGTCAACCTTAGTTATCTTTGATATCTTCGTATTCGGTTACTGGACTAATGATCGGAATAATAAATTGGAGTGAGCAACAACTCAATCCCACTGTGGCCACAGCTTTAGTGTCATTGCCATTCACTAAATTGCATCGTGAGATAACTTCTCCCATACCTGGAGTGATGAATCCTTTGTCGATCCACCATAGTCTTCATACACTCCTCGATGGAGCCAATCACTATCATATTGATAGCTCTGAATAGAACTACGTTGAGCTAGAGTCAAACTAAACCAATCGATGCACAAGGTGCTCCGGTGATCTCAAGTCTAAGGATCACATGCACCATAATTCGTTAGAGGTTTATTCCATAGATACTAGGGTTACCATCTATATGGAATCCTCTGGTGGGTTTGTCCAGTGAATTTGCCTATACCAACCACCCATGTGTCGCACCAAGTTGTCGGTAAATAACCTTGATAAGTGAGATTAGTCACTGTCTTTCGACAGAGTCATTCAACACTATGATAGCCTTACCGTATTATCTGTGTCCTTGGTCAAAATAATACTAGGGCTACAGATATTTCTAGAATGGCCACCATATGTGATCATATGGTTCTCACTATTAAGATTTGAAACACTTGATGTAACAACTGCTGAAAACTAGTACAATGCATGCATTATGACAATAGAAAATTGGGCCCAAAGTTTTCTTTTCATTATTAATCATATGTCTTTTATACACAAAGAGTGTGATTTACAAAAATTCACTTTAAAAGACAAAACAGGGGAAACAGTGTAGCTATTCTCTTCGCTTGCCGACGCCCCTCCGACTGCATCAACACCTAGAACCTGCATCCACAAAGGAAAATAACGGGGTGAGCACAAAATAATGCTCAGTAAGTAAAACTCTCTCTCCGTCTGTCCCCGTATGAATAACTCTTAATTCTTTCCTTATACTATTTCTGATTCTATTTCTGTTTCTAATAACATCATGGCCTCATCTTACCGGAGGTACGGCCGGATGGCGTTCACACAGCACCATCTCACTCTCTATGGCTATCGGGTGGAATTCACACAGTACCAACCCGTTCTTAGTGACTACCGAGTGAGGATCACAAAGCACTAACTCGGTTCCTCCTAACTATCGGGTGGAGATCACCTAGCACCTACCCGTTCTTCATGAATTTTGGGTAACGATCACCAAGCATTTACCCGTCTCTAGTCACTATCGGGTGATGGTCACAAAGCATCAACCCACTTCTACTAAATGTCAGATGATGATCACAAAGCATCAGCCTACATATCTCTTAACTAACCGGGTAGTGGTCACAAAGCATCTACCCATCGCTACTACTCATCGGGTGACGATCATAAAGCATCGACCCATCTCTAAGGGCTATTTGGGTGGTGATCACAAAGCATCAACCCGATTCCCATAACTATCGGGTGACGATCACAAAGCATCGACCCATCTATTCTACTCTTCTAATTCACTCTATTCTAGCATTTTGCATTCTCTCTACTCTTAGAGTAGTTGCATCCACCAAGCTCTCTACTCATAGGGTAATTGCATACACAATTTTCCTACCCTTTCTTAGGTCACTTTTCAATGCACAATTAGTGCCTATGGATGGTTTATCACCACTAATGCACTTATGAAATACCAACATGCAATTTTGCAAGAATTAAGGTTCACTACTCACACTCAAACCTCTATTGGGCATTTCATCAAACAACTCATGTGCACTATAAAACTCTATTATAGCCATGATTCTAACACTTTTTCTAACCATCCAAAATGGGGAAAAACCCTTTCACAAAGCCATAAAACCTGTCAAACAAAACACTTCTAAAAAGGGATCCATAACACCCCTTCAATTCCATCTCAAACTACCTTGCCAACCCAACAACCCATTTCTCATATTTGCAATATGTAAGCATTCTTAAGGCATAGAAATCTCTATTAAAACCTCCATACATGGCATATTACATGTACATCACATACATATATCATGTCTATCAAAACCCTAATCAAGAAATTTCATAAATCTCAACTTGGGTTGGGTTTTACTTACCTTGTTATGGAGAGACTTCACCAACTCTTCCTTTCACTTGTTTAGCTTGACTTTTCCTCTAATCTTAACCAAAAGAATGAAAACCCTCAAACTTCAATATGGGTTAAAACTCCCAAATCACACAACTTAAGTAGAAATCCTTACCTTAGGAAGCCTTAGGTTGCTTTTCTACCCCAAATCACTTCAAAAACCCCTTGAAAAACCTTGATCAAAAGAAAAGAGAAGTTGGGAGGAGAAAAGATAGAGAGCTGCGTTTTTGGAGAAGAAGAATGAGGGGTTTTCTAATTCTAATTCCTTTTAATGAAATTTACACCAAAGCATTCCCATTTTGCCCTTACTCTTCTTTGGGAATTCCATCTATATCCTTTGATTCATTACAAACTCACCCCCATATCAACATATTCTCCATGAAAAATCCTTACAATTAACTCCCCACTTTTCCTGCTAATTAGGGGTAGAATGGTCAAATTGCCCTTATGGAAGAAAAATATCTAAAACTTAATCAACATTTTAAACGGCCTGTCGCCGCGGCGAAGAAACTGCGCCGCGCGAAACTGTCTAGCCCACAGCCTTCCCCGTGGCTTCAACACCTCTTCGCCGTGGCGAAGATTCTTCTTCGCCCCGGCGAAGACTGAAACACTAAACTTCTACTATTTTCAACCAATTTCAGGGCAAACATTCATCACAACACTCAACCAAACAATATTACCCAAAACCAACTCAAATAAGAACGAAAGAGGAAACAATAACTACGTACCTCAAGTGGGGCGTTACACTTGATACCCTCGTCATGGTTCTATCACCCTGAGGACATATATCAATACACGCAATTATGATTTACATGATATAGAAGAAAATTGCCTTTTATTGATTAATAAATGTAATATACTGTATAGCTAGTAATTTTTTGAGAAATATAAGATAAAATCCACTAAATAACTTTTATAAACATATATACATAATGTAAAATCCGAAAATTCTAATTTTAATTCATATAAATATATACACAAAATACTGATATACTTTAGTAAGCACAAGGTAATCTTGAACAATGCCGCCAAACTCCTCCACTTCTTGACGTCCCACCCGGTTGTAAATCATCTAGTACCTGCAAAACAGTAAAATAACAGAGTGAGCACTAATTGCTCTGTAAGTAAACCAAACTGCACTACTGTGTTTCTCTGCTACTCATGTTCTGATTTTCTTTTTCTCACTTTATTCTTTGATAATATTCTTCATTCTTTTCTGATATTTTGCATTCTTTACTAATACTCTGATTTGCTACTTACCAATGTGCAAAGACAATGAATAAAATTGTACATCGTCGAGCACATAAGAAATACTAAATCATGTAATTAGCATAATACATATACAGAATAATAAAATTTCCTGAGAAAAGAATTTTCTTTTCTTTTCTGATTCTGTTTCTCTTATGATGTATCTCTTTCTTTTCTTCTCTGTTTCTCTTTCTTTTCTTTCTTCTTTCTGATTTGCTGATCGGACTAGGTTGATGCATGGATTTGGAACCCTAGCCGTGTGAGTGGGTATAGTCCTCATCTACATGCACTACTCACAGACTATAAAAGTACTATATCTCTTTGTTGTGGCTGCTCGCTCATGGCAGCGTGCATGTAGGTATGCTCTACTGGGTACAGTCCTCATCCACATACACTACTCACGAACTGTACAAATAATATATCTCTATGCTGATGTCGCTTACTCGTGGCGGCGTGTATGTGGGCATCTCTATCACTCACGGGTTCCCCATCGCAAAAACCTTATATCATAGCATGCTATAGAAAGAGAATAGAAAGAGATACTATACACATTTCAACATGAATTTCCAAGCTATGGAAATTCAACACTTGCATTCTTTAGTAAATGAGAAAATATACATATTTGCATGTTAGCTTAAAAGAAAATTACTAGTCATTTTCTTTTCTTTCTTTCTCATTCTTTGCTAACATATTCTTTCATGTTCTCATTTACTAAATCAAGGCTATTGATGCGTGTTTACTACAACATACAAAAATAGCAAGTGCACTAGTCGCTCAAGTAATAGAGTGATGGGTAGGATATCGTTCCCACGAGGATAGTGTTACTAATTACTTATTTTTCTAGTTTAAGTCCTAATTGAAGCAACAATAAATTGGATTGATGGAAGATTAAGAAACTAAATACAAATGCAAAACCCAACAACTTAACTAATTAAACAATTCTAAAA